>JACRUU010000007.1:13180369-13212869 GCA_030449085.1 Kryptopterus vitreolus
ACTACATCTCTAATCTAAATAGTTGCAGGTTATCATGAGACGAAATGCTTCAGGTGATTCTGTCCTGAATGGTATTGCTTTCCTAAGGGCTAATGGATACCCTCTAGCAGGGTTAAAGGAGCTTAATACCATGATTACTCCTCCCTTTGTTTTCCCCTCAAAATTACACATAAGAGATATAATTATTATTATGAGGTTTTTACTATTACAAGGATTTGGTTTACCGGTAATGCCTGTCAAATTAGGCCTGATTTTCAAGGTTTAGATGCTAATAATAATAATAATTAAAATAACAATGGCAATAAGTGGCTTAGTAGTTAGCACGTTCACCAGGGTCGGTGTTCGATTCCCAACTCGGCCATGTGTGTGTGGAGTTTGCATGTTCTCCCCGTGCCCCAGGGTTTTTTCTCCGGGTTTTCCGGTTTCCCCCGGGTCCAAAAACATGCACAGTAGGTTGATTGGCAGAAGGAAAATTGTCCCTAGTGTGTGAATGTGAATGTGAGTGTGTGTATCCTGCGATGGATTGGCATTCCATCCAGGGTGTATCCTACCTTAATGCCCATAGACGCCTGAGATAGGCACAGGCTCCCCGTGACTCTAGGGATGATCGGATATAGCGGTAGAAGATGAATGAATGAATGAATGAATGAATGAAAATAACAATAATTACAAATTATTGAAAGTTGAAAAAAGTCAAAATATTGTCTGTTCTGCAAAACACCAGGTATAGAGTGGGTGGATGACCAAAATTATACATTCAAGATGCAAAATCCGTGCCCTCTTGCAACATTAAAACCCTTCATTAACGATGTTGATAATAAACAAATAAAGGTAAGGAAGCCTTAAATAAAGCTGCCAGTAAGATTCCACAACACATCATTAAGCCGCATGAGCACACGCCTCCTCTCTGTAGTCAAGCTAAAAAATCGCTTTAATCTTTTTTTCTGACGCTGTAATTGAGGCAGAATTTTCTCGTCCTCGTCCTCCTGAGCAGCACAACAGCTTTCACCTGGAGAGCACCTCCGAGAGTTCCATGGTTTTAGTTTCAAAATTGTAGTAATTAGCCTAAATTGTTTTGCCACTTCGATTCTAATCTTCAATCCGTACAAACAAATGAGATGAAATATGAACGCCATCTGCAAACCCCCCCTCTAAAAATGCTGTCATGGCAACACATTTTGCAAAATGTAGGCCAGCCCGGGTTGCTTAATTTATGAGTATATCTTTTATAGATATACGATTTAAGATATTCAATATCTTTTACAATTTATGCAATATTATCTATCTATCTATCTATCTATCTATCTATCTATCTATCTATCTATCTATCTATCTATCTATCTATCTATCATGCTCATAATAATTGTGGTCATTGCTAAAGTATATACTGTTTTATGCATATATATATATATATATATATATATATATATATAAATATAATATAATATATATATATATATACATATGCTAGCTTATTCTTTATTGTGACCTTGACTAGGCACCAACAAAGACAGATAAAAGCTCAAGTCTCTATTCAACCACACTTGTTGCCATGGCTACAAATTATGTTATAGTATGTATATGTATATACGGATTTACTTAATATTCCGAGAAAAGCAGGGGATGAAGGCCTTGACTGCCCTGGTCTTCCAATTCAAATTTGAAAAAGGAGCCGTCAATCTCTGCTTCTTATTAATGTTCAGTATACAGGGTTGTCCAAAAACATGTTACCACTCATATGGTGCTAAATAATTTTCACAAGAAATTACAAAAAAGACTTTGCACATGCATTGAGAAGTAAGAGAACAGGTCGAAGGAGTGCACTAGCATCTTTCGGACTTGGGTGAATAGTGTGTGTTGTTATGTTGTTAAAAAAAAGATCAATACCATGTTAGTGGTAACATCTTTTTGGACCACCCTGTATCGCAATGTTCAAAAATAAAAAGACTCAAAGTCTTGACAAGTCGGCTTTTATTGTCATATACAGTGCAGAATATAGTGAAACAAAACTAACATTCCCACAGGACATCGTATAGATACTACTTAAAACACTGGTGAAGTGAATAATTATCTGATAATGTCTTCATCAGGGGGGCACGGTGGTTTAGTGGTTAGCACGTTCACCTCACACTGCCAGGGTCCGGGTTCGATTCCCGTCTCAGCCATGTGTGTGTGGAGTTTGCATGTTCTCCCTCAGGGGGTTTTTCTCCGGGTTCTCCGGTTTCCCCCCGGTCCAAAAACATGCACGGTAGGTTGATTGGCACCTTGGATAATTGTCCCTAGTGTTTGAATGTGTGTGAATGTGATTGTGTGTGTCCTGCGATGGGTTGGCATTCCATCCAGGGTGTATCCTGCCTTAATGTCCATAGACGCCTGAGATAGGCACAGAATCCCCGTGACCCGAGGGAAGATCGGATATAGCTGTAGAAGATGAATGAATGAATGAATGTTTTCATCAGGGCACCTCTTATTGGGTGGGATATATTAGGCAGCAAATAAACATTTTGTCTGCAAAGTTGATGTTTTAGGAAAATGTGTAAACAATGATTTGAGCGAATTTGATGGCTTGTGTAATGTATTGATTAAACATTGCAAATGGGTGTTTCCTTTTAGGGGACTGGGGATTGTTGTCATTGTCTTAAAGGTGAGTGATGCGTGTTTCGGGGTTGTGGTCCCAGTTTCGTTTTCGCTTTGAGTGTAAAAGTACTGCACAATGTTCATTAAAGTTCCTAAGATCACATCTGGCTCGACTGGGTAAGATCATCCAAAACTGGAGGGGGTTTGTTCCAAGTCTACAGGGGTCAGTATAAATCAGAAGTGGTCCAAGGAAGGTACAGCGATGTACTGGTGACAGGGTCACGAGCAGCACAGGGGGGAGTGAAGGCTGTCCCATGGGGGTCCAATCCAACAGACGAGCCACGTTACCACCAGTTGCTTAAGAACTTAATGCTAGACATGTCAGGAGCATTTTGACAGCAAAAACCGAGCAACACAATATTAGGCATGGGGTCATAATGTTATGCCTGGCCATAAATCTATGCCTGGTTGATGTTAATTATGGCACGAAGCAGAAAAACCACCCTTTTTAAAGTGCACGTGGGCAACACTTCATGCAAAACAGCAAAAGACGGTTAGACAGTGGACACAGTGACACTGCAGCACAGAACTGTACATTATATACACTGATAGTATATACTATATCATTAGTCTATATAATAAATACTATACATTGAAAAGCTGGATGTTTTAGCAGAAGATAGGAGCTTAATGCCATGATTACGCCATCCTTTGTTACCCCCTCATATGAATATGAATACTTCATATTCACACCTAGATCACATAGTGTAGTCTTATGCAACTTAAAAGCTGCTGATTCAGTGACCCTTTGCTCAACATTTATAGATTCTGATTTATGCACTATATATCTTTACACTCATGAATAGAATTAAAGATTCAAAAGGTTTTACAGTTTACAACCTCAACATAAAAAAAAACAACCCAAACACTGATTGAAAAAAAAACACCAAACATAAATGAAAATCAATTAAATAAAATGGTGAAATTAATTTTAAATTATTAAAAAAATACGTTCGCCTCACACCTCAAGGGTTGGGGGTTCGATTCCTACCTCTGCCATGTGTATGGAGTTTGCATGTTCTCCCCGTGCACAGGGTTTTTTTTCTCCCTCTGGATTCAGGGTTTTTTTTTTTTCTCTGGGTTCTCCGGTTTCCTCCCGGTCAAAAAAGCACGAGTGGTAGGTTGATTGGCACCTTGGAAAAATGGTCCCTACTGTGTGAATGTGACTGTGAATGTGAGTGTGTGTGCGCCCCGTGATGAGTTGGCATTCCATACACGGTGTATCCTGCCTTGATGCCCCCTGAGACAAGTACAGGCTCCCCAAGACAGAGAGAGAAGTGGTAGAAGATTTAAAAAAAAGAGTTGAGCTGTATTGCTTATAATTATATTTACTAGTTTGACTGTAGGTAGTAAGTTGTACGGCTAATTGGTGGTGAGTAAACTAGCATTCATGTGTCACGGAAAGACACTGAGATTTTATTTGCCTGAATCTTGATTTACATCTTCATAGCATTTGTAATTTACAGAACATTATGCGCAATAAGCGTCATCCAAAAGTAAAGGTTAGCAAAGGTATCAGCTGGGCAAAGATTCTGTACCTAAATTGTAACCATTCTTTTATCATTCATTCATTCATTCATCTTCTACTGCTATATCCGATCTTCCCTCGGGTCACGGGGAGCCTGTGCCTATCTCAGGCGTCTATGGGCATTAAGGCAGGATACACCGTGGATGGAATGACAACCCATCGCAGGACACACACATATACACACACACACACACATACACACATTCATACACTAGGGACAATTTAGGTGCCAATCAACCTACCTGTGCATGTTTTTGGACTAGGAGGAAACCGGAGAACCCGGAGAAAAAAACCCTGAGGCACGGGGAGAACATGCAAACTCCACACACACATGGCCGAGACGAGAATCGAACCCAGACAATGGCGGTGTGAGGCGGACGTGCTAACCACTAAGCCACCGTGCCCCACCCATTCTTTTATCATCCGTGTATTAATTTGAATAGCAGATGAACACCGAGTAAAAAAGGCCAAACCAATTTTGTGAAATTATAGGAAATTAGTTCAGGATTCCCTCACTGAATCCATTTTGTTTTTAAATGACTGTGAAAGTGATTCTTTTAAATGGAAAGCATCCTCTCTTTTATTTCCATTCATTTTTATCAGATTCATATTATGAATATCAATCTGTTTTGACAGTCTGGCAGTCACGCGTAAAAGCGGAGAGTGTTCATGTTGCACTATCCTGACATGCGGCAATTGTGTAGGAGTTATAAATAATAAAAATAGAACATTTCGCCCTTTCATCTACCCACAAAGAGCCTGTTTAGGTACTATTGTGTACCTTTATTGAATACTATCACTAACACCTAATTAGAGGTCTATTTTCAGGATTCCTATATTAGTAAACACGTAAATAAATGCAAGCACCGGTTTTGTTTTGTTTTTAAGAAGCAGCTCACGACAACAAGCACAATTACACTGTTTCAAGATTAAAGTGAAGCAGAGCTGATCAGTATGCTTAACGTCGATGTGCCTGAAATCATTAAACTTTCTGCAATCCTAGATGTTTTGCCTTGTCAGCTAGCTTAAATGTCACTTTTAATCCTGCATGCATAATGATATCCATAACACCATGCTGTTACCCATATAACACTTTTGGGTAACAGCACTGTGTTATGGAGTATTATTATGCAAATTGGTTCATGGTATGCCATGAATTGCAGCACAGGAAGACTAAAAAAAAAAAAGAAACGAATTACAAGTTCTCACTTGACATGTGACACGGTGCAAGGAATATTTTTTTTGGTTTTAAGTCAGTTACAATATGCATTATACATTATATATTTTACATATATTCTGCATTACACATTATATTCTATTCTGTCAAAAAATATTTTCCTAAATAAAGCATTTGGATTATGAAATATTATAGCCTGGTCAAGGCATGTAGGTTAGGGAAAATTGAAGGTTGTACACTGATGTACACATATGGAAAAGTGTTAGACTTGCACTTTCCTGCTGCCAAGACCTACAACTATCATATGGAAAATAAATTAAGTATAATTCATTTATTCATTCATTCATCTTCTACCGCTATATCCGATCTTCTCGGGTCACGGGGAGTCTGTGCCTATCTCAGGCGTCTATGGGCATTAAGGCAGGATACACCCTGGACGGAATGCCAACCCATCGCAGGGCACACACACTCACATTCACACACACATTCATACACTAGGGACAATTTTCCAAGGTGCCAATCAACCTACCGTGCATGTTTTTGGACCGGGAGGAAGGGAAACCGGAGAGAACCCGGAGAAAAAAACCCCTGAGGCACGGGGAGAACATGCAAACTCCACACACACATGGCCGAGACGGGAATCGAACCCGAATCCTGGCGGTGTGAGGCGAACGTGCTAACCACTAAGCCACCGTGCCCCCTTAAGTATAATTCACTATAATATAATTTTAAAACATTTCTCTTCCTGAAATACTTAACCTAACCACTTCTCCACTGTCTTAGCATCACCAAAAAAAACCTCTCAGCTGAGTTAAGTTTGCTTGTATCTTAAGTTTGTAATCAACCATTCATTCATTCATTCATCTTCTACCGCTATATCTGATCTTCCCTTGGGTCACGGGGATCCTGTGCCTATCTCAGGCATCTATGGGCATTAAGGCAGGATACACCCTGGATGGAATGCCAACCCATCGCAGGCCACACACACACTCACATTCACACACACATACTAAGGACAATTTTTCAAGGTGCCAATCAACCTACCGTGCATGTTTTTGGACCGGGAAGAAACCGGAGAACCTGGAGTAAAACCCCCTGAGGCACGGGGAGAACATGCACAAACTCCACACACACATGGCCGAGATGAGAATCGAACCCAGACCCTGGGGGTGTGAGGCGAACGTGTTCTAACCACTAAGCCACCGTGCCCCTGTCAGTAAATATAATGTAATGTAATATAATAATATACCATGGATATTGTTTGCTTCCAGTCTTGACAATACAAGGAGGATTAATGCTGTAATTTGACTGACCTTCACTTACAGTTCTAAGAGACCTCTGGAGTCATTAGTAAAACCAAGAGGTTCCGAGTTGTGTAACTGTGAAGACACATCTCTTATCCTAATCCAGGAAGATAGATAGATAGATAGATAGATAGATAGATAGATAGATAGATAGATAGATAGATAGATAGATAGATAGATAGATAGATAGACAGACAGACAAGCCCATCGGAGAGATATAAACAACATTAAGTCTGGCCAAATTAATTATTTGTAGGACTGAAGAACAAATTGATGAGCTCAGGAACAAGTTTGGCACATGATAATACTTTTTTTCTGTAATGAAAAGCCTCCTCTCAACAGTTTATTGAAGGAGAGAAAGTATATTATGGTATCTTCTGTCCTGTACATCATGTAACAAATGCAATCAGAGATTCTGGCAATAACAGTATGAAAAAAATAAATAATGAGAGAGCCAAAAAGCAGTCCCACACGTTTTTTTTTTGTGCATTTATAAGGGAATAACACACACCTGGATGTGCATCGAATTTCATAATTACTTTGGCCCAATTCAAATGGAGAACCAAATATGAAGAGTGAAATGATTTGAATTGCATTCTTACACATAGGTTTGGTGTAAATAGTCTCCATTAAAGCTAAAAATCTGCACATTATTTGATGTAGACTACTAATATACCCAGGCATTTATCAACCTTTCCTTACGTATAAAACTATTTACCCTAATGGTTAAATACCTATGCAGAATATATTCAACTTCACATTCACGTAGAGTCTGAAACTTATTTAATGTAATTTGAATAATGAGAGTGTTACACCTGGTGTGAGTTATTCGCGCCCATGGCATTTCTTTAGAGATGAGGTGACCCGTGTGCAAGTAGAGCGCGATTGTTTATGGTCAGGATGAAATAATATATGCTGCTGTCTCATGGAACAGGCAATAACTCTGTAAGCACTGGATGCAGGCATTTTACAAACTGCACTGCGGCTCTTTTGTTTGTGCTATAAAACTCAATAATGAACAGTGTGTTTGCCTGGGTCACTACATAAAGATGATAATCCCGTATATACATCTTGTACTCTTCTGACAAGTAGATCAACAACCCATTTATTCACAGGCAGGTGCCTGTAAACACTATTTATTAACAGGTTTGATCAAAAGAGGACTACTGATGTAGCATTTTAACAGAATGTGTAAAAGTATTTCATTATAGATAAATAGATCAGGACTTCATTACATTTGAATTTTCAACGACGTTTTCAACAATATGAATGTTACAGGGAAAAAAAACCTTTGTGTATTAGTATACAATACTAGTATTTCCTTTTTTTTTTAGACCAAATATTGATTTGTCTGTATATTTTACTTTAGAATTCACTTTAAGGTATGCTTTTTTAAATTTTCTAATTCTATTTAATAGGGATACGGTGGTTTAGTGGTTAGCACGTTCGCCTCACACCTCTAGAGTCCGGGGTTCGATTCCCGTCTCGGCCATGTGTGTGTGTGGAGTTTGCATGTTCTCCCCGTGCCTCAGGGGGTTTTTTCTCCGGGTTCTCCAGTTTCCTCACGGTCCAAAAACATGCACAGTAGGTTGATTGGCACCTTGGAAAATTGTCTCTAGTGTATGAACGTGTGTCTGATTGTGAGTGAGTGTGTGTGCCCTGCAATGGGTTGGCATTTCATTCAGGGTGTATCCTGCCTTAATGCCCATAGACGCCGGAGATAGGCACAGACTCCCCGTGACCCGAGGGAAGATCGGATATAGCGATAGAAGATGAATGAATGAATTCTAAGAACATCTAATGTCTAAAGAGACAGAACAGAATTGTATTGCATGTTTGTTGTGTATTTGATGTTAGTGCTAAGCATTTGCTCTTTTAAGAATTAAAACACCAATTCCTTTAAGAATTTTCACACATTTTTTCTGGTTAAAAAAATGATTTTGGAATGTTTGTGGAGCCAAAGCTACCAATGGCTATCCAAAAAAAAAAAGAAATGTGAAAAAGTCTCTAATGTTTCGTTTTTAAATCCAGATTGTATTTATGCACACAATTTTCTCAAGTAGCACACACAGTAAAACGCCTCACTCTTGACAGCCACTTGAACTAATTTCCTTGAGCATGCTTCACTAACAAGTTCCTGTGGTGAATTCCAATAAAAAAGAGACAGTCTATTTGGATTTGATTTAATGACATAGACAGACAGTAGACAGGTAAATGTAGGAATACTTACCACACTCTTAACCTTAACCTTTTTTTCTTCCAATGCAAGTTGAGTTGTAACTTTGAATAATGGATAATTATTTCAACAGAATGTCAATCACGGTGTCGCATCTTCACCCTGAGGAAATCTATCGCAATACTGTGTAACAATCTGGTCTGATTTTTTTTAGTACGTTGTGTCAAAGCAGCAAAGTATCCAAAGGCTTATAAATCCTTGATATAAATATTAAATCTTAGTTATAATGTATCCATAATGAGCAAATCAGCCGCAATTGTGGAAAGAAGAAAGGGGAAAAAAACCTGAGATGACAGGAGGAAGAAAGTTAGGCCGATATTTTCAAATGTTCTTTAATTCAACACTGTTTGAATTAATTGCACGAAAAAGACACCTTCGTGGTTTCTTAGTAACCATCCACAAAAAACTCATGTATTTTTAGGATGGCCATGTGAGGTGGTGAATGGTTTCCAAGTGACAAGAACGCTGGGAATTGGGATGGATCAGGCATGAACAGAGTCCAGTGTGCACCACATCCATGTTTGTTCTTATTTAATACAATTGAAATAGATATATGGCATGTTTGAGGCATGGTGGCTTAGTGGTTAGCACGTTCGCCTCACACCGCCAGGGTCCGGGTTCGATTCTCGTCTCGGCCATGTGTGTGTGTAATTTGCATGTTCTCCCCGTGCCTCAGGGGGTTTTTCTCTGGGTTCTCCGGTTTTCTCTGGGTCCCAAAACATGCACGGTAGGTTGATTGGCACCTTGGAAAATTCTCCCTAGTATATAAATTTGCGTGTGTGTGCCCTGCGATGGGTTGGCATTCCATCCAGGGTGTATCCTGCCTTAATGCCCATAGACGCCTGAGATAGGCACAGGCTCCCCGTGACCCAAGGGAAGATCGGATATAGCGGTAGAAGATGAATGAACGAATATGGCATGTTTAAGGGATGTACGGATAATACAAAAGAAATCCTGAGGAAACTAATGTAAAGATGGGGATAAAACAAGTTAAGGATCAAACTTGGGTTCATGGAGCTGTTTCCTGGAGGTGTTTCCATTAAACATAACATGCGACTAAAACTCGTCCTCTCAGGATAAGTCATTCAAAAAAATGGAGAAAGAAAAAATCGGCAGGCTTACTTATATCACAGCCTACTCGTTTTTATTTCTAATCGGAGACATAGGAGCGTTAGACAAGCATTAATGGCGAGGCGATCCGGATATTCTTAGGAGCGGCAACGTATGAACTTGTTCTGGGAGTGCGTGATTTCACAGAGGTCCTGTGGATTCAGAATTTACGGATGAACGCGTCCACTTGTTTTGAGCTGTGCAGTGCAATAAGGCCTCTTGTAGCACCTGCAGCATCACGCCCAAGGTAAGGCGAGGTATATCATGTAACCTAAAAATGCAAAAAAAAAGTGTTTCCATTACAGTTTCGCGAATCATTTTATTTATTTATTTATTTATTTTATTCATTATTTTGCAATCGTCTTAAAAAAAACACCTCATGCGAGCGTTAAAACTTTTTTGCGATACATGTGTGTTTTTGCAAATTTTTCCATTAAGCGTATTTTCAATACGCTATTTAAATTTGTGCATTTTGAAGGGTTAATGGAAACGTGCTTATTGTCTCATGCATTTTTATTTATATAAAATAAATGCACTTTTTGGAGAAAAGAAATAGAGGAAAATGCTGACATGCATTTCCATAGACTACACACACACACACACACATTAAGGCAACTATTTTTATTTTTTTTTTTTTTTAAATACATACACTATTTTTTTTTATATGTCAGTGATTCTCTAACTGTGCAACACTGCTGTGTTGGGGGCAGAGATTATCTGACTTAATTATACACCCTGTCTCTCACACTGTTCTTTGGCTGTTTGATACTTATTATGATTAGACCACAAAACTGATTTAGCCTGTCATTGTCTGGCAAACGATCATGAGTTCCTGCCCTACAGTAAAACCAAAGTGTTTTCACAACGGCATAATTGTTAAGCGAACGTTTAGCGCTCCGAATCCTCCAACCACTGCTACCATGCTAATGAAATTAGATTTTGCTTATATACTATTCCAGGGATCACCAACCTTTTTGTAACTGAGAGCTACTACATGGACACCGAGTCATATAAAGGGCTACCAGTTTGAAATACTCCTCTGAAATAACAAATTTACCTTTAGTTATATATTATTATTATTATTATTATTATTAATGATACTCATTTATCTATGTAAATACACTTGACAGTGACTATCAACAACGAATTAACTACATTTTACATTATAGACGCATCTCACTGATGAGTTGTGCACTTTTTATAGCAAGCCTGAGAGCTACTCATGTGCTCCTTGGGGGCTACCTGGTGCCCACGGGCACCACGTTGGTGACCCCTGTACTATTCTATAATCTGTGCTTGTAAACACAGCCATATGATGCATTGAAATCATACCTCGTAATAATAGTAAAAGGACTCTTTACACTGGTCACTGGACGCTTTACACTGGTCATTTTACACTGGTCATTTTCCACTGAACACTTTACACTGGACACTTTACACTGGACACTTTACACTGGCACACTTTACACTTGGTCACTGGTTACACTTTACTGGACACTTTACACTGGACACTGGACACTTTACACTGGACACTTTACACTGGTCATTTTACACTGGTCATTTTTCACGGGACACTTTACATTGGACACTTTACACTGGTCATTTTACACTGGTCATTTTACACTGGTCATTTTTCACTGGTCACTTTACACTGGACACTTTACACTGGACACCTTTACACTTTACACTGGACACTCATTTTACACTGGTCATTTTTACACTGGTCATTTTACACTTTTTTCACACTTTTTCACTGGACACTTTACACTGGTCATTTTACACTAGTCATTTTACTGCACACTTTACCTACACATTTTACTACTACACTTTATACACTATTTTTTGAAAAGTGAAAAAACAGAATATTCTCACAGGAATAAAATAAGCAGGACTACAAGATGCCTCCAATGCCAAGTTCAATTCATCTTGTTCCATGCAATTTGTATGATTGAAAAACTGATCAAATATATTCAATGCAGGAAGGATTTTATTGAGTTGTGACCTTGCCCTTGGATCAATTCCAAAGTCAATTCTACTCAGGACTCGTGCTTATAATAATAATGATTCCAAACAAACATTCATCCACGCATTCTTTAGATATCATGGAAAAGACAGCAGAAATGATATTTAGCCAAAAAGTGGACCTTGAACATACAGGTGTAAGTAACATCTCTGTGCCACGCTAAAAGGATGTTTTAGACATTTGACTTTAGTGTGAACTTCACATGTTTAGGACAAATTCTAATGTTTGGGGTGCATTTCTTTAAAAAAAAATCAAATAAAAGCAAAAATGAATTCATTCTTTATAGATAGAGATTGATCTCTATTATTACATCGTAGTAGTATCATAAAGGTTATGCAGCCTCATGAGTCTCTACATAGTAATTTGAATTATCAAAAAACATCAACAATTATATCATTATATCATTATATCATATTGTGACTCTCATGAATTTTCGACGAAATGGAAACGTCTCTATGATTTCCAAACCAAAACCTTAATTGGATTAACCGTAGGCAACTATTCAATATGGATGTTTTAATTATATTTCAATTCGAAATATTTCAATATTTGCTTTCACTTCTAGATATATATTCCGTACATACACAAATTCATCCATCAGAGTAAACCCATTTGTGTCAAGACTCAACGGCCCGATTAAAAAAAAACAAAACAAAAGCAAACAAACAAACGACAGCTACGTCAGAGCTCTGCAAAAATGTGTGCTATAAAATATTCATATCACTGACGTGAAATTGGACAAAACATTCAGCCCACACCCTGTTATTCTCTGGAGAGCCATGGTCTCATCATTCGCATAACAATAGAGCAGCATGTTGGAGTGAGCCTCTGTACACTGGCCCCTGCCACCTCCCTCATTAAAACGTGGGAAATGGAGGCTCTCGTCAAACAGGCCAGCGAGGAAGCTGCCTCGCTCTATAATGCGACCATGTGTCGAGAGCAGCCTAAAGGACACATATGCCGAAGGTCTTTCACATTCTCTCGTTCTCTCTCTAGAGACACTCTAATTGAGGTCACCTAGTGCCGTGCATGAGCTGTGCTAAAGGATATGTCTTAGTGTTTTTTTTTTATCTAAAAGGAGAAACAGAATATAACTTATTCCTTTACATATATAGTATATAATATTTAAATTGTGTAAGCTCAATGGATAGGAATACAAGAGCAAGAATGTACATGTAACACAAACTCGAAATCAAGAAACAAGGATATATTAAAACGAAAAACACTGGAGATATGCTTTATAGTTCAAATAAAATAATAAAATAAGTCCACCTTTTTTTAATGGAGGTGAAGGAGACATGGGTTGGGAATCTGGAAAGAAATATATAAGACATTGCTATTTCTGAAATTGACATTCAAATTTAATTTGTCACATACATATGCATGCAGTGAAATGCTCTGTACAACTGTCAGACATGTAAACATAAAATAAAAAAAATAAAAATAGAAAAACATTTTCATAAGCAACTGTAATTTAATTACAAGTTTTTTTTCCTCAGTAACTGTAACGAATTACTGTTACTTTGACTTTTGTAATAAAATCATGTACATACATACATGCCTACATACATACATACATGCATACATACATACATATATACATACATACATACATACATACATACTTTTTTCCAGTGTGTGTATATAATAATATATATATATATATATATATATATATATATATATATATATATATATATATATATATATATATATATATATATATATATATATCTATATATAATATATATAGTTGGTGAATTGATACCAGCTTTATTACATGTACCTGAGAGGCAAGGAAATACAGAACACCTCTGAGGTGTGTGTTTAGCTGCATATACGCCTGATTGGCTCTGTGATGGACATTGGTTCGAGCAGGGAAGCGGTGGTGTTGATGCCAAACTGTCACAGCAAGAAACAAGTGCACATGTCTAAACAAGTTTGAGTCCATATTTTGTCCATTTTTTTTCACATCCGTTTTGCTCGAACCCCACCTGCGGCTCGGCTTCCCCGTTGCCAAAAACCCCAGCAACCAGAGAACAACATCCTCAGGTATCATGTTAGATTGACGATATGAAACCTGCTCTAAGCAACATTAGCAATTCGTTCTCTCGGGCTCACCCTCTTCTTCAAGCCATAATCTGAACGTCCAAAGGCCTATGCAGCAAAGCATGCATGTGCACAGTGTACAATAGTAGTAATAGAGATTAAAATTTGATAAGAGAAGCTGTCTTGGCACATAAAAAGCAGTTTCGTTGGTTAATACATAAAAAATAAAAAATAAAAAAATATATATTATATATATATATATATATATATATATATATATGTGGGGCACGGTGGCGTAGTGGTTAGCACGTTCGCCTCACACCGCCAGGATCCGGGTTCGATTCCCGTCTCGGCCATGTGTGTGTGGAGTTTGTGCATGTTCTCCCCGTGCCTCAGGGGGTTTTTCTCCGGGTTCTCCGGTTTCCCCCCGGTCCAAAAACATGCATGATAGGTTGATTGGCACCTTGGAAAATTGTCCCTAGTGTATAAATGTGTGTGTGTGTGTGTGTGTGTCCTGCGATGGGTTGGCATTCCATCCAGGGTGTATCCTGCCTTAATGCCCATAGACGCCTGAGATAGGCACAGGCTCCCCGTGACCCGAGGGAAGATCGGATAAAGCGGTAGAAGATGAATGAATGAATGAATAGGATATATATATATATATATATATATATATATATATATATATATATATATACTTTCTACAAAAAGATAGTTGACATGCCTTACATGCAACTAATGACAAGTTCTCACATACCGGCTGGTTGTATCCAATTATATTAGGTTGGTACACATAATAGGTGGGCTATCGAAAACTAATATTTACAAAATTTGTGAAAAAAACTAATTGAAGTCTAAAACTCAATAGTGATGATGATAAACATCTTAAAATATAAAAGCTTTAACTGTATTTTAGCCTTAAAACTCAAACTTTTCTTATCTCAAATTAGAATTAAATCTTGTGGGGCACGGTGGCAGTGGTAAGCACGTTCACCTCAGACCACCAGGGCCCAGGTTCGATTCCTGTCTCGGCCATGTGTGTGTGGAATTTGCATGTTCTCCCCGTATCTCAGGGTTTTTTTTCTCCGGGTTCTTCGGTTTTCCCTGGTCCATAAACATGCACGGTAGGTTGATTGGCACCTTGGAAAATTGTACCTAGTGTGTGTGTGTGTGTGTGTGTGTGCCCTGTGATGGGTTGGCATTCCATCCATGGTGTATCCTGCCTTAATGAATAAATGCCCATAGACGTCTGAGATAGGCACAGACTCCCCGTGACCCGAGGGAAGATCGGATAAAGTCGTAGAAGATGAATGAATGAATGAATGAATAATAATAGTAATAATATATTGTATTTGAAGCGCCTTTCACAAAACTCAACATCGCTTTGCAACAAATAAGACACAACGTGTAGTGAGTCTCTGGTTCTTACATTTGTTTGGCGCTTCCTGTTGGAAAGAATAAACACTGACAGTGTGCGCAGTATTCAATAATGCATTAGCACGAGTTATAGAAAGTGTAGTTTACTTTTTGTGGGTTGTGTATACTCTGTGTGTATGTGTATATGTGTGTGTGTGTGTGTGTGTGTGTGTGTGTGTGTGTGTGTGCGCGTTTGCTTTTATCCCAAGGCCATATGCACAACACAGCAGGTCTATTTTCTAAAAAGTATAAACACAACTAACATTGTCTCGTAAAATACATTATATAGATGAACATATAAGATGAATATATACCTGTCCATCACACAACATACCTGACATTTTAAACGTCCAGAAAAAAACTTTTACAAAATCTGGTTTAGAAGACTTAAAGTCAATATGTTAATGAGAAATTTGTCATATAATAATAAGTTCATGTCATGTTTCTTGTTCAAATTCAACATAACTTTATGACAGCTTTCCAAGCCAGGAATAAGAATGATTTCACTCCTCTAGACGCACTTACCTAGAGCGACTTACAACTGAGGGTTAAGGGCCTTGCTCAAGGGCCCACTAGTGGACGCTTGATGGTGGTGCGGGTTTGAACCCGTGATCTTCTAGTCCAACACCTTAACCACTGGGCTACCACCTTCCTCAGTAACACCCCGTAGTCTCTTGAATTTGTGTTACCTACATGTCCATTTGAAATATTTACTGAGATGGAGCGTTACGACCCGCAGTGTGCCCGCACTTTATAAAGAAGGACCTTTTTTTCACTGACGTAAACAAAACACTGAAACAGCAGCCCTCTAGCTCATGTATGAGGATAATTATGCATAATTATCTTGTTGAGTTGAGACATGATTGTTCAATGACCCGAATAATGTAGGCGAACCTTTTTTTGCTGAGCATAGGTTCCTCATCAGTGTGATGTTAATGCATTTATGTCACAGTATTGTAGAAATGACCTCAGTTTGAAGGTTGTGATGGATGACAATGCAAAAAAGGGAACGTAAACATATACATCTTTGCGATTTCGCCACTTAAAGGGCTATATTGTATTGAGATATGAGAGGGTAAATACTGAATAATATTCTAAACACAAAAAAAAAGAATTTCCCACACTCGATTTGAAGTACATGATCCTAGAAGCATGATGGTGCATTCTTCTTTAAGATACATGTTCACGTCGGAAATATGAGATTAAAATAAAATGCTTCAGTGGCCCAGGAAGAATAAACGGTGGAATAAAACTGAGATTATTATGTTATTGCAATAATGGGCTTGAGCTCATGGTTTAAGCATTGGAAGTAATTGTAGACTGAAGAAATCTGGAATTGATCGATGAACCCTGATCTATCACTTAATCTAAAAAGAGCTGATTTACTATGAACGTTTAACCGTTCTGAGAAGAAATCTTACTACTAGACAAAAATCTGAGAAGGGGGTAAAATCGTATCTTATTAGTCATTCAAAATCTTCATTCATTCATCTTCTACCACTTTATCTGATCTTACCTTGGGTCACAGGGAACCTGTGTCTATATCAGGCATCTATGGGCATCAATCCAGGATACACCCTGGATGGAATGCCAACCCATTGCAGGACACACACACACACTCACATTCATACACACATTCACATTCATACACACATTCACATACTAGGGACAATTTTCCAAGGTGCCAATCAACCTACAGAACATGCAAACTCCACACACACATGGCCGAATCAGGAATCGAACCCAAACCCTGGAGGTGTGAAGCGAATAACCACTAAATCAAGTGATAACCACTAAATCACCGTGCCTCTTTTTCAATGAACTGTGAGCGGGCACGGTGGCTTAGTGGTTAGCACGTTCGCCTCACACCGCCAGGGTCCGGGTTCGATTCCCGTCTTGGCCATGTGTGTGTGGAGTTTGCATGTTCCCCCCGTGCCTCAGGGGGGTTTTTCTCCGGGTTCTTTGGTTTCCTCCCGGTCCAAAAACATGCACAGTAGGTTGATTGGCACCTTGGAAAATTGTCCCTAGTGTATGAATATGTGTGTGTGTGTGTGTGTGTGTGTGTGTGTGTGTGTGTGTGTGCCCTGCGATGGGTTGGCATGCCATCCAGGGTGTATCCTGCCTTAATGTCCATAGACGCCTGAGATAGGCACAGGCTCCCCGTGACCCGAGGGAAGATCGGATATAGCGGTAGAAGATGAATGAATGAATGAACTGATGAGGAAGTCTGAATGCAGTACAGCAGGACAAAGACGGAGGTTCGTTTAAAAAATAAAAATCACGTGAAAATAAGAAATCTGGAGAAGGTAAGGCTTGTCCCTGCAATTCAAATGAGGAAGAAAAAAAATGGGAATGCTTTTTTTCCCCCGATTTTTTTTCTCCCCAGTCTTGATTTACTCGTAACAAACACATGACAACCCTATTATGTTGCTGATCATGACCGCCTCGACAGGGACTGAATGGGTCTCGGGTCAATAGACATAATCTAATGATCTAATAACAATAGGAAACATGGCTAGGGGCTGCTTATCAGCAGTGTCAGTCAGACTAGTTCAATTATATATCATTATGTTTATTAAATATCACATTAAATTCATATCATTATGCAAAATATTCACATACACACGCAGAAGCCGATTCTCCACAGGAGACCAAGTACATTTTCTTGTATAGTCCTGTCATACAAGAAGATGTATGACAGGGCTCTGTTTAACTCAAATCTAGAGCCTTAGAAACGAGTGCAACAAACAGCGTTCATCGGGTGCATTCATTCTCATTTGCATTCATTCATATTTTACTTTCATCAGTTGTTTCCAAATATTTATATATTCTATTTCTGTGAAAGCGACGAGTGATAATATACAAACGTAGGTCAACACAATTATGTGGAAATCAGAAAGACAACAGAATTTCTACTTAAATTTCATCTCATCAAACATCTAGTTATGGAGGGGAAAAAAAGACACCAACATAAATGAAGAACTTTTTTACACTGTCATCATACTGTGGGTATCATGGTCTTTTGATGATGTGGGTTTTGCACCAAACATATCATTTGGAAATATAGAATAGTTATAGACTTGTATTATACTTTATCTGGCCACTTGGTACATGGTTTGGTATGAGATGTAATATCTTGAGATCTATCTATCTATCTATCTATCTATCTATCTATCTATCTATCTATCTATCTATCTATCTATCTATCTATCTATCTGTCTGTCTGTCTGTCTGTCTGTCTGTCTGTATACCTACCTACTTATCTATCTATATGTCTATCTATCTATCTATCTATCTATCATCTATCTATCTATCTATCTATCTATCTATCTATCTATCTATCTATCTATCTATCTATCGATCTATCTATGACCTACTACCTTCCTACTACTATCTACTATCTATCTATCTTATCTATCGATCTATCTATCTATTCATATATCTATCTATCTATCTATCTATCTATCACCTACCAACCTACCTACCTACCTACCTACCTACCTATCTACCTTATCTATCTATCTATCTATCTACAGTGGTGTGAAAAACTATTTGCCCCCTTCCTGACTTTTTATTCTTTTGCATGTTTGTCACACAAAATGTTTCTGATCATCGAACACATTTTAATATTAGTCAAAGATAACACAAGTAAACATAAAATGCAGTTTTTAAATGAATGTTTTTATTATTTAGTGAGAAAAAAATCCAAACCCACATAGCCCTGTGTGAAAAAGTAATTGCCCCTGCACCTAATAACTGGTTGGGCCACCCTTAGCAGCAATAACTGCAATCAAACGTTTGCGATAACTTGCAGCAAGTCTTTTACAGCGCTCTGGAGGAATTTTGGCCCACTCATCTTTGCAGAATTGTTGTAATTCAGCTTTATTTGAGGGTTTTCTAGCATGAACCGCCTTCTTAAGGTCATGCCACAGCATCTCAATGGGATTCAGGTCAGGACTTTGACTAGGCCACTCCAAAGTCTTCATTTTGTTTTTTTTCAGCCATTCAGAGGTGGATTTGCTGGTGTGTTTTGGGTCATTGTCCTGCTGCAGCACCCAAGATCGCTTTAGCTTGAGTTGACGAACAGATGGCCGGACATTCTCCTTCAGGATTTTTTGGTAGACATTAGAATTCATGCTTCCATCTATCACAGCAAGCCTTCCAGGTCCTGAAGCAGCAAAACAACCCCAGACCATCACACTACCACCACCATATTTTACTGTTGGTATGATGTTCTTTTTATGAAATGCTGTGTTACTTTTACGCCAGATGTAACGGGACACGCACCTTCCAAAAAGTTCAACTTTTGTCTCGTCAGTCCACAAGATATTTTCCCAAAAGTCTTGGCAGTCATTGAGATGTTTTTTTAGCAAAATTAAGACGAGCCTTAATGTTCTTTTTGCTTAATAGTGGTTTGCGTCTTGGAACTCTGCCATGCAGGCCGTTTTTGCCCAGTATCTTTCTTATGGTGGAGTCGTGAACACTGACCTTAATTGAGGTAAGTGAGGCCTGCAGTTCTTTGGATGTTGCCCTGGGATCTTTTGTGACCTCTCGGATGAGTTGTCTCTGCGCTCTTGGGGTAATTTTGGGCGGCCGGCCACTCCTGGGAAGGTTCACCACTGTTCCATGTTTTTGCCATTTGTGGATAATGGCTCTCACTGTGGTTCGCTGGAGTCTCAAAGCTTTAGAAATGGCTTTATAACCTTTACGAGACTGATGGATCTCAATTACTTTTGTTCTCATTTCTTCCTGATTTTTTTTGGATCTTGGCATGATGTCTAGCTTTTGAGGTGCTTTTGGTCTACTTCTCTGTGTCAGGTAGCTTCTGTTTAAGTGATTTCTTGATTGAAACAGTATCAGTGTGGCAGTAATCAGGCCTGGGGGTGGCTACAGAAAAACTCACATAAAATATGATAAACCACAGTTAAGTTATTTTTTAACAAGGGGGGCAATCACTTTTTCACACAGGGCTATGTGGGTTTGGATTTTTTTCTCACTAAATAATAAAAACATTCATTTAAAAACTGCATTTTATGTTTACTTGAGTTATCTTTGACTAATATTAAAATGTGTTCGATGATCAGAAACATTTTGTGTGACAAACATGCAAAAGAATAAAAAGTCAGGAAGGGGGCAAATAGTTTTTCACACCACTGTATCTATCTATCTATCTATCTATCTATCTATCTATCTATCTATCTATCTACCTACTATCTATCTATCTATCTATCTATCTATCTATCTATCATATCTATCTATCTATCTATCTATCTATCTATCTATCTATCTACCTACCTACTTATCTATCTATGTCTGTCTGTCTGTCTGTCTGTCTATCTATCTATCTATCTCCACAATTCCAGTTAATTAGTCACTAATCAAGCAGCTCCCCAATCATTTTCACTGTATAGGGGCTAAACCCTGTAGAGCAGCATCTTTTTGTTTATTTTCTACATCCACTGTTCTAGACTTTAGTTAGGAGCATATGCAAATGATGTATACCTTTTAGAAGCTTCATGTATTTTCATCGAAGATATGGCAGATATAGACATTGCACTAATGCATTATTTAAGGAATCGGTAGTCATATTTACTGTTCCCATGGATCAAGACTGCCATCTAGTGGTCCAACCAGGCCAATTTATCCACAGATAATATGCACAGACAAATTGAGTGGCATTTCGAGTTTCTAGAAAATGACACGCGCTGACATTTCCAATTCAATTAAAAATACAAACGATTAAATGAAGCCCAGCTTTAAGCCAGGTTTAGTAATTATGCTGTCCAGTTTTAATGTCTAGAACAGGGTCTGACTGATATCTGCTCAGTAGACGAATCAATTGCCAGTGACTAGTGACTCGTCTACGGTGAACAAGCAGATAAATTGTTTCTGGAAATGTCATTTCAGCTGAATCATGACAGAATCCACAGAACCTTGACATTCCTTGACGTTCACATCAAACTCAAGTGAACCTAAGCGAGCATGTTTATACATGAATATGAAAAAAAAAAAATATATATATATATATATAATATATATATATATATATATGCTTTATCATGTATAAACACGCTTAGGTTCACTTGAGTTTGATACACACATATACATATATACATATCCATCCATCTACAGCTAACCATATCTATCTATCTATCTATCTACACACACACACACACACACACACTGACTGAGCATTTTATTAGAACACTACTTTGAGGCATGAACTACACAAGATGTGTGCATTCTGCCATTGAAGCTCAGAAGTTCCTTTTGTCTGGACAGTCATAACTGCTGATGTGTCACTTAGAGGGTTCACATCAGGGGAGGTCATCAAAACACAGCTGACGTTTTATGGCATGCCGTATTATATTGATGGAAATAGACATTATATGCTAAGAAAATTGTAGCCATAAAGGAATACAAATAAAGGTACCAAACATTACTCCACCATAATAACCAGTCTAAAGCGTCAACATAAAAGTAAACTAGAGTCCATCAATTTCTGTCCTAACATCTACATCCAATGTCAGTGCGTGTCATTATAGGGAAGGTGTGGCTCGGTGGTTAAGGCGATGGGCTGCTGATCAGAAGGTGTGGGTTCGAGCCCCGGTATCACCAAGCTGCTTTCATCTTGGGTCCTTGAGTAAGGCCCTTCACCCTCTGTGCTCCAGGCTTCCAAACCAAGCTGGGATATGAGGAGTCAGTTTCACTGTGCTGTAATGTATCTATAAATGCTATGTGTCTGTCGTTTTATAACTTTAGATTCTTCAAACTTGGTGATATTTTTCCTTTCAAAGAAATAAAATAAATAAATAATAATTAAAAAAAAAAAAAAACATTCAGACATTCTGGAAGCCCAATAAACAAATCTATATTACAAATCGTCTCTGGGCAGGTCGTAGTATTTCCTATGAAAGAGCATTAGGGCTATTATCAGGATGAAATTTAAATTTAAAGTGGCTTTAATGTATTTTACACTCATTGAAAACTGGTAAGCCGGTTTGTAAAATAAATACAACTTCATAAATGTTCAAAATAATGATTATTTAAAAAAAAAAAAAAAAAAAAAAAAAACACAGAATACAGTTTGCCCATAACCTTATTTTTAAAACAGTATGTTAACAAAATAGTACATTTGTAATCGGTATATAATGTCATTGTTTTAGAAAAATCCACATTAAAATACAGTAAAATCCCAGAAAGCAAGGAAAGTTTAAAATAATTTATTTTCAGAAACATCTACATTGGATATTGATTAACATGAACACTATATAAAATATGTACATAAAGCTCTGTCTAGAAAAGCACTGTTTTTGGCAGACCCAGAGTTTGTGTGCTGGGTTGCGGAAAAAGTCCATTCATTCAGTTTGTGTGTGTAAAATGAACCAGCTCTGCCAGCTCGGTCTGGATTTAAGACAGACGACAGTTGGACTGCTTGGAGTCCCGCCCCTGTTTGTAACAGAGAGAAAATTAACGTTAGTCAATCTGCATTGATGAGTAGAAATCATCCATACCAATATGATGTGGCATCAGCAAGTTTAGAGACTAGTTTTGTAACACGCCAACAGGTGGCAGCACAAGGCCGCATGCACAGTCATAGGGAGCACTACTTTTATAAATCAGTGTGCTACTCTGACCACGTGCATACACGGTCACTGAGCTCTCGTACCAACGTCTCACTTCCACATACACAAAAATCGCCAGATTGTGGTTCTGCTGACTTTGCACTCTTCACAAAGACTACGATCCAGCTCAATGGTTTTGACACGCATTAAAAAGACTTCCATGACATATTCCAGAAGGGTAGGGAACATTGTGTATTGCTGTGCAGTGAGACTATTCTGAAGGCGCAAGTTGGATAAATAAAGTACTTTCTTGTCAACTAATCTAGTCTCGAAACTTTTTGATACCACCTCATATGCTTTTATAGTTCTTACATTTTTATTTATGCATATTTAAATTAAGTGAACTAATTGTGCATAATAAACCATATTATGATAAATATAGCCACGTGAAAAGAACCCAGCATGCTGCAACTGCCATCATGCACCCAGTATAAGTACAAGATGAGACCAAGTACCTAGTCCTGATAGCATAGCATGCTACTGACTGCTAAGGGTTCTTGGTACCTGTTGTCTCTGTTGTTGCCGTTGGTACTCTTCCTCACTAGCAGCGAGGGCCTGAGCCAAGGCCAGATCCTCCTGCTCCTGAGGACTGATCACACACACAAAAAAAACCCCATTCATTATAACAGAGGAATCTTCTCCCAAGGCACGGTGAGATTAAGGCGCATCCACTTTGCTACCTGAGAGCAGACGGTGCGTTTCGGGCCGTTTCAGCCAGCGACATCTCTAATGCGCGCTGCAGAGCCTGCTCTTCTGTCTGCATCCCGGGAAAGACAAATGTGCTCCATTATTTATGACCATTTGCAATTCACTAGCATTTCAAAAGTAGTGAACATTAAATATTTAAAGTCCGAATGAATGAATATACTACCAGTCCAGCCTGATAGGATGCTGATGTAGGTATTACATTCGGCGCCTCGGGGGGAACCAAAGAGGGGACTGAATTCCTTTGTGAACTGCAGAAAGAATATTATTCCATACTAAAGGCGCATAATGCAATCAAACCAAGTTTAACATGGTGTTTAATCAATAAGTCTGACAAATTACTCGCAGAATTCGAAACTCACCCGACATTCTGAGCACGAGTTGCTCGGCTCGCTCCGGTCGAGTTCGCTATAATAGATGAGCCCGCAGCGCTGCCGCTGGAGGAACCCTGAGCTCTCATTAAAGCAGCATGTCTGTACATAAATAAAACATACAAACGAAGGGATAGAGAAACAATATGGTTAAAAGTTTGTGGACATCCCACCATCACACATCTTTTGTTCTTCTGGAGGAAGCCCTAAATACAAAGCAAGCTCCAGGAAATCCACTGCATGTTATGGGAGAATAGAAGAAGTGTGTGTGTGTGTGTGTGTGTGTGTGTGTGTGTGTGTGTGTGTGTGTGTATGTATAAAGTGAGATGGTCAAATGTCCACATTTTTGGCTAATAGGGAGTATATTAAGATATTAATTAATATTTCTAAATTCTTAAAATGTCAAGTCATGTAAATAGTAAGATTCAAGACAATGCGTACCCTGGTTTGGAGACTGGTTTACCATCAGTCTTACAATCATGGTCCAGTGGATGTCTGTGCTTAAGACAGTAGTTCAAGTGGCATTGGTCACACGTTACACGAATCATCTCCTTCTGCTTGCAGCCTCCCTTAGAGCACTTATTTGTAAAAATCTTCAACAACAACAAAAACAGTTCCGTTAGCAGACCTAGTCCGAGATTTAAGCACGTATGGAAAAGTTTACACGTTAATACCTTTCTTTTCCTCTGTGCAGGGTCGGACTTGCAGTCACGGTCTATGTGCTCTCCAACTTTAATGTCTGGCATTTCCCCTCTCTTAATCGGAATGGGGGTATTACACAGCGGACACACCGGGACCTGGACATCCTGGACAAGAAAACCACCAATGCTTCATTAGAAAACCCATTGTTTAAATCACTACATATGCAATGGCGCCGTATTTATCAAACATATAATCAGTGAGGGGAAAGAAGTTAACTAATTAACATACTTGTTATGCAGCCTCCTAACCATTAAGTTTTGGCCATTTTCCATTGCTGGGTAACCACAAGAGCAAAGTAATTGGAGCACCCTGAAACTGCTCAATTAGCAATTATTCAGCTCGCCCAGCTGGTGTCTAATCAGGGCTAATTTGCTGTGAAATATGTCGTTAATTACGCAGCATTTCTGCACTGTACAAAGACAGCAGAGTCGATCGACAGTAGGACTTCACAAAAGGCAAACAAGTCTACAGGAATACAGATGAAGTACATTTGCCTTTTTTTTTCCTGACTTGACCAAACAACTTGATTTCCATACCGGTTGAAATCATGTACATGTGGGGATACTACTTCTTCCTTTTTGTTACAGGCGGTGCCCTCTATGCCAACATATGCTCACCTGAGCCGAGTCTTTCTTTAGCACTAACAAGAACTAGTGACAAACTGTGCCTTAGACATTTAGACTACTGAATGTTCGGAAACCTTGTAAATATTCAATAATAATTTAATAGCTATAACACATTTTCTCTGCATTCCTAGTGAATGACCTAGCTAATGTCACCGTTTCTGGACATTCACCATCTTTGACTGTTCAACTTGAACCACCTGCACTCACCACAAACCATGCAGAATCTAGAACATTGCATCCAGTGTGTCAAATCTCACAGTAACTCCTACTCCCATGTCAAGGGATTTGTCATTTTCATATCCGTTGCCTTCCTATAAATGTCAAAATCCTGTTCCTACCACAAATACGTCTTTTCAGATCTGCCTGCTGAGTTTGTTCTGCCTTCTCCACAGTCCTCTCCATGTCTTTGGAATTAGTCTGTCTCTACTCGGAGACAAGTGCTTCAGAGCGTTGGGGGGAAAAAAAAGTGCAGGAAAATGTACCCGCAGATCTTGCTAATATTGAACAATGCTTGCATCATTCGCCTCTCGCTTGCTTGCACCAAGGCTGCCTACTTTAATTTGGAAAGAACCACATATCTTTGACCCAAGTGTTCTCTATCTTCTAAGTTGGCCATGAATTGTCTGACCTGATTGCTTGATTTAATACAACAGACTTCTCCAGACACCCACATGATCTCTGGTGTGCCAACCAGGCCATGCATTTTACAGAAAGAGGCCCATTCCACTTGAAGTCAATGAAGCTTAAATCAAAACCTCTCATGCTATTTGACCCATCTGCTGCCTCCGACACTCATCATACCTACAGGATTGACCCTACCAAGTAGCCGTTCACTTTCATGAACTCACAGCCTTGCTGCTGGAGTCCCTCATGGGTCAGTACTTGGTCCAGTCTTGTTTTCCTTCTATACTAAAAAAATCACTGGTCTGAATAATCAGATCTCAGGGATTATGATTACCGTAAATTCTGGACTATAAAGCGCACCTGCATATAAGCCGCATCCGCTCTATTTGAAAAAAAACCCCCAAAAAATCATAAATAAGCCGCACCTGCATACAAGCCGCATCCGCTTTTGAATTGTAAATGTACATGTATGTACCTAAATAGATCCTTTCCTAACCTGTATTTTAACACGGTGTAACGGTGGACGCTGCACAGAGACGCGGAGATCCGGAATTCATACAAAACAGGATTTATTAGAATAAAGAACTCAGGAGACGCCGCTCATACGGAGCGGCCAGACAGGCTAGGGAGCCTTGCACTCTGCGCGCTGTGGTACTGGGAGTAGCCGGGGAGCAGGAGCGGTGGCGGACTTGGAAGTCCATGAATCGGGAACAGACAAAGGTTAGGCATAAACATATATCGAGCGTCCGTGTCCGCGACACTAGGTATGTGCTACGAGCCCGGACGGGGATTGTAGAGTGAACCGGTCTTATCTTCATTTCTCCTGTGTGTGAAATCACGTCACCTTAACCTTGTAAAGATAGAGTTTGTCCTCCTTCTATCCGCTTCTACCCACTTATATCTGCTAAAGAGGAACTAGCGCATTCTTCTTCTTTGCATTTATTTTGTCTTAGTTTTGATTCTAATTCCGGTTAGAGCCCCTAGCGGTCGGGAAAAAATCTGCAGAATAGCCGCTCCTTATTATTAGCCGCATGGTTCAAAACCTAGGAAAAACGTAGCGGCTTATAGTCCAGAATTTACGGTATATAGAGACTTGGCTACTTGGTGGTCTCTCTTTATATGGAATTTCTCCTCTACAGACAATTGCTGCTGCTGCTTGCCTGATTTCCTATAAATTTCCTCACACATTCCTCCATACAGAGATAATTCCACTGACTCTATGATAGAGCAAAAATCATATTAAATTCTTGTCTTTGCATTCCAGGCATCAAAAGGCATTCCATCATAACCACGCACTCTGGTTCAAAGACACAAACAGCTCAGGTCTTCAACATAGGGGCTCCTGGTGTGTCCTGTCCTAAGGTCTAAACATGCTTGCAATGCTTCAACTTCAATCACCTCTTTACACATTCTAAGATACATGTACTATGTACTGACTGCCTTTTGCTGTAATGTTTGTTAACCAATCATTTGTATCGTCACTTACATTAAAAATGAACTCTCATTACTCGAATCGTGTCCTTTAGGGTTTGCACCAAAAACACGAGGTGCTTTTTACTGCTGCAACTTTATCTATTTGCCCAGCATACAAGTCAATGTTGACAAATGTAAATACAAGCTACTACTTGCAATTTGGAAAATAATGTTGTTTGGTTCAACACAGAGTAAACAACCCTGCAGCATATTGCACATAACAATGGAAATCCATGGCACGGCCCTATCAATTTTCTACCTCACACAGAATTTACTGATCACAAGCTTACACATTTGCTGACAGCAAGTGGCCCAAACAAAGCCAGGGGCAAAAATACTCATAATAATATAGTAAAAATTATTATAGTAATATATATTATTATAATTTGTAAGGGGAAAAAAGTTAATGCCACCCACCATTGCTTACTGAGGAGATGAAAGTAAAAATAAAACAGTATAAAGCTAGATTCTCTCTTTAAACAATTCTGCATCTACATACAATTTTATATATCATGATTTCTTCTTTTACTGGCTACATTTATAAAAATAAAAAATAAAAAGCCACAAAGCCACAATAAACAAATTGATTAAAAAATGCCCAAATATATGTAATAGGAGTTTTTCAGGGTTGGCCTATGCACAGTATAAATGTTAGGCAGCAGATTAAAACGAGGACAAGCTCATATCTGAATTCCATTTGGGGAAAAAAAAATTACCTCATGAACACTCTGTCTCTTTTATAAGTTGCAAGATCCTGGAATGGAGCCTCATTAACAGGGGTGGGAATGGCAGGGAGAGTGGTGCTTAGTGCTTAAGAGTGGTGCTTAATATAAACGTTATGCAAGCTGTCAAATTGTGGTTGCACCTGTGTGTCTTTCTGTTCCTTTTATTTAATAATCAATAAAATTGGACTAAATCCACCAGCCAAGTTACCTTTTTATATGATGAAGTACACTTGTGACATGCATAAGTTATGTGGTCTTTGCAGAAAATCCCTTCACAGGCGTCACATCTCATCGGAAGGAAATCTGTTCAATAAAACAATATACAAGATGTGTACATATAAATATACATATATATATATATTTTTTTTTTTTTTATACATATACACACACACACACACACACACACACATATACATATACACACGTATATACAGACAGACAGACAGACAGACAGACATATCATTACCCAGGCGCTTGCAGGATTTCTCTGAACAGTGTTCTCCCAGATCTGGAAACTCCATGGCACTGTGGTGAAAAGGATCCTCTTTTCCACTGCATTCACAAAATACAGGATATTTACAGTACACAGAAGACATGCACCTTACTCACACTGACTTGTACTTTTAAACATTTGAATGAAAATTTATGAACATTGAGCGTCGATCTGAAAGATGCTTGAGGAACTGAAAATAGTTTTCCAAGAGGAATGGGCCACGTCTGACCTAATAATAATGCAAGAAGTGAGTTCCTACCCATCTCCCACCCATCTCAAAGCAAGCAACAGCCTTGTGATTGATGGTTACCTAGTGTTGTGCAAGAATACTTTTACTCTTTATTGTTATTATGTTTATATTAATAAACCCATGAACAAGGGACAATTGTTCAGCGAGGGCTGAAATGATTTCTTGAGTAGAGAGAGAAAGAGAAGAAGAAGGAAAAAAGAAAAAAAAAAAAGAGAGCCATACACAGCTAAGCACAGAAGAAGCTGCAGAATGAAAAATTTTGGATTGGGGAGAATAGAGCAAAAAGAGGAAATTCAGGCCCAAGTTTCCAAAGTTTGGGATCATTAAAAGAAAAGTCTATAAGAGTACATTTACCTTTTTTTAAGAGTAATTTAAAATGTATTTATTTATTTTATATTTTTGTTTTAATATGGCAATTAAATGCACTTTAGCTTTCGCAGATATTCTAGTATGCAATTTCATCAATAAAACTTTTTTTATTTTTATAAATGGAAAATAATTTACTACTTCATTTTAAGAGATCCCCTCTTATTTTCTCTTGTATATTTAAAAAAAAGGGAAAAAGTATTTCATAACTGATTACATGAAATTAATTGATTTATCAGTAAATTACTAAAACATTCGATAGATGCAGCCTTAAATTAAGCAGAACCTCTTTATTACAGAAGCAGGAATCTATCATGAAATACAAAAATTAATGAAACCTACAAACAATGCACCCAGAACACGTACTGAACTCACAGCACCAAAATAAATCAATGCTCAACTAAATTTCTGCCAGAAAGTTGATTTCACAAGCCAATGTAATTGACACTTGTTTACACACATTTTACAACGTCAAATCCATCTTGGCAGCTCAGACCAAACCTCTGGTATGTAAATATGATCATAGGGATGGTTTCAGATACGTTATGCACTGCTTCTGAAAGAGGCGAGAACCTGGCCTGAGGGATTCATCTCAGCATGACAGGACTGAGAACAATTTTAAAGAGGTAAATATATATACAGCCACAACACACAAACACACACACACAAATTGGACTTACTAATAAATATCTTAATATTCAGATACCTAATCAAATACCTAATAGTCAGATCTCATGAAACAGTAATGCATCGCTCCCAGACATGCTAAATGAACACGAAACACTAAACAAGACCACTTCCAAGCAAGTCTTTATTTTGCAATCATTAGGAAATCAACCCTATGTAAATCTTCTTATTCTATTAAACAATTAAAGTAGCCATGAGCTCAGGATCAGCTTGCAAATGTTTTTACAGAGCTTCCTGAGTCAGGCAGTGGTTCCTGTGTGCTGCAAGATGGCCATTACTATCCCTGTGCCTGGCTGCCTTCCAATCTATTGCACTTATAGCTTTCATTATGAAGTAACCGCCTACACTAGACTTTAAACCTCCATTCCTCTACACCTACATCATACTGAACATCCACCTTTTACTGACTCAACTACACAAAAATCACAAAAGTTACATAAGACTGATTTCAACATTCCAAGCACTGCTCCTACAGTAACTGATATGAAAGCCGAGCCTGCTGGGTTTGTTCATCTTTTTCTTTAACTAATTAATGAACATCGTGGTCAGGACAACTCAAAGGGACGTATACAAGAGGTTTGGCTTTTCAATTAAAAATACATCCTCATACAAGGAAGGAATTCAAAGCAACAGTGAGAACATTTAGTGAAAGCCAATTTTGGTACAAATGCCATTTACCAAACAGCATTGATGTAAATACGACCAATGAACCAAGCAAGCAAACAAACAAAAAAAACAACAACATGGGATTGTCTCAAAGTCATAAACAAATCTCTCAGCTTATGACAAATCTAGTGCCCAGTAATTATTAATATAACATTTATTAAAATATTTTTATGGTTAAGTCATAACCTCAGTCTAATCATCCTTTTTATGCACAATTTGCTGGCGTCACTACTTTCAAATCACAATTATTACTGCTGATTTATTTGACTTTTTGGATGACGCACAACAAATTCAGAAAACATATCAGCTTGAAACTAAAATAAAACCGCATTTACCTCACAAATGATCAAAAATACCACGACTGGCTCTGCCTCAGATATACCCATTGTTTCGGGGTTCTTTTGAATCAAGTTCCTGTTTTACAAAGCCGAACCCAAAAACACTAGTTGGGTTGACACAAGAACTCTATGGTAAATAATAACAACAACAACAACAACAACAACAACAACAACAACAACAATAATACATTTGAATACCTTTATACATTTCTTCAGGAAAATCTGCTGTATTTGATTATTCATGATTGTTAGAATATCATGTGTAGTGTACCTTTTACAATGAAAGACAGGCACAAAAAAAGACAAAGATAAATATGTATTAATAAATAACGATCTGTTGCTGTGTAACCTATGTATGTATTGCACATACAATACATTAACCTAGATAAGTATTGCGCATATTATTTTACACATTGTGAATATTAATGTGCTCATTAAGTATAAATCTTTGCCCTTCATTAAGCAGCAGTAAATAAATGTGACTAAAAATGCATTTTGTTTTATCACTATTTTAGTTTAGGCAACAAGAAGGAAAAAGCTAAACATTTCAGCCTCTTATGCTGAGATTTTAAATTGTACTAATTTTATTTTCGTATATGTTTCAGCAAAACAAGAGGGAAGGTTAAATGCTTCCTCAATTTTTGTTGACAAATATTTATGCGTAATAAATGTACTGTATGTATCTCAGTGGCAGGTTTTCCGCACTTAGGGTTATGTTATGCTAATTTCGGGATTGAGCTCTTTGGCCCGACAGGTTACATTCTCTCACTTAGTACACACCTAAATTCCCAGTAAAATGTAAACAAATAGATTTATTTACACATAAGCAGGTTGTGTTTTCAGCTTAAAATAGCTGTGGAAGAAAATAAAACCCCGGACTTCCAGGAACAGACGGAGGCCGCTAGCGGACAGAAGGCAGCTGGCTTAGCCGGATAATACAGCGCTGTTCGTGGGGAAGTTTACACACGATAACACCGAAATACCGCGCACAAAAAAACAACATACACGCGACATTAAGTGTTTCTTACCGATGTTATCCACCGGCTCGGTGTCCTTGTTCCCCGGTGAGAGTGTAAACAGCTGCTTCGTCGGTAAACACGGAACCGTGCTCAGGGTTTATGTAGGAGTCCGGGCTCCCTGCCTCCCATAGTAATCTCACCGAGAGCTGTAACACACCCAACAATGAACCACACACAAAAACTTCAACACAAAAGTCCTTTACATACTTTCTTCTTCTTAGTCTGATGATGATGATGATGATTATGATGATGATTATTATAATTATTATTATTATTATTATTATTATTATTATTATTATTATATTATTATTTTTGCCATAAGATACTGAGCAACTAGAGAACTATCAGGA
>JACRUU010000007.1:13215369-13220369 GCA_030449085.1 Kryptopterus vitreolus
ACTATTACCACCACCACCACTACTACTACTGATGATGAGACTAATAATAATAATAATAATATAATAGAAGAAGAATGATACTACGACTACTAATAATAATAATTCATCTTCTACTGCTTTATCCGATCTTCCCTCGGTCACGGGGAGCCTATGCCTATCTCAGCTGTCTATGGGCATTAAGGCAGGATACACCCTGGATGGAATGCCAACGCAATGCAGGGCACACACACACACACACACACAAACATTGGACATTTTTCCAAGGTGCCAATCAACCTACCGTGCATGCTTTTGGACCGGGGGGAAACCGAAGAACCCGGGGGAAAACCCCCTGAGGTACGGGGGGAACATGCAAACTCCACATAGACATCGGTATGAAGTTCACGTGTATACATGCTTTAAGCCGTATGCTGTGTGCTTGAAGAGACATGTTGGTCCCGTGATTTTTAAATTATGCCATGATCAGATTGTTAATCAAACGCAGACCATCGGGAAGCGGAAATTTAAACATGGTTTTAATTTCCTACTACTATTTCAGCAACTGATTGCTAGTTAAATAAAGCTATTGTGATGGGAGATAGCTTAGTTAATGAAGTTCTTTGTTTTTTTTAAATAGTGGTATGTATTTGGACAGTTTAAGAGATGGCTAGCTAGCACAATAAGTTTTTGTGACACAGTTGATGAGCAAGTTTGATATTAGTCTGCTTGGGTCTACACTTTATAACCCATTCCTTTATTAACTGTAAATTGTGGGAGACAGCACAGCACAGGAGAAAGAAAGCTTGGTGAAAGAAAGTTTCTATCCCCAATTAGGTTCAAGTAGGAGCAGCAAACCCTTTATAGTTAAATGTTGACTAGATAATTTACATATTCACACAGCAATTTTATTATTATTGGCAATAAATAGAAATAATAATGCTCCATTTCAATACACCCTCAGATATACGGTGGTGTATTCAGAGATGAATAATGTGTAAAGGATGAGGTGCGAATACTTAAACAAATTTCATGTCCTTGATTGCATTGCTACATAATATACTTCTTTAGATGATACATTTGTGTTCTGTCAGTGTTATAAGCATTCATGTGATCATGATTTGCTGAAGGCTGTTCACCAAAGCAGAGTTGACCGAAAAGATTTCACCAAGGACTCTTTATCTGCACGTACACATTATCTACCACAAGGTGGCAGCAGATGTGTTTGCGAATGTTTGTGTTCTATTGGACGAATATACAATAATTTGTGAGGCGTTTATTCTTAAAAATAAATAAATAAATAAATAAACAAACAAACATATATATATATATATATATATATATATATATATATATATATATATATATATATATTTTTTTTTTTTTAAAAACAAGACAGTCATTTAAATTGTATATATTTAAGTTAGGGAATTAAAGGTGTATGTTTGTTATGTTTATGAATATTTCTGATACTCCACAACGTATAATGCTGTAAAATATTTGTAATCTTTGGACCTAAAAATATCAAAAGAATGTACATTTACCAAATTAATGTCTATACACGTGGGAAAGGAATAATATGAATTGATGCTATAAGAGAGACAAAGGAACAGTGTGGTGAAAATAACAGGGTGTAAGTAAGGGTGTAATGGCATGATATTGGAAATACTTCCACTGGTATTAGACAACACATATTTATATACACAGAGTTTATTCAAGGCAAAATAGTTCCAGCTGCTTGAATAAGATATTAGTAGCACACTGTAGGATCCCATTTGGCATCGATCTAAAAGATTTGAGCTGGAGCACAAAAGCTCTGCACTTTTTTTTTATGTGCATTTATTCATCTTAAAGTCAAGAAACAAGTGTGTATTTTGATATTAATTATGAGTGATAAAGGATGGATGAACATAGAAAACATAAAATGACTTTGAGAACAGTCATGCTAACTTCTAAAATAAGACAGTCAGATTATATACTTGCTGTTGGGGATTCAGATTATTTGCTAGCTCATGTTAATTATTGCATTTTTCCAGCTATATAATCATCTGTCATTGATTTAATATTGAAGATAAGTGGTAAATGGGCCCAAGGCTGCTCATCTATTTCTTGTGTCTCTGACGTTGCTGCTACTGAATCATTTGGCACCTGATCTGTTTTTTTTTTTCTTTCTTTTGCGTTCAATCTGAATTGGAAAATGTCTTTATTGGGATTTACTGTTGAAACCAAATTTCTTTTTAAATTTGCTGTTATTAATAGTCTTAATCATCTGGGAGTAATATTTAACATCTGTCACTCTGACAGATTTAATGAAGTATATGTATATGTAATGTAATACTAAATATATAATAAAAAACAATCAACTGAATTATATATATATATATATACATAGATATATATATATATATATATATATACACTATGAAAAAGTTTTAGGCAGGTGTGGAAAAAATGCTATAAACAAAGAATGCTTGCAATGCAATAAATGTTTTTTTTTTTTTACAATTTTTTTTTGTCAATTTACAAAATGCAACGTGAGCGAACAACAAAAGAAAAATCTAAATCAAATCAATATTTGGTGTTGCTACCTAGAAGAATTACTGCTGTTTTGAAGGTAAAGTGTGTTCACACCAAATATTGATTTGATTTCCATTTCTCTTCATTTGCACTGCATTTCATTCACTGATGAAAATAAATTAATTAACACTTCCATTCTTGAAAGCAATCTTTGTTTACAGCATTTTTTCACATCTGCCTAAAATATATATATATATATATATATATATATATATATATATATATATATATATATATATATATATATATATATATTCACATTACGCAATAATTAGGCACATTGTTTAGAACAAAGAACATTCTTCAGCCTGCATTAGAGCAAAGTCATGTTCCGGAGGCTGTGAGGGGAAAAGATCACATTAGAGTTCATTTCTGATTCCTCTCTGCTGCACGAGCACCTGGCTCATAAGCTCCTAATTCTGCTGCCAGATGGCACCTTTCACAGAACACCTGCTTCATCATTGGAATTCCTTTACATTGCTCACACTGCTTGAACGGTAAAATTATTGTAATAATTTCATATCTCCCATTACACACTGCCAATTCACCCTTCCCTTGACACACACGCACACGCACACACAAGCAGAGCATCACCACTGACACAGCACACATTTATGCCTGCAAATTTGCTGTGGATTTTCAGCAAAGTCTATACCTAAGCCACTCCGCATTTCTCTACTTCCTAACTGTGGCTGCAAAACAGTTTTTTCTTGTTGTTGTTGTTGCTTCTTGTTGTTGTTTAGAGACGATTCTCACTTTGCCTGCGTGGCTTACCTTCCCCAGGGTGACCAGCGTCAACGTATTTTCTCACCGTTCTTTTTTTTTTTTTTATCTCGTAACCTGTGTGGATCCTGTGAAAAACAAATGTACATTCATTTCACACCAGCTAAACTACTGGGGTTTGCCACTAAATCGTCAGCACGATTTGACTCAGCTGAACACATACCACTGTGTATTCACATACAGTTATGAGTGGAGAATATTTGGTGCTTCAGGGAGCTGTATGAGTCAATGATAGCAGCACAACTGGTAAATTTACTGTTTTTTTTTTTTTTTCATGGGCCAACTCTATCTAGGGCAAATGGATAATGGGTTGGTTTTTCTGTTCCACATCATGTGATGCACCTGCCTATATGGATATAACATTTGTGATAAAGCATGTGAGTGTGCCATGAACATGAAGCACAAATATGTCATTATATATGTTTGATGTATACTATTTATGTCAGTGTTAATTAAGTGTGTGATGTTTGATTTAATTGTTAATTATTGTTGTAATTCACCCTCAAGATATACTGAGAGTCTGATTCCGTCTCTGAGTCTTTCCGTCTTTTATTACCAAAAGAAAAAGACATATGAACCATGACAACCAAAAATAATTGAAAATATATAAGAAGCCAACAATCACAGAGTTGAAATTTGTTATGTGCTCTTTTTTCACCTTATATTTATCATATATCATGAGTTCTGGTGCATCTCCCTATCCTTTCACTAATACAAAGAACCCTTGTCATTCTTCTCCGAAAGCTGAACACCTCCTTCTGTCATCAGTAATAATTATAGGTGAAGCTGGATGTTTTTTTTTTTACCTGCCATGATACTCTATAATACACTCCATGCTTTTCACAGCTAACAAACTTACTGTGTCTGAACTGCCTGGTATTTAAGTATAAGGCCAATCGGATAGATACAATCCAATTATTTCTATTGTACAACATTATTTTCTGTGATCAAAGTATTTTATGCATGATTGAACTGTGGGAGATTGCGAATAGTACCTGATAAGATTCTGGTCTGTTTCTGGTCTGATTCTGGAGGCTGTTTTATATATAATACAATACAAAAAAAAGGTCAGTACTTGAACAAATTCGTCAAATGCAATAAGGGAGATATGTGAATACATGCGTGTCGGACAGGGCAATCAGTGACATACCACCGCAAGATGGCGCGCTTGCATTCGGTTTTCCAGTGTCCACTAAGGTGACGATTGCTACAGAGGGCATTTTTTTTCCTTTTCTTTTATTTTTGTTAAAAAATATAAATCAATCAAGTATCAGTGAACTACAGTGTCTTCTACACAGTTGTATATGTACTAAACAGATATACCGGAAAAGAGTCTCGCGAGGAGGCGCCGCAGTTTACTCGACAAAGACAAACCGGCGCGTAAAATTCATTAAGGAAAAGCGCTTGTTAATTAGCGCTAAGTTAACCTGATTTCTCTTAATTAAAACATCTTTCCCCGTTTACGAGGTGGATCTAAGCAGATCTCCTGGGTGTTGAAATGTCTGCAGCAGCAGATGGTCAGGCTGTAATGGTTAACGCTCTCCCTCATCCAGATCCATCCGACCCACGAAGAGATTAACGGACAGCCAACTTTTTCTCTTTTTTTTTTCCTTTTTCTTTTTGTTCCTAATCAAAGGAAACATTTAACCATTTCTGATCCATGT
>JACRUU010000007.1:13225369-13227869 GCA_030449085.1 Kryptopterus vitreolus
TTAAAATACACCAAGATGTGTTACTGTATTAGTATTAGCAATAATAATAATAATAATAATAATAATAATAATAATAATAATAATAATGTATAACAATAATATTATCAACCATTTATTATTATTGTTATTGTTATCTTTATTATTATTATTATTATTATTAATAATATTATTAAATACTAATCGTAGCAGTAATAGTAATAATGTTTAAAAAACATGGAATTGGACATTTAAAAACACACTCAAGTGCACAAAGTGGAAATTCTGCCAGGTATATTCTGACACTGAGGTCTGATCAAGCGTGGTGTTAATATTTTTTTTAACATATTTTATTCTCGTAGATTCAGGAGATCCAGAGAAGGATAGTCCTGGCTGTAAGAGAAGGCGAACTCGCACCAATTTCACAGGCTGGCAGCTGGAAGAATTAGAGAAGGCTTTTAATGAGAGCCATTATCCAGATGTGTTCATGAGGGAGGCCCTGGCTCTCAGACTGGACTTGATAGAATCGAGAGTGCAGGTAAAATACGAACTATTTCTATTTAACGTCCCTGGTGTTGTTCTGACTCATAAAAATGATGATTGCAGTTTATATCCGTCAGATGAAAAACGAATGTGCAAGCTTTTTTAAAGGGAAACGTGCAAATGCCCTCCTGTGTTGTTTATCGAACCACAACTGGTATACAAACTGTGATTTTTATTTCATACAAGTATTTTTTTCTTACGCTTGGGAATTTACAATTAAGCCTTTTTTAACCGTCCTTCTGCTTATTTATTGTAGGCCAGTCTTTCACATCACCATAGTGTCTGTATTTAACATACAAGTTAAATATATTAATAAAATGATTGTCTTCCATGTATACATAAAGCTTAGGCACAAAATAGACAACAGCATTGCATATACATCAAAATAGTGTCATTTGGTGAATAGTTGTAATTATTAACTCAGTCTGCTTGTTTAAAGACCTAAACACAAATCCAAAATGCACAATTTATAATTTTATAATGTTGTTAAAATGCAGTGTTCTCAGCGTTGCTTACATTCCAACCTCCAACCAACAAATGTAATTTATTTTATTGATTTTGCTTGAATAAGAATTTGCCTTGATCAATAAAGATTATATATATATATATATATATATATATATATTATATATTATATATATACAATGTATATAAAAAGATTAATGGTGGAGGAAGCTTGAATGTTGTCAAATGATTATAAAATAAAAATAAATCGTGACAAGGCAGTTTACACTGTTTACACTTCACAAGGCCTAATGTTTTGATTTACAAACACATAACGGCTTTATTATACTAACTGTTCGTCTCAAATAAACTGCATACACGACGATGTTTTACTTAATAAAAAAGTAACAAAAGATCCATCCGATTTTTAGAAGAATGTGAGCTTTTCCTATTCAGAATTTCAGATTTATATTAAGCGTCTTTCTGTCCAGGTTTTGTTAGGAATATGCTAACTCTTGATGTTATGCTGTCTTGATTTCTTTTGATTTATTTTTTTTAACCTGTTAAATTATTTTAAAAAATATATTTTCATGTAAATTTTCTTTATTAAGCATAAAATATGAGCTACGGATATAATATACCTCATACCATGCTTTTAATTCCATAATATCAATTAGCAACTATATTGAAGAATAACTGGCAATGATGTTGAATAATTGCGTGGGAAATTCATGCGTTATAATAATAATAATAACAACAACAACAACAACACAACAACAATAATAATAATAATAATAATAATAATAATAATAATAATAATAATAATAATAATAATAATAATAATAATAATAAAATGATCCCGTCCAATAATCTGCAGGTGTGGTTCCAGAACCGCAGGGCCAAGTGGAGAAAAAAAGAGAACACGAAGAAAGGTCCAGGCCGACCGGCGCACAACTCTCACCCGACCACGTGCAGCGGGGAGCCCATGGACGCAGAGGAGATCGCGCGGCGCGAACGCGAGCGTCTGGAGAAGAAGAAACGCAAGCAGGAGAAGCGGTTGCTGCGCGCGCAAGGCAGCAAGCTCCTTCCCGGGGACTTGTTTCACACGCCGGGCTCGGACAGCGACAGCGGCGTGTCGCACGTCACGGACAGCGAGCACCAGCTCATGCCGTGCGAGCCGGTCAGCCGTCACCAAACGCACTCGAGCTGCGAGCAAACGTCAAGCCAAAGAAGCGCGCACGCGCACGCGGACGCCAGCGGGGCCGAACTGGACTCGCCGGATGGCGCGCGTCAGGCGAACCTCGCCAGATCCCCCGGGCTCCAAAAAGCCAACCCTTTCAGCGTGGAGAGCCTGCTGTCGGACTCGAGGCCGCGGCGCAAACCTGCCGTAGACTTCCCGGTAGCCTCCGCTCGGCCTTTGATAGGGAAGGGCCACTTTTTGCTTTACCCCATCACACAGCCCCTGGGTTTCATCGTACCACAGACTGCTCTAAAGGGCACGGCGACAGGCACCGACGAAGAGCACGAGCCAAAGGCT
>JACRUU010000007.1:13232869-13262695 GCA_030449085.1 Kryptopterus vitreolus
ACTATGACGCTTTTTTAATGGTCTTAATAACAAATCATTGGTCAGGAAATGAGCAGGAATGAAACAAATACTGTAGCTCTCTCTCTCTCTGCTCTATCAGTCCTGCTTCCATTTATGAGCTTGTTATCAGGCCCTTTATGGGTTGCATCAGGTGTGACAGATAACCAAAAAAAAAAAGCATGTTTTTTCAAGAAATAACATCCCTGTAGATATTTTATTTGGAAAATATTGTACATGCAGACACGTGCTCTCCGGCTGTGTGCCGAAGTGTACATCAAACATTTTATCGTGATTTTATCTTTGTGTACAAGAAAAAATACATAAGTGAATTTTCCTGTGTCTGGCTTCTCCTTAAACAGTTCACTGCAACAGTAAATGAGCTGTAAGTGTATTTGTTTAATTATTGCTCATTCTCTGCCTAATTATATGTCGTTTAGACAATGAAAAGCTTCTTATTTGCAATTTCCATCATGCAAAAAAAAAAAGGTGTAAAAATTATACTTACTGGATTTATATACGCACAATTAAATAGTTTAGACACATTAAACAGACAACACAGAAACTACATCTTAAATCCAAACAAAAGACACATTTTTTTTAGCAATTAAAGCAAACAGACACTGAATTCTTGACAATAAGTGGTTATAATTAAAAAAAAAAAAGTGGTTATAATTTTGCACAGTGCACGCGTATACCCAAACTGCTTACGTTCTTATTATTTAGTTACAGTTTGGAAAGTTGCAAAGAGTAAATGTGCATTTATGACCCGGTGTAAGTCAAAAAAGTCAGAAGCCAAAGAATGGGCAGTGTGTCTTCCTGGTCACAAAGGTTATTAAATACAAAACAAGCAGTTACTGCAATGTTTTTTTTTTCTTTTTTCCCTTCCCCTTGTTAATTATCACCTTGTGCAATGTGTTTCATTAGCTGGTTTCATCTAATAAACCACAGAATTCTGGCCAAATTGATAGTGTCGGGACCGGGGTCCAATGTCCACGTGAATCAAACAAGCCAACCGGCATAAGGTGTGCTAGGAAGCACTGGCTGTTTTATAAAGATCTGGTGTAAATTTGATCTGCCATTTCAAATGCTTTTACTGGCGAGTTTCAATTAATTCAATTTATAATAGGCTTCCAGGTCTTCAAACACTGCAGGAAGTTAATTCAATACGGCGGCTGTTTAAAGCCAGATAAAACATAGAATTATCATTAATGTATTTCATAATATCAGGTCCATAGTTGAACAGCATGAGTACAAAATGACCACTAAAAAGATTTTAACAAAAGCTGATTTTTTTTAGCGCATGGTTATATCTTATATACGTCCTGGATCTAGATATAATACAGAATTTGTACAAGGATATACATGTCCTTCCAAGTATTTTCCAGGTATGTGATATTGCTTTAATGAGATAATCGGTATGAAACCGGTCTGGGATGGAGTCTTGTACTTCATTAGTTAATTCATTGTGCATTGTTTATCCCCAACATCCACTGTATTTCTATTTTAGCTATATACATAACAACAGACACATTACTTAATGGACACACATCACACCAAACACCAGTTATTGGTAAGGGAATAAAATTTTAAGGCCAACTGCCATGAATTTTCACTGTAAAATGACTGTATATAGTGGCATTAATATAGTATAGATTCTATAGATTAGTATAGATTATTGATGGCTCAAAATAAATGACAGATTTAAATACTGTTGTAAAGATTACACTTACATTGTGAGCCAGGTTCTTTTGCGTAGCATGTTTTCCTTTATATAAAGACACACACACACACACACACACACACACACACACACACACACACACACACACACACACACACACACACAGATTGCCATTATGCAAAGTTATTCCAAAGTTATTTTTGTTCATTTATCAATCAATCTGGCTTAGATTTAACATCAGTGTTAAAAATTATCACATGATTATAGGTTCATTATATTTATGTCTAAATAACCAATATTACATTTTAATTTATGTCATTGGTTAAATAAAAAAAAGGTTTGGGTTTTGAAAAACAAAACAAACAAACAAACTAACCAATAAGCTGAAAGTTTTTGTAGCCAGACCCAGGCAAAATTGAATCCTTAAATCTTTAATATATCGCCTAGTGACAGTCCCTTTACCTGAATTCAGTCTAGATCCAAGCAGAAGCCATACGGAGACTGTTACACAAACAAATCTTTTTCAATACATATAAATAAATATTGGATGAAAGCTAAATAAAGTATAATGTATTGTATACCATTTATTACTAATAATTTTTGTACAATTAAAAACAAAAAATTATCTCAATTTTCCAACGCATGTCTAAGACAGCCATTTCAGGGACAATATTCACACTAGCTCCTGACAGCAACTTGCATTGTAGATTCACAACTGTGAGATGACACTTTTAAATTCATTCTCACTTTGGAGCCGATTCATTATCAATTAGAAGTGAAAATGGAGCTGGGTGGGAAAAAGCCTTGGAGGGCCAGCACCTGTATGTTCTTCTGTTGGCACGGTGATGGTTAAACCACTCACCGGTGATTTAGAAAGTGCTGTGTAAACAGGCATTTTGCTCCCCCTGCCTTCCCAGGGACTCCAGGCTCTAGAGGTTAATGAAGTGTGAAGTGTGAAAACTTCCAGAGATGGGATGAGTTAAACAGTGTTTCCAGATGTTAAGGCAACACTGTCCAAATCTATTTGGGCCTGTCAGCCCTTTATATGTCACAAATTACTCTAGTTATGGGAAAGATAAATAAACTCCACTCTGTTCATTTACTGGAATCTTCCACCCGAGGCTCCCCGCTGGACCTAAAAATACTGCTTTCTAAAGGAATGGAAACCAAAACGGAATCCAATGAATAACATTACCATCAAGATAACCAAACATACCATGAGAAAGTCCATATTAACCTAATGACCAAAACAGGACACAAGCAAAATTTTGATGCTGGAGGTTAAAAAAAAAAAGATGTATATATATATATATATATATATATATATATATATATATATATATATATATATATATATATATATATATATATATATATATAATTTTTCAAATATATAACAATTTCTATATGACTTTTTATATGAATTTTATATGATTAAAAAACAAACAAAAAATATATATATAATTTTCTAAATATATTCACTTTTTTTATATGGTTCATAGTATATAATGTATATATTACATTTACCCCATTCTTTATTCATAGCAGTAGATATAGTCCACCAGTCCAATGTATGTATGTATAGAGTATGGAATAAGCATTCACACATATTCATAAAAATTATGAATATGACAACTGATGATTTTCTGCATATTATCTTTATTTAAACTTGTAAAGAATATAGGAAAAAATTACTTATATTCAATTTAAAAGTCAGGAATGTGTTTTCATTTGATCAAAGCAGGAAATCAGGCACAAAGCGAGAAAATGAGAAATGTTGTACTGAGATAAGGAAGGCATCCATTCCAAAAGCCAAACGAACTGATCCTGTGATTGCACAAGGTTACTTGATGTGTCTATAAAAATGAGCATCAGGCAATGAGCATTATGCAGCCAAGTTTATGAAGTGTAACTACACACTACATATAATTCAATTCTATAATTTTTTTGTCTTATGAAACAGCATGACTTAGACAGTTAGTCAACTTTGAGTAGCCTGGGGATGAAGTGAATAGTGAAATAGCACTGCAAATCAAGCGTCGAGCATTGCAGACAAAAACAGATTCTGTGAGCAGCAACATGGCATCTCTCTGATATTTCAAGCTTTGCTGCAAGCTATTCTAAGATATCTGTGTGTGTGCGTGCGTGTGTGTGTGTGTGTGTGTGTGTGTGTGTGTGTGTGTGTGTGTGTGTGTGTGTATCTGTGTGTAAGCGTGCAATAAGTGAAACTGATGTGCCGAAGTGTATTTTGATTGTTTTGGTTACTACTACAAAAGAAGTTTGACAGAGGATTTTAACTTTACGGACGCATTGCAATGAATTTACAAAATAACCGTACAGAGGTAGTTCGACTTGCCTATAAATATCTTCAGTCATAAATGGTGGATTTATACAACAATGCTTGCAATATCAAACACTTCCATTACATTTTCTTATTAGCCATTCACATCATCTTGTTATTGATGAGTTCATCGTTTTTTTTCCCCCTTTTTCCTTCCTATATAATATCAGATTGTGGACACTTGACTAGACTACTACTACTAATAAGATCCACTCTTCGTTTTTTTTTCCCTATAAGATATGGATTGTAGTTGATGAGTTTTACTATACAGCCTTATAATATACATTAATGAAACGACTATTCTATACTCAGCAATATGTTATATATTATTTCATTTAATAACAGGGTGGATATTGACCACACATTTTAGATATTGATTTAGAAAACCCCACAAGGCTCTGGTAGTTCATTGTTTACATTGAAAGCATTGCGAATGTTTACAGTAAGCAATCCTAAACCTGTAAGAGAAGGTACTACCTAATTGAAATGTTATTGTCGAAACGATGACACTAAAAGGGGTTGAATGCTAAAGACACGGTTAAAATGCCATATATTTCCTTTGTCACAGCATTCCTCAGTAAGATGTTAAGCTTTGTTAAGGAGCCTAATAAGATAACTGTTGTCATTGATTTGGGTCAAGCCCAGCCTAGCAGGATATGAAGGGAATTGGCATTGGGCAAAATCAACCTAGGCATAATTAGTCATTAATATTGTCCTCTAGCATTATCCTTCTCTCTTTCATAGAGAGAAATTAGGCTGTAGGCTGCCTGTACCGCTTACCAAGAAAGAGAAAAATACAGACAAAGAATACAGCTTCTGCACGTTATTTTGCCAAATACATCATAGGCCAAATAGCTACGCTTTTACAAATGAACTTATCCCCGTGTATACAATTTTTGTAGTTACAGGATTCACGGTTAGTAGGACTAATTTGTTGTGGGCATTAAAAACCAATTTGCACAACAGGGCCAACGTGTACATTTGGATTTTTACATGCAATCTACTGAGAGTTTAATCCTCAGACTTCCCAGTGGCACATACTGTATGTCCATCTGTTCTTAGTCAACAGGGCTCGAAACGGCTCAAGGAAAGGCCCCCCAAAAACTGAGATTGACCACAATTTTTATATTTAATGGCCCCAGGGAAACAGTGTCTAACTGTGCCTGAAATGTCACTATCAAAGCATCTGTAGAGGAGCATGTTTCAGTCCTGTTGTTGACTCAATCGATCACATTAGAGCAAAGGAAGTGGGAAGATGTGACAGCCCAGAAACACTTCAATACTGACATGCTCTGTCTGGGAGCCGCTAACACACTACTTACACACTAGAACACACACACACACACACACACACCTCGTTCTAACCCATCAAGTGGGTGTGATTAGTCAGAACGGCTCCCTTTGTGCAGTGACTGAAAGAAAAATAAACAAATAAATAAATAAATATAATATATATATATATATATATATATATATATATATATATATATATATATATATATATATATATATATATATATATATATGGTTTTTATTTATTTATTTATTTATATTTATTACTATTTATCAAGAGGAAAGGGGAGTACCCAGTTCTATATCTCTTGTTCTCATATATATATATATATATATATATATCCCCCCTTTCCTCTTGAAAATCATAATAAATAATTTTATTTGTTATCCAATAAAAAATAAATAAAAACACAACCATATATATCTATATATAATATTATGATATATATAGATATAGATAGATAGATAGATAGATAGATAGATAGATAGATAGATCAATAGACAATAGATAGGCAGATTGTTTTATTTAATATATTAAATTATATTACAAATAAAAGTAATTTCATTTCCTAAAACATACTTTAGGTAACTTTGCGTCGGCAGACTGGCAAGAAAATTCAACAGCAAAAAAAAATGCATTAAATTAAATTGTAAAACAGAAATGGCACAATGGCGCAGTAGGTAGCATTAGCTCCTCTTTTTCTCCTGGTTTTCAAAGTTACCTCCAAAAGGCCAAAAACATATAGGCAGATTGTATGGCATTGCTCCTAGGTGCGTATGTTTTGACATTGATCTGGCATTCAATCCAGAGTGAGTTCTACCACTTTGTGTTTGGGATCCCAGGTTTGGTTCAGGATGCGCCGTGATCTGAAGATGAATGAAGGTATAATACAGAACCCACTCGCAGCAGTGCTATAAATGCTGATTTGTTTTCTAGAGTCTAGTCAGGCACTACGAACTACTCATTGCCAAGCAATATATTTCACACCTGTTTCACTCATTCTGCAACAAAATATTCTTGTCATGTTGGATCCAAATAAACCCCCCCCCCCAAAACCCCCCAAAAATTCAGTGGGCACTGCCTTGCAGTTATTTTGACTCTGGCGGTAATTCCTTTCAATAATCCCACCGGTTTGCCAGATTAAAGCTGCCTCTGGTGTAGGAAGAGCATGAGGTGTGTTAATCCCTAGTAGTAGTGATCAAGGGCCAGGCAAATACAGAGCTTTTGAAGGCACTTTTTTATGTCACGTTTTCTGATTTTGTGAACCCTTGTCACTCAACGATCAGCTGTCGATGAACTGCTTACAGCTGTTGGCTTCTGTAAATGAGCAATTTGTGTCATGGTGTGAGGTGGTCGTGTGGCTATAAATCCAAACCCTTCGCTTTGAGCTCTCTGAACCATCTGGAACCCCTGGCAATGCCTTCGATTCAGGAGTATAATGATGTTTTTTATGAAAGTAGCCATTCAGATAATTGGTGGTTGTTGGGTGTTTTGTTGTTGTTGTTTTTTCATCCAGAAGACCTACAAAACCCCCATTCAACTGTCAAAGCGTGTTTTTTTTGGGGGGGGCGGGTTAGTAGGTAGCAGTCAGCTGAGGCACTTGTGCAGAAATGGTGAGAAAACGATGCCCTTACCAGAGCACCTGAAAGATTATTATCTTTATCGGCAGTTAATCTTCTAAGGTCAAGATAAAAGCCGAGTGTGAAAGTGAACTCCTTGTGTCCCCAATTAAACACAAAGTCCGAGAGACGGCAGAAGAGGGTGACAGAGCAATACTCAGATTAGCCTGCAACCGGGTCCCTGCAGTGAAGGGTAGAATAGAAAACAACACAATTAAATTATGACACCTGACACTTAGACCTTACCTCGGTGTAGAAAAAAAAAAAAAAAAAACCTAATAGACTAACTGAGGAAAGTGAGATGCTGTCAAACGATTACTGTGTGATCACACACATTAGCACATTCCTATTCTCTCAAGGATCTTCTTACCTCTTTGTTTTGTCCTGCCTAAATTGAGAACATTAACTTATTTGCTTTTTTTTCTTTTCTAAGTTTTAAACGAGTGTAGTCATGAGAGAACGCTTGACCTCGGTAAGAGCGGTATGAATTATACTGTGCTGAGAGAAGTAAGGGGATTATTAAACTTCATATCAACACAGCAATTGCATTCCCGTGTACAAAAAAAAAACACAAACAAACAAACATCTATGGTATATTCCTTCGAATATGATATTCCTTCTAATATGCTAAATGATACGGTAGCAGAAGTGAGTGTTATGGCTTAGTTACTGTTTATCATGCATTTGGGTGTAAAACCAGGACTAATGAACATTATAAATCTATTACCTCAGAGACGACAGGACTAAATGTCCACCCGCACATTTACAAGCACGAATAGCGCCAACACATCCTCACAACTCTGGGGATAACCGGAGGGCTTGTGATGGGGAATTCATGTGACAAACCACGAACAAAACACAAAAAAACGAAACAAAAACAAAACATGTTTAATTGTTGTTAATGCGTATAGAGAATACAATGAATACTTGGTTGGCTGTCTTGAGTCCTCCTTAAGCTCGCAGTTAAAACCATAAGGAAAGATGAGAGGAAGTCCAAACAGCTCAACAACATGTGCTGTGTCCTTATGGACCACTTATATGATTAACGTATAATCGTGGCCGGGTTCCTGAGCCGTTCGCCAGTGCCAATATAGCAAGATTGTGTTTTCCTTTGCAGCTTTTTTTTAGCCAAACGCATTTGTAATTTTGCGCGTACGCGCCCGAGCAGGACAACAGTCACGGAAACTATTGGAAGCAAAACAAGCTATATTAACTAGGTTTTTTAAAAAAAAAAAAGAGAGAGAGAGAGAGCTGTATTAACAGCTGAGGACAAAAGATATGAAATAAGGCATGGTAATTGTGGGAATACCACTGAACACTGTGTTTAATAGGAGATAAGGCTGGAATGAAATTTGACACCACCATCACAGAAGATCGACAGAGGTAGTTAGAAGCTGGAGGATGGGTTTGGGACCGAAAGTCTGTTCTGTTAATTACAGTTCCGTCTCCACTCCAAATCTCTAAATTAGCTTTGCTGAAATGATCTGCGTTCGTGGAACAGTGAAAGGAATCAATTTGCATGCTAAATATAACCCTGCAAATTCAATGAAGGGGCAGTTTTAATATTTTCCCCACTTAAGATAATGGTGGGCACCACTGCTAAATTTTGCCCTAATGGATCCTTTAAAGACAAATTATGATTTTCAAGAGGAAAAGACAGAAAAAAAATTACAATACACAGTTCTATATCTCTCTCTCCTTCCTATTAAATTGTGGGGAAAGAAAATGGCCCTTTACTGCATTTCCTGTGACATTTTTAAAAAATCATGTGGTTTTTATTTTAGATGATTTAGACGATTTCCTTTCCCTTTAATATGAATCGCTGGGAAATTTATAGTTCCAATTATAAAGTAAGTTTTGTCAATATGCTAAACTTTCCAACGTGTTAACTGGCTCGGAGAAAACCAATGCACAACATCTCGAGCACAGAGAGAGAGAGAGAGAGAGAGAGAGAGAGCGCTCTATTTCTAGTTTCAGAAGCTGGCTTGGTTTTCCCCATACTCGAAAAAGATACTCAAAAAGATCTACAGATACACACTATCTGAGCTTACGGTTTGTTGGATAGCAGAGTGTATTTAGTCTTCTGCTCCATTGGGCCATACCAGATGGATGTTTCCTGAAGGTGATTTTTTTTTTTTTTTTTTTTTTTTTGCACTGGAGCTACATTGATTTGGTAGCAGCAGGCAGATGTCACACATGTTCTGAACAGTGCTCAATGACTTTGCTATCCCATTCCCATTTAAATTGCCTCTACTTTTCCTTTCTGACACCTGTTTAAATCAATGTCTTCCTCTGCAGGTCATGGGCTGAATGTACCGAGGCGCTCACCGAACCGCCTCTTAAATCCACTAAAATCAACACAATAATTGAAATATTTTCAAGCTGATTACACCAAGGCCCGAGGCTCGGCTGGTTGCTAAGAGCGCACTCCCCGGTTGCTAGGGGGAGTAAATCATCTTGCATTATTTGATTTTTGTTACTGATATGAAACCCGTAGTCCCTCGATTAAATGTCTCACAGTCAGACACCTAGGGGACATGGAGGAAAAAAAAGACAAAATAAAACAGTCACACTGAACCTGTCAAATAGCGTCTCAAACTTTTTCCTGTCCTCGGGGCTCGGACACAAATCGGTCTGCTTATTTGTGTTTGTTCCAGTCGGAATGACAAAGCAGGGATGAGGGAACGAGCTGATTGAAGCAGAAGAGGGCAGGCGTGGTGAAATGTCACGGAATCACACATCAATCTGTGCTTTGCTCCTATTATCAAGCTCACTTAGTACTTCCAGACTAAGCTTGACTGGGTCATTCAGGACAATGAGAGAGGCGGTAAAGCAGGAGGAGGACAATTTAGGTTGTGTTTTCTCTCTTTCAAAGCTGTACTAGATGTGGTTAAGTCTTTGTATGCACTGATTCTGTTCAATGTTTTGTATAGTGTGTCATTGTAGCTACTGTTAGAACAATAGAACCATCCTATGTGCCTTACAATGGTCTTCCATAAATTCAGACCTTGGAGTAACTCCTTAGAGTAATATAACAATCTAATATCCCTGATATATATATATATATATATATATATATATATATATATATATATATATATATATATATATAGTTTATATTATATTGAGATTATATATAATGCAGTATTTATTCTGAGCCAGACTGACAAATATATAATTATACATTTCTGAAAAATATTATTTTACGATCTCTAATAAAGGGTTTGAGTTTTATAAGTGCAGAAAAGTGAAATATTTAGTAACTATTGAATGTTACAGGTGCTTGTTCTATACAAGTTATTTTCATTCATCAGTGTTTAAACTTCTGGAGGAACTTTTTAATTAGCGGAGGATTCTCTCTCACCGTTTGAAAAACACTCCATGGGTTTGTTTGATTAACGGAGCATTAGATTAATGTTTTTTTAAAGGCAACATTTGTTTCAAAGATTTATCTTTGAATACTATATTGCTTCAGCATGTCTGGTCATGAAAATAACATAATAACAAAGCCACATTTTCATATTAATTACAAAAACCTAATTCAACGTCTAACTTGAAATTACGTTAATTGGGTATTTACATACTATTAATATTCTATTATTTGTGTTTGGTCCAAGTATGCATAACCTTTATTTGTGAAGTATAATGTGAACAATGCAACTTGATATTAACTTTGACATTCACAGATACTCGCAGGTAGTTAGTGTTTATTATAGCTAATAAACAGAACCAAATTTACAGAATAAACTCGCATTACATAAGTTGCTAGAATAAATTTAAATAAAAGATCTGGTTGAAGGGTTGCCCTGCTGCTGGGCTGAATATAAAGGTTATACTTAAGGCTTTTTTTTTTGGGTCTAGGATACTAGAAGACACTACCACAAATTTTGAAATAAATAAAACAAATCGCCTGCCTCTGATCTCCTGTTCTCTTGTATCTCTCAACAGGGAAACTCTAAAATAAGGACAAATAAAATGACTAAAAAAAAAAAAATAATAATTTCCATGAATTTTCAACCACAAAAAAAAGAATAAACTATAAAACTCCTGTCACACTTGAATTCCCTTCTGTTTATAATACATCTGGTGTGTTTACATGACCATACACATTACTGACCCGCCCTCTCATGACCTCTTTCAACCCTCAAGTTAGGGCATTATAACATTTGATGTATCTGAGCCAGCTGGTTTGCTAATTTCCTACCCGGCACTCATGACACATAACTAATTGTGAGTTACTATTACAGGATTGTCAAAGCGACCCGCAGCAGTTCGAGAACATCAGATTATTAAATACTTTTCATCCCTGACTCAATGTTAGTTTTTATATTTCATTCAAAAGAATCGAACAAACTGTAGCTGTAACGTGATGGAAAATGTTAAACTATCCCTTTATGATATTTTCCTTATTAAAAAATAAAGAGATAAATTATTTTATACAATTATTTAAATTAATTTATTTATACAATATATTATATATAATGATACAATTAAAAAAAAAAATATATATATATATTTAAATCTCAGTTTATATATACATTAAAATAAAATAATACATTTTATTGTACTTAGTGCTTTAGGTACTTTGATTACGAATAAAATTAAAATCTCTGACAGGTCAAATGAATAAAATAAAATTGATCATCTCATTAGAACTACACATCAGTCAGTGGTTGAGATATATTTGCCAGCAAATCAAGTTCTCACAGCTAATGGCTAGACAAATTGTCAGATTATTTCTAAAAGTACATGGTCATATGATAATCCGTCATGACAATGCTGAGCTACGAAGATAAGTTATATATTTAGATTAAAATATTTCATCACGATATATTATTCATATTATATATATATATATATATATATATATATATATATATATATATATTATATATACATATACATATATGAAGAGAGACAGAGAGAGAGAGAGAGAAAGAGAGAGAGACAGAGAGCGAGAGAGACACTAGGTGGTTCAATATGGTTTGATATGAATTATAGATTTTCATTGCTATTTATTTTTTAAAGATATCACTGATATACACAAGCATTCAAAAAACATTCAATTCCATTATGAATTTACAATTTACTGATAACCAGAATCAGTACCAATTAAATTCTAAAAAAAAATATTGTTGTCTTTCATTACCAGCCATAAATCTGATATCCTGTTTATCACATCCTCACATATGGCTAAATCTTTTGTTTCACAGAGAGCACCTTAATGAATATTTAGGCAAATATTTAAAGACAAGAATTTTGCAATCACGGATTTTGTAAATCATCTTATCCTGAAAATGACTAATAATTTGTGCTGATTATAGTCATAAAATCTTTTTTTTTTTATTTATTTCTCCAGGCATTTTGCCCTGAACATATTTTAATTCCACAAAATGAGAAACAATACCATTTTTAGTAGGAAATAAGGGATGGAAAAGAAAGCCATTTCTTCTTTTGGCACCATTTCTGCAGGATTTGCTACAAGGACATCAGAGACAGGTGGAAACTGCTGGTGATTGTGCTACCAAATGAGATCAGTGCTGGTAATAATGAGGGAGGTCAAGTGGAGGGGATCGCATTATTTTAATTGTCAGTCAGAGAACAGTCAAGCATGCTTTTAGTCACATACAATACAGCCTCAAAGCTATACAACTAGCAATTTACTAGCAATGACCAATTGATGATTCAATCCTAGTTCAAGCACGGCATCTAGTTAATCCAATACGATCGGAACATGTTCTCTGTCCGACCTTTGATCTTTGCGAATACCGGTAGCATGTAGGGTCTATTTAATGCCATCATGTACACACATCGAACAGGCTTATGATTCAGGATTTTCCTTTGCCACAAACATAATTACACACAGACTACAACTTTCAGTAAAGGCTCAGAATTTGTGTACGAAGTAAAAGCATCTATAAGTATAAAATATAAGAGGATATGAGGAGAGGGGGGGGGGACGATTCAGTAAGCTTGAGGAACCCACTCTTCCCTTTCATTAGTGTGAATCCAGATCAATTCAGAAGCAATAAATGGAAAAATGAAGTGGAAAAAGGCTTCAGCAGAAAAGTTCTAGCCAATACGTTTTCTGTGTTATGATGTCGGAAATACCAGGGGTTCTTTTAAAGACTATGCACACTGTGTTTACCTCATATCATATTATGTCTTTTATTCATGTCAATAACAAACACCTTACAAATACCATTCGATGACCTTCATGCCATTTCATTCAGCATGGAAATACCACAATAGCCACTGGTCCAAAGACATGGGGCTCGCGAGGGAAATGTTTCAGGGGGTGGTTGGGTGAATATTTACTTAATCCCTTTCGAGGTTAACGCATTATTGCATATAAACGTGGCTGTAAATACATTTTACCAGAGCCAATGCATTCGAATTTTACACAATTTTTCAAAGCAAAAGGGCAGGACGTTTTGGTTAAAAAGCCCTTATAATCAGGAGGGAAATTTAACACAGACAATGTCACCGGCCATATCTAAAAACCAAGACACCTGTACTGGCAATCGTCTCTGCATGGGAAGGAGAACAGTGTCACTAGACAATCACATGTCTTTGAGCTCATGTATGCGGAAGACGGTAGATAGCCCATTACAGCAAATTTGTTACCCTCCCCTGTAATGCCCTGCAAATTGGCAGGTGGCCAAATTGAGCTATTCAGTCTGGATGAAGCAGCCGCTTCTAATAGATAGCGTCTGTAGTGTTTGTATGCACACATCATATGCCAACTTAAATAAACAAATGACATGACGCACATGTCTGAAGATTGACTACACAGTGATTGACAGAAGAGGCAGCCAATCAGAAAAGTTATTTAATTATTTTATATGTATATATATATATATATAATATATATATATATATATATATATATATATATATATATATAGAATAGCCTCTAATTGTTACATATACATTACAGCACAGTTCTTCGCATATCCCAGCTTGTTTGGAAGCTGGGGTCAGAGCGCAGGGTCAGCCATGATACAGCGCCCCCTGGAGCACAGAGGATTAAGGGCCTTACTCAAGGACCCCAGATTGAGAGAGGCAAAGCCTGTGAGATTATAATATCATGTTTTCTTAGCTCGAGTTTGATATTTTTCCTTGTCGAACATTTTTTATGTCCTGTAATTGATCAGAGGCGAGTGCGAAGACAATCTCAATGCGCGACATTTATGACATTAATTCTCATTCAGGCACATTATCTAACAATTTACATCTATTTCACATTTCACGCTCCGGTATATTAGTCAAGAGCACTTAGTTGACCATTCTGTCCACTGTGCACTTTTTATTGCCGGATTTGTGTTTATTATTCAACAAACCATTGTGCATGCATACAGAGCGCTAAAATGCGAATGCTATCGTGTTTGTGGGGGTGCGTGTTTGAATTTTGTATTTCATGCATTCCAGTCTCAGTTATATCGGACTGTTAATTGATCAATAAAAACTGTGAAGCTTTTCCCTTAACACTTTTGGAAACCTAAAGGGACGATGATAACAGCAGATAATTATATCCGCGGAGTCGCGGCTACGTAGGGCACGTCCCCAACCGCATGCTATTCTGCTTAAAAGGCACAGAATTCAGAATGAGAGTTGTGTGTTGTTGGTGCGAGAACACAAAGAATTTTGCATCTGTTAAAAGCACTTAGAATCTACACCAGTTTCGCCTTTGGTCAGGAACTTGCCGTATAAGGAGAGGGGTGTGTGTTAGGACAAGGCTGATCATAGGCCTCCCCTTAAATAAACATGAAGCCTGATGGCTAGTGGTCTTTCATTAGGCGGCAGTCAGGCCTGGCGCGTGGCAACTAGATCGATAAGGCAGCTTTGCGCCCCTTTATTTACTAACCACCACATTTCGTGTGGCCGAGTTGTCTTTTTTTAATAACCAGGCAGCCCTGTTTAACTGCTTTATTCAGGGCACTCAGTGTGGGACCATCTGGTCCCCTGCCCTGTAAGACTCTCCTAAAGCCCGGGCCTGACAAGCAAGAGATATGTCAATGCAGACCTGAGCACAAAGCAACATCTGCCGTGCCTGACACCCTCTATTGTATGGCCATTTAATCTGTCCCCCCTCCTCCCCTTTAGCGGCGCACAACAGCCCCTCCGTATTATGTTTTGCCACTCAATTAGCATTATCATCGCACTGAAATAGAGGCCAATTTACTTTTAATGACATCATTGTTAGATGAGTGACAGTGGGCCGGATAGAGCTAGATAAACGCAGTCCAGCCCACTGGCCGGCGAAGCGGTGGCCAGCCAATCGCGCCAACCCCCTCCAACGCCCCCCCCCCCCCCCACCCCTTCCTCGAGCCCATCGCCACCAACATTGTTTCCTCCAGTTCACAGAGGCAGTGTGCTGGAAAATTGAGTCCAGATTCATTAGGTTTCCAGTGCGCCGCTCAAGTCAGTTAAATTGATACATTTCCTAACAAAATTGAAGTGCTTTTGTGCCGCCTGCGGATGGCTGGTGACCTCGCCCGGCCTGCTGAGCAGCTGAAGCAAGCTGATGGATCCATTAGACCGCTTAGACCGCTTATTCCGTTCCCTCCATCTCTGACTGACACTGTAAATCTGAACCAATTTCAGCCTCTAATCACCATTACAAACCCCCTTTCCACTGTCCATTTGTTACTCCGCAATTCGAATACACAGTGCAGATTGGTCCAGAAATCCCAGTTTAAAGGTGCAGCCCTCCCGCTTCCTTCAGGCTAAATGGTTCATGACTGGCAAGACCCTTTTCTTCCTGCAGAGAGAGAGAGAGAGAGAGAGGAGAGGAAAGAGAGGAGGAGAGAGATACAGAGGGAGTGGGATTGAGAGCAGGAGAAAATACGAGACAGAGGGCGAAAACCTACTACTAAGAGATAAAGGCTAAAGATAAGTGTTCAAAAAAAAAATACCACATAGGCCTCCGTGCAAATCCCTACAGATATGCAGGAAATTACAATGGGAAAACATAAACTAAAGGAAGGAGTTAAGGCGAACTAAAAGATAGAAAAAGGATGCGGGCGAAATTTTAGGGAGCTTGATTCGGGCAGGCCTTAAGGCCACCATGCCAGAAGCGGTACAGAGCATCCTTTGAATAACAATCACTCTGCCACATATGAAAACACTTTTTTTTTCCATCCACGCCAACGTTTTTTTTTTTTTTTAACACCTGCTTTTATCAGAGCAGCGGAGCGTGCCGCTTGGCCCGAGCTGGAGGATATTATTTTCATGTTAGCCGCAGCCGTATAACTCCATTTAATATGCGCTCTGTAATTTCAGACACTTTGATAATAAAGTGCACACGCACTCCTGTCCTATCACCGCAACCTTCAACTTATGTTCAACTTTTTTCGAAGAGGACTTGCCGTGTTCAAACAGAACCAGGAAAGAACAACATATGTCATTGTTAATGAGGGGGAGACGCCATATTCACATATCGTAAAGACGGTCCAGTGTAACTCCAATTACAAGTTTACAATGAGTCAAATGAACCATTATTAGGTATTTTGACTTGTTTGGAGCTCGACATGGTCTTGTTCTGATGCAGATCATTCATTCATTCATTCATCTTCTACCGCTATAACCGATCCCCCTCTGGTCACGGGGAGCCTGTGCCTATCTCAGGCGTCTATGGGCATTAAGGCAGGATACACCCTGGATGGAATGCCAACCCATCGCAGGCAAAACCCCCTGAGGCATGGGGAGAACATGCAAACTCCACACACACATGGCCGAGACGGAAATCGAACCCGGACCCTGGCGGTGTGAGGCGAACGTGCTAACCACTAAGCCACCATGCCCCCCCTGATACAGATAATTTGTAGTAAAATCTCTTCTTTCGCTTGAAACTTGAAGAAAAGAATATCCTCAAATACCTTTAATAATCTCCCGGTTTAGAGTTATATCATAATAGAATTACATTTATTGGAGATATATTCACTTCCCAAGCTTTCTTTTTTTTTGTCTTTTTTTTTTCCAGTGCAAGCTCTGCATTTCTAAATGCTTGAGACACAAAGCAGTCTGTACCTCTTGTCTAATTACAGTAGCTCCTCATATCGTTCAGGAGCAGCGCAAACACATTTTAATTGATATTGAGATGTTTATGCCCTTCGGAAAGTAATTAAAATTTTCAATTAATCCCGCCTCGTTTCTGGACATCTTGCCGGAGTGTCCTTGAGTGCCCGCGATATTAATTCAACCCCCGAAAATAAGGCCGGTTACATTGCGCCGAATCACTGCAAATGAGACCCCCATCGACGTGGAAATTAAAACCCACGCAAAGTCAATCACGCTCTCCGTCACGTTCGCCTTTCCCGCCTATGTATCCGATCTTCGGGGTCTGATGTATCAAGAGCTGATCTGATAAAGGCCTTAAGGGCAGAAGGCTCCTGAATAATCGATAGAGCAGAATCAATTAAACAAGTAGTCTCCTACAAGTTCAGCTTCCTTTGGGCTGGAAGTGCAGACTGACCTCTCTCTTCCTTCTAATAATGAACTCGTTTATTGGTCTACTCACACCGGACTATGGCGGGTTAACGTTTGTTTTTTTTTATTTAGAGGAAAAGAGAAAAAGAAATGCTCAAGGAAACTAACAAGCCTGTTTTTTTTTTTGTTTTGTTTGTTTTAGAAGACCTGGAAATGCAAGAAGAAAAAAAAAAATGAGGATGCGTGTCATTTGACAAGTATATGGTGCCTCATCCAGGCCTCAAAATCCTTGGAGTATTGCACACGGCGTGCATCTTGCATTTAATGTATTACTGTGGGGGAACAAAGAGCTCCTTTATTTTTGTAGCTACTGAGCCTCTGCAGTGACAACAACTCCAACGCTTTCACCTGTTTGTAAAAGAGAGAATATTTATAAAAAAAAAGAATAAAAAAAAGAACAATTCCCACTCTGCTGGCCTTGCACTCTTTTTTTCTCCCTCACACATGGAGTCAGTTGCCCGGCTCGCCCGCCCAGTCCCGCATGAGGGATTAAGGTGACATAATCCTAGTGGTGGCCTGAGTGTAGGGGTGTTGAATAGGTTTGAACCCTCTATGCCATGTGGAGATAACATTTGTCAATGGGGCGTCCCCGCTTGCCCATTCATAGATTAGTGGACCGGCTCTTTTCAGCATGTGAAATGGCTTTGGCACTGCAGCATGCTTATGCTTAAAAAAATAAAAAAAATAAAAAATTATAAATAAATAAATAAAGCCGACCTCCTTGGACAGGCAGCACATTTGTGTGTTCTTTAAATACAGCTCCTGCTGTAGTGCTCTGTGGCCGTGTGTAGAGTTCAGCAGCTCTTTTTATTATCACAGGACGCTGACAAGATGACTGCGATAGAGACCGCTGCACAAATTTGTTAGCAAGTCACTGTTAACAAAGCGTGTGCTGAGATACACTTAATACCCCTGACACAGGGTTACATAGCTGCTTAATAAAACACACACAAAACGGGGCCCATTTATAATGTGCCAACTAATCCCGTGTTTATAATAACACCATCTTACCAGATACACACACACACAAAAAAAATATACTGCCTCAACAACTATGTGTGTGTGTGTGAGTGTGTGTGTGTGTGTGTGTCCATTTGAACTGTTCGTGTCTGTTAAATCAGAATATGTGTCATCAGAGACCTTTTGAAGGAACTCTAATCAGCCAAAGGCGAGTCCACACTTCAAATTTTCAAGAGATCCTTAGCGTCGCCGAAGTGCGCACGAGTGGAAATGAGATGTGACATTTTGTTTGTGCCCGTGCACATGCTCGGCGCTAAATAAATAAATATCGGTGCGTGACAGACAGAGGCTGCCTAGCGTCGTCTTCTTCAGCACCACACTCTCTGGTTAACTGTCACACCATTAAATTGTCTCTCTGTCTCAGACATGCCGACCCTCCTGATTGGTTCGCAGATGTAAAGTGAGGGAGCACTTGCCAAACAGTTTCCGAAAGCATGAAATTGACATTGTGAATCACATGTGACACCCTGACTTCTGCGCCTTGTAATTGATCTGCATTTAGGCCCGTGGGTGGTGGGCGGGGAGTGAAACAGAGAGACCGACAGGGCAACACAGGGACAAGACGAAGGATGATACCGCCATTACAGCTTAGAGAATGTTTAAATCGTTTTTTTTCTTTTTTCCCCCACCTCTCCGAACGCCAACAACCTCATTCCTCTGGACTGATTGCATCGTCCGTTTTCATACCTGCGGTATAAAGCGAAGGGCTCGAGATATCTCTCAACTACTGAGAGTCTACTTATTGCTCGCTCAATTGGAGGATCTCTTCAGTCATCCTAATTAAATTGAACTTTTTTTAATCTGCCGCTTTTAATCCCGGGTCTCATGCGACAGGGCCTCGGTGACGCCATTCTGAAAGGAAGTACCCTTACTCTTATCTCCTACCCTGCTCTGCCTCGGAAGCAGAGATTTTTGCACGCAACAAAAGCACAGAGGCTTTGCGTTTGGTGTCTTCATGCAGCAAAAATTACAGTGTTCAATTTTCCTTCCAAAGTTTACTGTAACTGTATACTTTGGGATTTAAAAAAATAATAATACAATTATTTACCATTGCCATATTAATATTCCCTTGTAGGCTACACACTATATGTGTGTGTGTGTGTGTGTGTGTGTGTGCAGTCAACACTGATAGAAGTGACCTATCTTCCTGGTCCTAGTATTCTCCTTACACACAGAATGATCCTGCTCCATCATGACCCTGTATGTTTGTGGCCTCTTTTTCCCCGACAAAGTTTTATCTTTTCACAATATCTTATTTTTTATCTTATTTCACAATAAATAATTTGCCCTTATTATGTTCATTTTATAATTGCACCTAATAACAATGTCCTTTTTAGTTGTTAAATATCCACTCCCTGACCTGCAGAACAACCAATGGCCAATGAGTGTATAATGATGGATGATAAATATTTTTTTTGTGTGTGTGTATGGAACTGTATATTAAGCAAAAATTGAGAATATACAGGTTTTCTTTAAAATAGTATTGATCATTCTGCCACTTTTTTATTTTACTTTTTAAACTTATTTTTATGTATTATTATTATTATTATTATTATTAACATTTATTATTTAATTATTATTTTTTTAAAAAGATGTATTTAATTAGTAACAATTAATAGCTACAATTAGTCTTTTATTTGCTTTACATTTTTTTTTTTTTTTTTTTATTCATTTTTTGTTTCAAGTAAATGCATACCTAACTTTAAAAATTGCCAATAAACCAAGACAGAGTCAAGCTATTAATTAGTAGCAGTCTTTTTTAATAATTGTATGTTGTAAGATTATAATAGGAGATTTTTGTTGATACAGTATGTTTTTCTTTTTTTGTCCAAACTATATTTCAGATAGTTTTAAGTGCATTAATGCCATTTGTTTTTGCAGCGTTTAATTGTCTCGCTAAATAAAACCCCTACAAAAGAGCAGTTCTCTGTAAGGAAGCTCAAAAGCATTTTAATATTTAAAAAGGAATATTTAAACATATTTTGTTTTGAGGATAATCGAGCCTAAAACAAAAAAAAAGTGTTAAGTGCACAATATAAAAGACCAACTGAATTCCAAAGTGATATGTGATGATATTTGGTTTCCCATCCGTCTTCTGGACGCCATCTACTGTCGAGGCCTAAATGACCGTCATCCTCTCTGTCTATTGTCTTAAAGCTATAGAGGAGAAGCTCATGTTGCCTGCTCTTTAAGATTCAGATCAGGAACGGTTGTGATAAAGCTTGTTCTAGCTGGGGATTCAGAGATAGTGGTCTTACCTGAGAGTCATTTTCAGCATGATCACCCTTATCTGGGCTAAGCTGACTTCCTCTGTCCTCTCTCAGCCCTTTCTAACCTCTCACCTGGACAACACCACAACCCCAAACATAAGATTGTCTCCTGCCAAAGATGCTTGTTTGCAAGGGATTAGTCTTTTTTTTCCCCTCCCTGTTACACTGACCATGCTCGGGTGCCAGGATTGGCCAAACGCATCCCAGTACAATCGCCATAATCAACATGGGCTAAGAGCCAAAACATATAAACACAGAAAATCCATGGACACTCCGTTTCGTGTCAGCACGAGAGATGCCATAAATCTAGGAAAGTGAACAAACACATGTTTACAGTCAACAGTATGCTTTTTTTTTTTTTTTTTTTTTTTTTTTTTCGTTCTTCAAACAAATATACCATGGGAGAGCAGGAAGGAAAATTTAATTGCTATGAAAATGATGATGCCCTGAGAGTTGTGTCACTCGGATGGCGCGGCAAATGAATGGAACAATGAGTCTTTCAGGCAATTACCTCATTAGATTGAGAGTAGAGTTTCATAATTTATCAGGCTGTCGAGATTAAAGTAATCCACAACACTGAAACTCAAGAGCTGATCTCATAATGGATATTTTAATCATGCCCCTCAAAAAGAACGAGGAGCCTATTAACTTTCCATTTCAATTTTTTAAATAAAAAAAAAAATGAAAATATGGCTTTGAAATTACCCAGGCATCCCACAAGATGTTACAGTTGATTATTTCGAGCCTTTAAAGAAGCTATTGTGAATATGCATGTGTGTGTGTATATATATCTATATACTGAATATATATAGACGGATAGATAGATAAATTGATGTATATATTTAGATATATTTTATTAAATCCACTAGTATATACTTTGATACTACATATTGAATTCGAATGTATTTTTTTTTAAAGCCATACTGAGGAAACACAGGGCTGGAGGTGATAAAGATATTTTTAAATAGCAATCATATTGGGAAATGCCTTGTATTAACCCACATTCAGGAGTGGCGAGGTACACTAGGGAACCCAACAAGGTTAAAAGTCTGGTATGAAGTGTTTCTACTGCAATGATTCAAGTTTATCCAGCATATTTACATCCTAATCTCCGGAGAGGGGACGTTAATGTGGGTAACGGAGCCCCTAACACTGGCCTTACATAAGCGCCGGGCTCACATCTCACCTCAATTTCTCCCAATTTCATTCCACTCTCTTTGAATTTCCCTTCTTCTGCTTTCTTTCATTACGCCGAGCATGCTATTAACCATGTTCTCCAAATCAACTCGACGCTGAAACGAGGAACAGATTCTGATGCTGGATTAAGCTCAGCCCCAATTGTTCCATTACCGCTAAAGACGGATACTTTCCGGACCGATGCATCTGTCGAGAACAGCCGATAAGATGGCTGTGATCCATTTGTTTGAATTGAGGCACATTAGAAACTCAAATAGCCCGAATTAGCCGCTAAATGTTCGCCTCAAACTGTCAAAGCAGTGGTAAACAAACAGCAGCAGGGTGGGAATAGAGCGATCCGGGCCCTGTGGAGGCACACTCTAGGGGCTTCCTGTGGAGACTTCCCCATAGTTACCACACTCAATACCGGGCCTGTGAACCGCGCCGAGGATATTTTCAACTAAACAGGAAAATGCACTCTGACAAGGTTTGCCGCTCGGTGACAAGTAATGGGACACAACTAAAACCTAAAACACTAGTCATCTAAACAGTAGCCTACTTCACGTGTGGGAAATGTGTGTTTACCTATATCTTGTTATATTAACGTCATCCTTGTTACAGTATTTGTTTGACATTATTATTATTATGACTATTATTGTCGAGTGGGAATTGAACTATTTAAAAAGGAACCCTAGAGAGAAGGTTTAAGAGAGAAAAACATCATAACTCTACTAACCATATTATAATAATTGTATGTAGCTTGTTGCCTAATACATAAGCCATTTTATTTGTTACACCACTGTATACTTCTTATATTACAATCGTTCTACAAGAATGAAATCAGAAGGAAAAAAAAAACGAGCTATTCTAGCCCGCTTCTAGCTCAGCTCCACTATTCCTCAGTCCAATTATGATATCAGTCATTTGATAGCACTCATGAGTATCCTCTTTTTTAGAAAAGAGCAGAACAAACTGGAAAAGCTTCTTATCTTTCACCTAAGGATAGATCGTACCTTAGCGAGTAATTCATCTTCAACCCTCCATGGAAAAGAGACAGGCTGTGAGCTGACAAAAAACACTAAGAGGATGTGCATGTGTTTGTGACTATGTGTGTGTGTGTGTGTGTGTGTGTGCGTGTGCGCGTGTATGTCTGTGTAGCTCAGAGGGAAATGAATAGAGTGAGGTCAGTCCTATATTGAGCAGTGAATGGAATGATCAGGTCTTTAAAAGGCTATTGTGGGTTTATATTTGGTGAGAATAGCCATATTATCACATACCAGCTCTATTGTTCCGAAGTCAAAGTCATATCCGATGATGATTGGCTTGGTGAAGTGTGTTGATGGAAAAAAGCAGAGCCCATTGCCTCCCCATCTCCAGCGCACATTGCATTGGCATATGCGGCTCACTGAACCCCAGTTTTTGGCCAAAATTGAAGAGCTTACACAGAGGAAAATAAATAGGTGGTTGAATAGCAATAGCCCGTGCCCCTGCCCCTCTTATCAGTGGGAATCTAACAGCCGTGCTGTTTCAGAATTTCAGTTTAGCTTCCGATTAAGGTATGTCCCGGCATTTTATTCCCTACATCTCTATGCTTCACAGCTCTCAAAGACTTCTGGGTAACTGCCTATTATCCGACAGTTCCACTCCACTGACCCTGCCAATAAAACTTTTCATATCCCAATAAATGAACTCAATTGCTGCATTCTAAACATTTACACTGCGCTAACAGATCATCTCGAGACCTTGGAATTGGCTAAATTCATTTTTCCTGATGAATATATAGAAGGAGATTAGAGATATGATAGCTTTTCAGATTGCTGCACCCAGAGAAATTAGTTTAGCGGGCGTTTACAGAGGCTAAATTGGAACCATTAAATAGCGGATTGAATTGATAGCACATTCATTGTCTCTCCATCGGTATCACTGTAAAATCAATTAGCCATCACTTTTTCCAATCCCAATAAAGTGTGATTGTCAGCCACGCATGGCTACAGAGAGCCTGACAGGCACTTGGAGTGGAACACCGTGCGAAAACAAATTTGTGTGCTGGGCGAATGGTGGTAAATGTGAGCTGTAATTGGGTGCGGAAGTACAATTGTCTTTATCAAAAGCCAAATGGGCATGGGATGGACTATTAGCTGAAGCTCCAGCCGTACGGAAAGAAACTTAAAAATTGCTAGAACACCAGAGTGAAGGGAAAAGGGATATTTATTACATCTTTTATTAGCACTGCGATGTGAACGCAATGTGGTTAGACATGATGATATGCGCGTGTAAAAATCACTGCAGATTTAAGATGTAGAGGGACAATTAAAAGTATTCGACTCGATTATATCAGTGTCTAGCGCTTACATGGAAAGGAGCAGGGATGTGATTTACCTCAAAATGAGTTTCTGTGTACAATATAAATATGTATGTGCAAAAAATGTGTCATTCGTACCGGAATCTTTCGCTACTTGGTGAATGCAATCCTTTTTACGTGCGGAAAATCCGAGTTCCCCGAGGAACGAATTAAGTGGTGGATCGCTTACTACTTGAAAACATATACACAACAATGCCAGGGGTTTAAAATGCAACTAAAGTTTGCACACAGTGTTACTGTGGCTTCTCAATCCGTACTGAAAAAGGCTAAGGAATACGTAGCGATAGCATTAGCCGCTAACCAGGGTGTGACTAGCGAATGAAACATTACATTAGAACAGTATATACAAGTAATATTTAGGAAATGAAATGTAAACACACACACACACACACACACACACACACACACACACATATGCCTATAATTGCCTATTAATTTATTAAATTATATTAATTATTTGTGTATACATTTATTAATGAATATTTTGTGCCAATTAAATTGATGACAATTTAATTGATATAATAAAAATGTATTTGATTTATTCATTTTTTTTATGAAACATAAAATATTATTTTATATATTATTTAATCAAACAAGCATTTTATTTACAATTGTTTTGAAAATGTAAACTTAAAAGACAATTACAAATATTAATACAAAGAAACTGCATTTATAGTTTATAAAAAGTGACAACCAGTTTTGTTTTGCATTACTCCCCCTAACTGTACAAAATTAAATGATATTGTTATTGTTGTGTGGGGCGCGGTGGCGTAGTGGTTAGCACGTTCGCCTCACACCGCCAGGATCCGGGTTCGATTCCCGTCTCGGTCATGTGTGTGTGTGGAGTTTGCATGTTCTCCCCGTGCCTCAGGGGTTTTTCTCCGGTTCTCTGGTTTCCCCCGGTCCAAAAACATGCACAATAGGTTGATTGGCACCTTGGAAAATTGTCCCTAGTGTATGAATGTGTGTGTGTGTGCCCTGCGTTGGCATTCCATCCAGGGTGTATCCTGCCTTAATGCCCATAGACGCCTGAGATAGGCACAGACTCCCCGTGACCCGAGGGAAGATCGGATAAAGCGGTAGAAGATGTATTGTTATTTTTATATATATATATATATATATTATATATATATATATATATATATATATATATATATATATATATATAAGAAAGAGATACAACTGGTTATAGCAAAATAGTAAAATAATCTGAAAAAGTGTACCCTTTGTTGTTTTTTTTATATCTGGTATTTGGAAATGTCAGAACAAGTAAAACTAACAACGCCAGGTAATAGTTTAAAAGATGTATGCTGACCATAAGAATATGAAAATATGTCAAGGCTATCAACTTTTATTTCACATGGATAATATCTATCAATATACTTAAATAAATGATTCAATTTTAACCAATAACAGTGGCACTCTAGTGCAGCTAGTTAGACATCATTTGTCATTTGCAGTCATTTTCTTCTAGTATATCCACTATTATGGAAATAAATGTTTTTTCTGAACGATTGAACAACACATTCCATGGGAAAAGAAACAAGCAAATTCGATTTTAGAATCCTAAGAAACTTATTCAGTATTTCAATGACATGTATACTTAGATTCTGTTCAGTGCATAGGCTATACTTTCTTATTTTTCTATTGGAGCCTTACAAATCTCTCTGTGAGAGCTGCATTCATTCTGGTCAGCTACTCCCCTTCAGAAGCAAATCAAACCACATTATGCCTGTCAATTTGCCACAGGCGTTCCCGGATGTCCTCCGAGATCAAGACTTTCATCTCATTTTGCCTTCTAATGAAATCAAAATGGGAATCCTTCTATCCCTTGCCTTTGTGCCAGGAATCCTATTATCCTTACATCGAGCAAGTCTTAGTACCATATTGGTGAAACTAATGCCACGGTTTTCGCATGCGACACATATGGACGTGCCAGCATTGCGAGTGGCTACACTACCACATATGCTGTGAAATTTTGAAGCATGTGACATGTGGATATCACCAAACAGGCCCACAACAGATGAAGACCCGGGAAAGACCCAGGCGCCCAGCAGGAGCAGTTTGGAGAAGGACGAGAGGTTATTAATTGGAGGCTGATTAAACCGTTTGTGCGTGGAGTTGCCAGGATACTGTGCAGAATATGTGCTGAAATACAACATAGCACTCAAATGTAATGTGTTTACACTCTATACACACTCTCGAACAACGAACAGATATTATAACATGTACATGCTTGTGATTCCAAACTCCAAACATTCTTTTTTAATTCAAATTCACAATCTATATCAGTATGTTGGAGTAGTTGGACACTTTATGCTAGTAGAGTATGTGTGCCATTTTTCTAAAAAATAAAATAAAAATGTTAAAAATAAAAAAGAGAGAAATAAGAGAATGTATATATCATGAGGGTATATTTCAGCTACAATAAATAAATAAAAATCAGATATGTTACAAATTTTGTAGTTGCTGTTGTTGAGGATGCTAATATAATAATAAATATAATATAATAATAATAATAATAAAATAATAATAATAATAATAATATTATGGATTATTATTATTAATAATAATATTAATATATTAATATATCTATATATCTATATATATATATATATATATAATATATATATATATATATATACAGTAAGAAATCAGGGACCACTACAAACTAACATAAACATTATAATAAATAATTTATTATATTATAATATATAATATATATATATATATATATATAATAAAAGTATATAATTTTTATCATTTGTAGTGGGCCCTGACCTTTTTCCTGTATTAAATGTACTATTTCAGTGTATGTGGCAGAAACATAGCTGCATGAGGTCTGTTTGTCTGAAAGCATTGTGCCTGGGCTTGCACTTCTTCTGTGGTTCATGTTTTAGATGAGAATCACAAGAGGTTAAGGCCTTCCCTAGGTCAACAACTATCTCATCTCCTTAATGTCCTCCAGGCCATCGAGGCAACAGAGGTGAAAAGGTCTGCAGCAGGTTTTTCTCACGAACCTAATTGACCTGGGAAAAACCTTTCCTGGACTGTAACCCTCAGCTCGAGTGGGTGGCCGAGCTGTGGAGAGGCCTACAGGTGTGGCACAGATGCCAGTGGAACATGGCAGGTTCGAGCTGGGATAGCTGGGAGTTGGGGCAGCAGCTCCCTCCTCTCAGCTAGACGCTCACATCTGCTTCCCCATTCTCTTGCAGTAATTACCCATCACACACACAGAGCAGATGATGCACTCCACACCGTTCGCCACCCAGCCAGGACTATTTAAGCAAACAGCTGAGAAGGTTTCAATTAGGAAGGCACTCTGTAAAATGTCTACGCTGTAAATGATTAATGGAATGACTTGAATATATCAATGGTCATTTTTTTTTTATTAAGATTTTTCAGTAGTTAAAAGGACGTCCTCGGTAGTTAAAAAGACATTTAAATGTTGGGCTACACACTGTTCAGGATTTTTTTTTTTTACACAATTACTATGACCTGTGCTATCAGATGGAAAGACGAAGATAAAAAGCCAAGAACCTAGTAATGGAAATGTGTTTGGAGAGGTGCGGCCTCTAATAACTAATTTTGCCTAATAAACTATAACCGATTTAATCTCCACCTTATCAGGCCAAGATTTCACCACTTTCCTTTTTAATTGGCTATTTTGTAATCCTGATTCCCAGCGGAGATGATGGTCTGGCTCTGCCTCCGGAGGGCTCGCATGAAAATCAGTTTGAAACGGTGTGTCAGTCTCATTCTGAAGTGGCCATCTGGCCAGCGTACAGGAGCGCTGAACCCCGGGGTCTCACCCAGGCAATCAGCAGCAGCTTTACAAAATGTGTTAATGCAAATTTATTAGAGATTTCCTATCGGTCGCTCTAATCTGCTTTATTATTCTCCTCAGAGCCAGCTTGCGTTAAGGACCGAATGGAAAGCAGTCTGGCTCAGTGCTAGAAACTTTCATACGTTCCACACATAGATATGGGTCCATGCAAATACGCTCGCACATATGCACGAGCGCTCACGCCCGCGTGTGTGTGCGCGCCTGTGTGTGTTTGTGTGTGTGTGTGTGTGTGTGTGTGTGTACACAAAGACACACCGGGATCATATCAGGGTTACACGAATGCCACTAGCTTTGCTTCTAACTCGCCGGCTAATTTCTATGGGAATGAATAAAACATTAAAAATAACAATAAGCTTGATCTGAATGAGGGACCCGGTGCATTTACATATGCTTGTGCAATAAAGTTGATTTACTTTCGTGACCTTGGCTTTCTCTCTCCCATTAAAAAAAAGAAAGAAAAAAAAAGACACGATCCTTCCACATACATATGGTAGACACGCATATACACATAGATATACTCTGAAGTGTCAAATAATACACAAATGGAAGAGCAATAACTAATTCATGAAAGGAGCAATACATTTTTATTTATTTTTTTTGCTCCCCTGCATCTGACACAATCCGAACAGAAATAATGGCCGGTTTGAATTCAAGCCGAACACATTATACACTTTAATGCTTATTGGAATACTGAATGCATCAACAACATTTATGATAATAATACGTGCCCTCTGAACGGGCTAAAAAAAAAAAAAAAAGAAAAAAAAAAGAAAGAAAGGCTTGCGTCGTCTGTTGTCATTATGATAAGTGCAAGCACAAAATTGTATAATTCGTTCAATTTCAGCTTCTATTTGGGCCGGACTGTAATACTATCAGTCTCACTTAATTCTGAGTGTAATTAAACATATGCACCGGGCAGCAGTATTCTCAAAGTTACATTATCATATCTACATAAGACAGGAAAAGGGATTTGTGAAAGTATGGGTGCCACGGACAGAAGTTCTACGCCAGCCATTGATTTCATTTAAACTTGAAATGTTCCTTAACAAAAGCAGTGGAATAGTGGATAACGAAATGGAGAAAATACATTCCCATTATTTTTAATTGGACAAGCACTTTTACTTGACACTGTGGAGAGCGCTTTCAAGAGATAAGTTAAGTGAGCTGTTCCACAGAGACAAAAAAAAAAAAGAAAAAAGAAAGAAAGAAAAAAAAAATAACTGTTTCTTATTCTGTTCAAAATGCTAGGACTTTATTGCTTTTCTGGATGATAGGGCCGAATCATTGTAAACAATTGGCCCCTTATCCAGAGCGGGGCAGCCAACTTGTTCATTTGCACTTTAGCGTGCATGTGTGTATCTGCACATAAAGGAGTCTATTAGGCAGTGAAGTTATTACCGGCAGCAGTCAGTCTCCCCATTGCAACGATAAGGGTTGAATAAGATTAAATTATCCTTATCACTCAGCTGACCCTAGAAACAATAAGAGGCTCGAGGCCACTAGGTTGTGTGTTGAGACCGCCAATGTGACATTTATCAATGTGCGGGACATTTTTAAACGCCATACAGTAACAATCTGGCAATCATCACGAGGGTGACATCAGAGCAAATGTGTTCATTCGGTATAGGTAGAGAATAATGGGAAAAGCCCGCCCCCCCCCCACCCCTGCATTATTGCTGGCTCTTCCTGGAAGCGATCGAGCCCGTCATTAATCCCAACTGTCTG
>JACRUU010000007.1:13265043-13287543 GCA_030449085.1 Kryptopterus vitreolus
ATTAATGAGCTCTCGACTGCCACCCGTCAAAATATGATGCCGATTATTAAGCCTGAACCTCTCACAGGACAGGGGCCTGGAACACGCTTTCATCGAAAATCAATTTGATATTTCCCTCAAAACGGGAATCGCTGCGTCTTTATTCATTAACGGCCTGACACTGTGTTTAAACTATGCGCCTGACTCGGGTCCCGCAGGTTTGAGAAGTATACTTAAAGGATGTACGCATTGAGCATGTCACGAGCGAATATGGTCGAACAGATACTGTAGAGGAGATTTACATTGGTCCTTCGAGAAAATGTCCAGCATAGGGGACACATCACATAACTGCAGCGCACGGGGTGGACATCCGCAGACGGTTCTACCTGAAAGAAAAAGTAACGATACATTAAATGAATTAGTTTTCCAATAGGCTGGCAATAAAACCCAACGATCCGACAGTCACCTTGTGCTAATATTAGAAATAGGAAGAGGGAAGGGAATGGCAACGGCAAAGCCATCATTCACCGACTAGAGGAATAACGAGTTCTCCTCGTCCTCTTTCCAGCACCTCCACATCCTCTGCATCCGCCACATTAGACGCAAAGGAAGGCTATGCGGCGGCCATCGGGTTAGCCCACAGGAGACTGTGGAGGAGATGAAGCCACACATTTGATCTGTGTATAACGGTTAGAGGAGCAGATGTGACAGAACGCAGGGTTCTTGATAAACAGACTATCTAGGGCACACACCATCTAAGATGCCTCTCTAGGGGCAGTTGGGAAAACCCAAGGCATTACAAAGAAACCCAAAGCAAATTATCCTGACAGGGATGAAACAATAGCAAATTGGACAAATGATATAATGTGAGGCCTACGGTCCCCAGCAGAGTGCGGCAGCGTTGGCCGCGCTTGCGGGGAATTGGAAATAAGAACAGGCTTTGATGCTAAAGGTCAGCAAAGACAGTAGCTCTCAGCATGGCCGCCACATTGAAAGATCCCAAGTAACCCCCGAGCCCACCAACCAACCCCCCACACCCCCACCTCCCCTCCTCAGCACAAGAAACAATCTCTCACTCAGCACGCTCATTGTAATGACGTTGTTAATAATGCATTGTATATAAAAGGAGCCCAGTTTTTATTTCTCAAGAGAGTGCCTCATGGGCTGCCAGCTCGTAATGGGGAGATTTGAGGAACAATTTTTAGAGATGTCACTGACAACCGCACAGACATATTTTCATGGGACTCAATAAATCAAAGCGGTGGTATTTCACTGTCATAAAGCATGCGTCTCCCTATGATAAATAGCCCCGGTATTGTACAACTGCAGCAAATGAGGCCCACATCAGGGAGGAAGAGCAGGATTACTATTACGAGTGCTGGGAGGCCAAGCGTCAGCTTTTATGACCCGCCCGCGCCACTAAATACATTCTGACAAATTCCCATTAAGAGCGTATTCATTATTTTGTCTGCTTGTGAGAGGAGTGCACAGGGTGTCAGAGCAATTTCGAAATGACGCTAATTTGAATTCAGCACACCAACGAGACAAAATGGAAGTCGCAACGTTCTCTTCGCCCCGGGAGGACAAATCTACCTCTTCTTTTTTCTCCCCCACCCAAACGTTTGATTTGCCGCTTTGATTTCACTTTGACAAATCAATTACGAGTCAGTTCAAAGAGCTGGAAAAATGCTTGCTAGATTTCACAGGCCAGAGGCCACTGTCTGAGCGAGTTCGGCTGAAAACTTTCCCATGGCAAGAGAAGACGGGGCCTGTGTTAGTAATCTAACACAGGCCCGGCCTGTGTCCTCCAGTACAGCAGGCTGTGACCAGAGCCACTCATTAATCACCAACCGCTGACACTGAAAACATCCCGGCTCTCTCAGATGGGCAAAATAACTCGAGCCATCACAGGCTGGAGTGGTCCAGGCAGCTGGAAAAGTCTCCAAGCCGCTCCGAAAGAAGTGCGAGAGCAATGGTATTGTGTTGTCTTTGTTTACATAGGCCCTCATCAGCACAGTGAGTGGCCTGCATGAGAAGGACAGCTGGCCATTTGGACTGGGCTCCCTCACATCCCCCTAAGCAGCAGGGAGCCAGCAGCACAGGCCAAAACAGGGCGATCGAAGGGCTTCGAGGGTTTGTGGGGAAGGGGGAGTCGGGGTTGGCGGTGTCTGCTGATCAAATCTCGCTGCCTTGGCCCTGTCTCGTTGCTCGCTCACTCGGACATGCCAGCACTTGAGGCGCACTGCAGCAGCACAACAGAACCGCAAAAGAGATATTTAACTTTTTATGCTCTCACACAAGCTCGGCGCTCATTTCTTGCTGTTAACGTGCTGATGCATTGGAGCCGCCAAAGCAGCAGGCAAGGCAGACCGAGGCAGGAGGAGGGAAGAGGGAGGACCGGTAGCATTACCATGCATTTGCATCCCGACTCTTCAGACACGAAGGCGGATTGATTAATGGGGACAGGGCTGGCTGAGCCATAACAGGGATCCTGCTCAGGTTAAGTGGTGCTTAGATTGTTTTATATAGCCTGTGATTAGGGGGATGAAGCTGAAGAGTTTTGATCGCTCTGAGTTCGCACCCTCTCTAATCAGCAGGGGCCTTTCGATCCAACCTGACCTGGCAACTTCAATCAGACATGCCTGCACGGTTTTCCACAAAGCCTGACAGCCTGTCCAGCAGTAATAAACACACACACACAAAGAAGAGAGAGCAATACTGAGCCAAATGGATATTTAGGGTTGCCTATAATTCCAAACCAAAACAAAGAGGATTAATATATTTATTGCACTTGAAATGTCTATCTCGGGATTTTTAGCGGGAAGACAGTAAAGGGCACGAGAGTGGACTTAATAACAAATTCCTCGATATTTTGCAGGCGCGAATGGCCGGTGCTTTACAAGCAATGCGATTCATTCCTTCATTCTTCATTCAATGCGATTCATTCTTCCGTACCAATAAATATCGCGCTCATGTGCTACACCAATCCTCATAGCATTCCATTTAGCTATGCTAATTAGCTAAGAAGAATTATCTTCGAAAACGAACCAAGTCACATTTGGACAATCTGAGCAGCGCCACACTTCCTCCAGGACGAGACAGAAGGAGAGAGCATTAGTCGCCGGTCTCCGATGATCACCTCCACTTAACCTTTTCAACCCAAAATCCATCGCCACAACAACGCAGAACAACACAGCATGCCCGCTATACAATTCCCACCTATTTTTTCTTTTTTTTTTTTACAGACCTCTAAGAATTTATGCATTCCAAAAAAAAAAAAAGCTTCCTGCAACCACACAATCGCTTCTTGGAAGCGAACACCCATAGGAAGCGTACGAGAGAGGGGGAAAAAAATAAAAAAAAGAGCGGGTGCTCCTGGAAATGCAATGCAGGCAGCTCATCTGTCAGGGGAACGTCTCATAGAGCGCCTCGACTTTTCCTTTCAAACACACTGGGTAAGTATTTTAATTAGTTGGCTAATTGTCTAAGTAATTGGTAGACAACTTAGCTCAAAGAGTAATCAATCTCAAAAGGGCTGCGTTCTATCACATCAAAGGATCTGTAATTAAGACAGTTAACTGAGGTAGGCGCTCAAGGCCGGCGCTGTGGCGTGGCGTTGCGTGGCGTGGTGTTGGCGGGGGGGCTGAGGGATACGGGGTTTAGGATTGAACCCAGATAACTGCGAGACTGACAAGACGAAGCCTCCAGTAAGAATCTAGAGACGGTAAGAAGGACTTATCATAATGTAGCAGGGGAGGGGAAAAAACACTTTCCCAAACGTTAGTAATGAAAAAGCCTAGCCTAGCTTTGCATGCTTTAATATGCTGAAAATGAGTAGAAAGGAAATCTTTATTAGAGTGTTAGAAAGCTATACTCATGGCTCACTTTTATTTCATTTTCCCGGGGAAAAAAAAATCTCTATTAAAATGCAATTATAGCAGCGAATAACAATTCATCATGCTACCGTGTATTTACAGTGAAAAAAAAAAAAAAAAAAAAAAAAAAAAAAGCTCAGTGTTGGTCAATAATAGGAAACATTGCCTCATTAGACGTGTGCTGGAGCAATTCACTCTCTCAGGCACATTCTTTTCGGTTTGTTCAAACCACAGCTATCATTATCTACAGTTCATTCTCATTTCACCATGCCTTTGCTCTGCTTATAGGCAATTATGAGTTATGTTTGGGAGGAGGATGGCTTCATTTCTCGAATTCCTCAATCTGGGGGAAATTTTTTTAATCTAACCGGTGCGGAAAACAAGAACCATAATGAACAATTATACAAACAGTCAATTTTCTGTGTTGTGCAGTCGACTTAATTAAAATGACTATAATGAAAACTGAACCGGTTACAGCACAGAACTTTACTTATCAATTCCCCCCCCCAAAAAAAGAAAAAGAAAAAAAAAAAGCAAAACGATGAGTGGAATTGAAATGTTTTGGCTTCTTGCATTAGTAAGTTAATAAAAACGACCTGCAATAAAGATTGGAATTATTTTTACAAATAAATGAAAATATCAATGCTATTATTAATTACAGGGCCCCCACAAGTCAATTCCAGCATATCAGGAAAGATGTATAATGGTTGGGGAATAAATCATGTAATTGTAATTGCTCTAGGAATCTGTTTCCTTACAATGCGGTCGAACATATATCCTAATTACGCCGCGTACATATCCGGTATGAATGTGATTAAAAGTTTCAAATGTCAAACGCGACGCCCCATCGATCCTTCACCGGTTTTTGTGTCACGTCATCGCATCTCGCGGTGGAACGCCGTCTCCACGAGTGCTAGAATTTAGCACCGGGATGGGAGTGATTATACTGATAGCAAACGTGCAAGAATGCCGGACGGAGGACGGAGCGTTCGGGAGGATCCGAGATGTTTCCGAGACGTGTGTGGGATGTGAATGTACTCATCAGCCCAGATCAATGCGCTACTTTGATCCGAACAGCGTGTGTTCCCCGCACCACGACTGCGAGAGCTATTAGTGACCGATTTGCTGATATGCGCAAAAAAAACAAACAAACAAACAAACAAATAACAACAAAAAAAACGCTTCTCATATTTACCAGTCGAGGAGGAGCACATTTGCCGCTAGAGTATAATCCCGTGTGCACGAGTTCGAGATCTCAGCCTGCTAGTTAATATTAATGTGTACACACAATCTCGTGCAGCAAAGGAGGCAGGCCGTGTTAAATGATCAGATTACGGTGGAAAACTGATAGCAGATGTACGCATGTTCAAACCCAAGTGGCTAATTACAGAGGGGCTACCCTGAGAGACGGACAGGAGAGGAAATTAAAACAGTCCTCCTCTGCCTCTCTCTCCCTCCCTCTCTCTCTCTCTCTCTCTCTCTCTCCCTCCAGCAACAGCCAATAAGGAAAGTGGCACTGACAGATTGACAAATAAGGTTAATAAGTACTTTCCACTTCTCCTAAAGGCTAATCAAATATTAATCCTTGCAGTGTGGTCAGCAGAAAAATAACAAACAATCAGTGGAGAGGCATTGATTCAATTGATTTGCCAGCGAAGCTTTCGAAAGCAAATTCCCTGAACATTTTGCGCATTCGAAAAAGAAAACTTCCCTATTCGGGCTCCGATTCATATCCATAGAACAGCACCGGAGGAAAACCCGGAATAAACCGTCCAGACAGAGTTCATTGAAATCACACGGTAATGAAACAGTAGTTTTAAATATAAGTGCTTCTTACACAGAACTCGTGTGTCAATAACTATACACAAAAACGCAATCTAATAAAAAAAAAAAATACAAAAAATAAACACCGTCCATACACACTTGTAGTTCTGTCTAAACCGATTTGCTAATGCTTTTCACTTTAAAGATGTAAATGATATCGCAGACAAATCCATTCTGCGGGCAGCACGAAACGATTTCATGAGGTTAAAAAAAAAAAAAAAAAAAAGAACGAAATTTCCAATTACACACTAAGAATAATTTGTGTGCCTTACTCAATTCAAACAATTGCTGGCAGATATCTATGAAGTAATTCCTCATGGGTAGAAAAAGGAAAATCACAGGAGACTGCAGTCAGCACGCTAAAATACGAAAACACCCAGCAATATTTGTAGGAAATTGGAAATCAAGCACTCAGTAGCAAAGGGGAAGCATTATTGTGACAGAGGATAGCAGTTGTGATAGGGTTGTTTTGTAGCCTCTGTGTTTTTTTTTTTTTTTTTTTTTTGTCAACTCCCTAGCCGATTCTCCCTCTCCTTTTTTTTTTTCTTTTTTTTTTTCTTCACTGCTTTCACTAATCACAAGCCCCAGGACATCTCGAGGCCTAGTGGACTATGTCTGCAGCCCTAGACACACTCACTGATAGGACAAAATTGGATCCAGTGTGAATGCAAAGAAGCTTATCATCCAACATTGCCAGGCACTGCTTCCTCCTAGAGCATATGTCAACATCATTTATTAGATGTGGCAAGGGACTAAATAATGTATGATCACAAAACGAAAGGGGGAGAAAAAAAAATGAAGCTCTCGCAGCAGGTGGGTGGAATAATATTTGGAAAGAATATGAAAATTATTAATAGAACCCCCTTGAGGGAGAATTATTTGTTAACATTATCCGGTAAGTCACTGGGGAGGAGGGGGGGGGGGTTCAAATCTATGATTAATCATATAGAACATTTTCAATAATAACAATATTATGGAGTAAAGGCTTTCCACTTAACGGGTAAGTCTGCGTAAAAGGAGACCATCGTTAAGATAATACGCTCTTTGATTCGGTGATTCGTGCTCACGTTTCTCCAACCCATCTCCCTGGGATGGGTGCAGATCCACGGATAACGCTGATCCCGCTCTCTTCTTTCGGTTGTCTTAATGAAATCAGAAATGGGAATTTTTTTTTAAGGAATCTAAGAGGAGATTTAAGAGCAGCAGATTAAAAAAAAAAAAGGGGGGGGGGGGGCATTTTGGAAATCATATAACAGATGAAATAGCCAGTACAATGCGATTAGAGTGATACTGCTGCAGAGCAAATAGACAAAAAGCAAAAACAATTACAGTTGGAATATTTAAAATAAGCTTTAAATGATATCCCTATATATATATATATATATATATATATATATATATATATATATATATATATATATATATATATATATATATATATATATATATATATATATATATATAGACACATACAGGGGATATGGGCTTTGGACTGCAGCTACATTAATGCAACGAGTTATAGCCTCATTGAGCTTTGTGGTGTAACACTTTCATCATTGAGAATCTCGAGTAAAACAATGCAGTCCCAAGATTTTAGTGCTTTTGCACTTTAGGGAACATTAGCGCGGCAAGAAACCGCGGCTAAAAACAGGCCAGCAAGAGCATCCCATTATAAATGCATTAGGATGTAGGATATTGACCGCCGCTATGTTTAAGCGTGTTTTAAACTCCTTTTACGCACATATATTCATTACTGGCAATAAGTATCTGAGCAGTCCTTCAACCAAAATTTACTCCAGAGATATGTGTAATTGACTCCACATCTAACAGTATGGAACAAATCCTACTAGCAGAGGGAGTCCACAAATTGCATTAAAAACACTGAATTGGCCTGGGATCGGAGTAAGGCACGTGTCTCTCTTTATCCCATTACACACGCTGCTCTTTAATCTACTAAAGTTGCTGACGCACAAGAAAACATCTCTAATGTAGTCGCAGGCAGAAAAACCGAAGAGGATGAAGAAAGAAAAAAAAAAAAAGAAAAAACATCCACAAAACTGACGTAACAATAAAGTCGGAGGCAGTTCGTACACCCAGTCAGCATCGCACTGTATAACGACAGCCCGGAGTGTCGGATTGACTGTGTCACCGGTTGACAGGCCTCGGCGCCGAGAAACAAAAGAGTCAACCGCGGCGCATCGCCGGAGTTAACGACGACTCGCTTGCCGCGATCGGAGCATGTTACACCGCTTTTGATTACATGTAAACAGGTTCTGACACAGAGCTGCGTTCGTGTGTACGACACACGGAAAATGGGATGGGGGGGGATGGCTGCGCACAACTCAACCTGTCAACATCCACTACCTGCTTTAAATCTGTTCCCCCGTTTTTCAGGCAATCTGTGGGAACCAGGCCTGCAGAGCCTAATCCTGTTTTTATCCACACACACACACACACACACACACACACACACACACACACACACACACACACACACCCCCCGTCTCCTGTATCACACTTTAAATTCCACTTGCCGCCTCTTTTGTGCGATTTTCATTTGATCTCGCCTTTAAAATTCAAAATCTATTCATTTTTTTTTTTTACATCGGGTTCATGCAGGAACCGTGAAGCTGTATTTATGTAGTGGGGTTTTTTTTCCCTTCCTTTTTTTGCAAAATTCGAGGATGGAACCACTACTGCAACATTTCCTTGCTCTCACCTTTTATGTGGAAAATAGATTTAATATGTTAACACAAGCTGATCAGGGCAATGTTAGTTACCCATTAGGTGCACTTCGGAGACTTGTTACAGTCGTGTATTGGGCCGAGGCCTATAGACGAGTTTCTCCTGTGGCACAGCGCGCTGATGAATCACTCAGGTGATGTCTAGACAGCTTGCCAGACGTCAATGCACTCTGTATTAATATTGAGTGACAGAGTGAGTGATGGCGACTGAACTGACCCGAGTTAGTAATTAGCACTCTCAAAGGGGGAAATCGCACCCATTCCCACTTTTCTCTTTTTTTCTACGGGGCTGCCTGGAAACTCTTATAAATCTACAGATTAAAGGACACCCCCCCCCCCATACAGAGTTCGTCTTGTCGGATAGAATAAAAGTTGAAAATAATAGGACGTGTCCTGTTTTGCGGCCCACACGTTAGCGCGGCGAGACGCTTTTCTTTTTTTTCATAACAAATAGATTTCTGAAATGTCAGCATGCATTTCATCACCTTGCAAAAAAAACAAAAAAAAAAAAAAACAAAAGATCACCGGGAAGAGTTGCACGACACTCTTTCTCCATGAGCCCTGTGTCTATATACAGGTATTAATGGATCTCACATAATAACATCGCCTTTTTTTCGGGGGGGGGGGGGGCTTTTCCAAATAGCATGCAAAACATTAAATATATAAACTTTATTTGCCAAATACTTGAGTGGAAATCTTATCATATGAGGGCAAACAAGTCTGTCAATATTATCTACACACGCACAAAGCTCGAGAGCGTGAAACGATGAATAACATCATGGCAACGGCACAATCTAGCGTGCAGAGCATCTGTCTAGGAGAATCTAAAAGAATAATAATAATATCAAAAAAAAAAACTGTACACACACACACACACACACACACACACTAGCCGTTTGCATGTAGCAGACACCAATTGTGTAAACATTGGAAGGAGCTCATCATTGACAATTCCTTTAAATAGTTGAAGGGTTGGCGCAGGCTCGGATGAGTGCTGAGAAAGTGTACAATCGCTTGAGCAATGCATTCAAAAGGATCCCGTTGCCTGTCGTCTGTCTGTCTCTCGAATGCTAACATCCCTCTTTTGTTTTAGCATATTCTTTAAGAATGGAAAGGTGGCATCCATCTGGATATGCAGGCCAGAAATGGGCACAAAATGCAAATGGTGATGGTCAATGAACGAATAATTAAATAAATAAAACAAATAGACCATTTGCTAGCTTTCTGTTGATGAACAGTTTGGTTCACTAGTAAATTCCTTATACGGTTGCTTTGTATCATAGTGATGAAGCAAATCGACAATAAATAGAAGAACAACTAATAGAAGAAAAAGCTGTCCACAAGTTCACCAACAGGGTTCCTATGTTTAAAGCAATCAAAGAGAAAAGCCATCACATATAAATTTGCTCAGTTCATGCTGATATTCTGCCAAATGAGTTGTCGCTAAGATCATTACAAGATTTATATTTTCTCATTTCCATTATTTTTGCCCATTAGTGTTTATGGAGCTTACGCCGATCACGCCTAGCGCCCCTATCTAAGGCCTATATATAAACACAAAATGTGATACAGAATGATCCTCGGGTAAAAGCCAGTCCAGTTTCCTGTCACAATTCGGATCATTCTTCTAATTCTGTCAAGGCTCTCGAAAGCAACACGTGTCCGTTCGGTGTCGCGAGCTCGTAACAGAGGTGATACAGGCCACCACTGACCCCGTGCTGACATTTGTGTTGATATTGTCATGGAATGGAACGAGCTCTGACATGGATTTATACTCTTTTCCAGATTTATCACTGTCATCTCAATGGCTTTTTTCTTTTTTTTTGTTTTTTTTTTTTTTTTTTTAGACAGAAAACCTGTCATGGCTGTCTCATAGCAACCCAAGCTGTCTTCCACAGTGTTCGTGACAGACGTCTGTTTAGCAGGTCACAATGTTGGCATCAGTTCCACATCTTTATTCCCCCCCTCCCTCTTCTATCACCAACACAAAGCTGGAACAAACACAAAACAAACACTTAAGAATATTATGACCTTCACAACTGTCATCATGGTTAAATATCAGCTGCATATATATATATATATATATATATATATATATATATCGCATATATATATATAGATATATATATATATATATATATATATATATATATATATATATATATATATATATATATATATATCTGTTGTTTTTTTTCCCTTTGGTATTTATAATACACTATTTCTATAAAGCATGCTCGGTGGTATAAAAAAAAACCTCGCCGTATTTCCAATAAAACTCACAGACTGAGTTAAATGCTAAAAGACTTTTGTGTTATTAAAATTATGCAAGAGAAACAGTTGCACATGAATAGATTACCAGGATGTCCTCATAAATAGACTCACAGAGTCGTCTGCGTGACTTACAAGCTCCGAGGAGGGGGGAGGGGGGGGAATAGAACTCGCCCGAGTCTAATATAAACATTTTATTTAGTATTATTCGTAAACATTATTCCCATTGGTTGTTTTCTAGCTTTATTATGTCTGTGTGATTTTTTTGTTGTTGCTCTTGAAATGTATGCGTTTGATAAATCCTTATAATAACCAGGTTGTGTGGATTATGATGTGGATTTATAGTAATCATTGTTTGATGTCTGTATGAGGAGGTTCATAAGGACACGCTACATATTAATACATTGGTATTAAACGTATAAGCAGTTCCAAACAGGTTATAAGCTACTCATGTGTACATGGTAGTGGGAGGAGGGGGTGGGGGGGGGGGTTGTTTGGCTAATAAAGAAAAGTTAATTTCGTAAGTAAGAAGATAAAAAAAATGCTGGAAAGTTAACGGAAAATCCGGATGGACAAATGTCGTCCCTGAGTCAAAAAAAAAAAAAAAAAAAAAAAAAAGAGCTACCCCTGTGATTGGGCATCATGTTTTGTACATGTGAACAGTTTCACCCCATTTACTCAGTGTGAAGTCTCCGAGCACTCAAGGTAGACTCGTTATTTCTTCCGCCTTCTCTTAAGCCTGTGAAGCCGACAGAGTAATATGAGCATTTTCTACCTATCAGTGGATAATGGATTTGGTATTGGGTTTTTCCCATGACATTTAGAGGTTAATTTGCACTGCTTTCATGGTTACTTATTGACGGCTAGCCCGGATATTTGCATTCACCACGCTTTTTATTGACACAAATGATTAATATGCTGCCAGATCAAACAGGATAGCCGGTCTGAAGAGCGCACATAGACGCCAAACATTCTGAATCTCTTGCAGTTGTTTATGATGCTGCAGGCAGATTTCAAATGTGAAAGGGTCTCAAATTGTTTATTGGAAATACGTTTGGTGTGTCTCAAGATTATTTAATATATATATATATATATATATATATATATATATATATATATATATATGCATGTATATATATAGTTTAAGTTGCATGTATATATATTTGTGGTGTATGTATATAAAATTTTTTTCATAAACAGTAGTGTTTCAGCTACTGGAACTAATGGGTCCTTTTTTTAAAATGCATTTATCAGGGAAAATTTGCACACATATCACATTTCTTTTATAACACACTGGCTTTTCATCACCACTGATAAACGAGCATGTCATCTGGTACTGACATGGCGGGTCAGGTCAACAGGTCATGGAACCAGGTTCTTCTGGGCTTTGATCCTAGTCATATTGGTGGGAATAAGAGGAGGAAGAGGAAGGGCAGATTCTTCACGGCTCGCCATCCGACTCTGATTTGTTTTCCTGTCTGCTAATGTCCTGACAGGCCTGAAGAATCCATCCACTCGTCAGTTTCTCCTCCTACTCCTCCTCCTCCTATTCCTACTGTACACCCTGATACCACTCCCGGACAGGTGCTCGGACTCAGACAATTCTGCTCTTATAGCTTTCACTAGAGCTCGGATTAGAATTTCCGTCATGGATGGGAGAAATCTTCCTTATCACCTGTAAGCACAAAAAAACTACACACTATTTGTTTTTTTCCTTCCGCTTCCTTTGATCCATAGATCTTATCTCATCGACGCACTGACAAGAAGGAAATACTGCCGTATCATCGGCCGTGTAGTGCGGCGTGCGAATTTGCTCGAGTCGTAAAAATACGGCGCTCTCCTGAAATCCAGCTGCATGCACAGCCTCTATCATCTTCGCCATAATTCCAGGCAGTCGTGCTTAAATGTCTGTAATTTCACATCCTCGCATTCACACGGCATGTCAGCGTCTCAGGGGGAAGCAGACCGACGTTCAAAGGAGTTCTAATATGAAATGAAGAGGGGTGGGTGGTCGACAGGAGCTCAGAGCACTTGACACACAGCTGTCTTTGCTATAAATCTCACAAATCCACAGTACAAAAAAAAAAGTCTTTCCAAGGCTCTGAATAAAATGAGAGGGGGGTGGAAGGAGGAAGGAAACAGGGATGTTTTGCACAACTTAGTATTGAGAGAGTAAATTGATAATTAAATGCAGAATTTAAACAATGCAGCGAGGGAATATACAAAAAGCCAGAGAATAAACAACTTAAATATCATTCCGTGTTGTACTTTTACCTGGCAGGGTGAATCTCACAGGTTAAATTAATACATTTTTTTATATGTAAAATGCTTTATTAAAAGTGCAATCTGTGAGCTATATTTGGAAGGGTTGTGATATTATTGTTTGATTTTGCCATTTTAGCACAGAACAAATTGCATCACCTAACACACACACACACACACACGTTACCGTTACATTTAACTAGTTACTCCCCAACACTACATGTGTGTATATATATATATATATATATATATATATATATAATATATATATATATATATAGATAGTGTTGGGAAGGTATTACAAATAAACCCTATTCAAAATGTAAAGTAACCTGATTACATTTGATTGCTTTTTTGATTACATTTGTTTGTCCACTAGGTGCCACTTTAACTTAACATTCTAAGAAAAAATATTTGAAACCCTTGGGGGGAAAAAAAAATGATATTTTTCTAAATGAAACTGCAGTAGATCGTCATCGTACGTTTCAGTTGAAAATCGTGCCGTTGAAATTGTTGAAATTGAACCCTGTCTCTGTAATATTTAACACATTTTATAAGTAAATGTAATTTAATTACACATTTTTTTTCTCTCAGTAACTGTAACGAATTACTGTTACATTTATTTTGTAATTAAATTACGTAATTACGTGTTCATGCCATTACGTGTAACTAGTTACTCCCCAACACTACATACATACATATATAGATATATATATATATATATATATATATATATATATATACACACATAAATATATATATACACAACATATATATTATATATATATATATATATATATATATATATATATATATATATATATATATATAATATGTGTGTGTGTGTGTGTGTGTGTGTGTGTGTAGTCAAAGCAGGAGGAGGGGAAGGAACAGGCAAATTTCACACTTCAGTGTAATGAATCTTACATTATTTATAGTGTGAATAATGGATGAGCTTAAACTCTCACATGTTGGATGTCTATGAGTGTGAATTCTCTCCTCATCAGAGTGTGTGTGTGTGTGTGTGTGAAGTGCTGCTTCAGCTGAGAATTCATTAGTGTACCTAATGGACTGAACATCATGTCAGGAAGTTCAGCTTCTTTACCTAAAGTGATCACTGTTTGAAATATTCTCATCATAAGTTGCTCGAACTTTAATTCTCATCCCGGAAAAATTCTTATTACACATTTTAATACAAGTCCAAAAGTAGGAGCGCTTAAACGCCGCTGCCGTTTAAATCAATACACCGTGGCAACTTTGCCTACAAAGGCCCAAAGCCGAAAGCCGAGACACACACACCCCGGGCGGAAGCACAATTCCCGTAAACCCTGTCCTATTAGCTTATTTGATTCCCTATTCTCCTTTTTAGTTGATTCAATACATTATTTCCATTTGCATAAAACTAACCGGTAAGATTATCTTCACTTATTTGATCTATCCTAAGAGTCACCTTGTTCAGGATCTTATATGAATAATGAGATTTTAAATTGGAAGACACACAGACAGGGAAGAAACCGTTTACAGCTAATTCACTGAGGTACATTACAGTTAATCGCACCGAGGTACATTGCTTAGAGGTATTGAAAGGTTGAGATTTTCATTCGGGCGTCGTATTTTAACGACGCCTGCCTCTTCCGCTTCGCCCGCGTTCCCATTCAAAAACTCGACTGATCCAATATTGCTTGGGATTGCTGCTATATTTCCCATGAATCGTATACATATTTACCTATAGTGAAGAAATAGTCGTATAGAAGAAAAAGGGAGCGGCGAAAAAGCCAATCACGTCTCACGTGTCTCTGGTTTGAATGGGACGCCTTGTGGTTTGCAAGCACTTCCTAATGGACTGTGCAGAAATCCAGTGGACATGAACGTTGTCTTTTGTCTTACTTCTTTTGCGTGTGTGTGTGTGTGCTCGTGTGTTTGTCTGTTCCTGTGAGTGGGTGAAGTTAATTGGCTTTTTATGACTCCAATTAAATAACATTATGAATATACAAGCTTAACAGCTCATATGTGGCCTCTATTAACAATGTCTTTTGGATTAGCGATCAGGCTTAAGGTTACTGGCACTCGGCGAGTTTTTCAGAGCGCCCACCGTGAAATGACTTTAAAAAAAAAAAAAGAAAAAGAAAAAAAAGAAAACAGGAAAGCGACTTCCTCCAACCGTAATCCTCCGACAGCCGGCGCTAACTCTGCCACTCCAGATAACCATCTGAACGAGTAATAACCTCCAAATGAAATAAATAACGAACGCAAGGATGACGCCGGACGAACACAATCGACGACTAAATATTTCGTACGCTCCAATAAACGAACACTACCAACAAACCGACCTCTCGGCCACCGGGAAAAAAAAGAAAAAAGAAAGAAAGAAAGCGTCTTTCGATGAGACAAACAAAACTCCCAGTCTTCCATTATTATGGCATTAGTGTGTTATATATTTTTTTTTCTTAAAGAAAGCAAATAGTGGGGAGGGAAAACAAGCATGTGCCTGTCCTGAAGCGCAGTTCCTGAGGTGTTAACTAATCTCCAGTGGCCAGTCTGCATGCAGCCTCCTCTAATTGCTCCCTGTATTTCAGTCTGGTGTGAGAGCAGCCATTGTAGCGAGCGCCCGGCTTGGCCCCCAGAGTTCTTACACCTTCATTATCACTCTTTATTGCAGAACCTTCCATGGGCACTCGGCACCAAACAGCCTGCATGCACTATAAAAATAGAGACTTTTTTTCTCTCTCTCTCTCTCTCTCTTCTTCTTCTTCTCCTTCTCCACCTCTTTCTTCTTCTCCTTTGTCTTCTTGTTTCTCCTCCTCCCCTCCTGTCTCCTTTTGGTGGTTTCAGTTTTAATTACCAACACGGAACCCGAGCCCGAGTCCTCAGCAGACTGGGCTTTTTGTTCGCTAATTAAAGCGAGGAGGGAGTTTATTGAAGGGACCACAAGTCAGTGCTCTCATCTATTATTAAAGGGGCAGGACAAATCATTTTCAAATTTAAACGTTGAAACCTGTCTAGGGATGCGGGTCTGGAAAGGGGTGGTGGTGGGGGGGGGGTGGATGGATGGATGGAAGGAAGAAGGAAAGAAAGATAAACCAAGAACATAAACACCACCATAGGAACAAATAGTTTTACACATTCTAGATTGTACAGTACAAGTCGCTGGGACTGCCATCTGTCTTCTGGATCGCCGCATAAGGGGTCAAAATAACGCATGTGGCACCTCCGGAAGCACCGGTTGGACTTTGATTTCATTGTGGGTATATTTGGATAAACAGTCGATGTAAATAACCAAACACCAGGCCGTTAATGTGGGAAGAGACCGACAAGGGGAGGGGCTTGAAAATGACCGCCATTCCGCCTACTGCATTCTAGATGACGGCGACAGCTGAACAGGTAGTGCTGTGAAGGAACTGCAGGTGTAAAAACAAACCGTAAAAACAGCAGGACGGCCAATCCGACGCCTTGTCATAGTCATCAGCTGGCTGTTAAAACAATTTACCTTTGCACCGCTTTTACTTTCGCACACCGATGTTTGCTAGTTCGCGTCATGCTTAAATAAATACACGTCAGGCGAGCACAATTAACACTGTTTGTAATTATTGAATAACTGATGAACATGTTCTAATGGAATTGCAGAGGAATACGGAGCCGGCCAAACATTGATTTCACTCGGATTTAATTATTCTTAAATAACTTTGGTCCTTACTATCCAAACCCGTCCGCCATTTCTTCTGAACTCTTGCGTGCAGGCAGTGAGGGACTCGTGAGGCGTTATCATGTTCGCTCTGTGCCGCTAGCTTTAACTTGATGACTAGCGAGTCAGCGGAGAAAAAAAAAAAAAGAGAGAGAGAGAGAAAGAATAATGAATTTAGCCAAGCTAAAATTGGGCTAACTTCCACTGGCCTAACAAGCAGCTCGCATCCTAGCAGCAATTAGTCACTGTCAAATAGGGGCAAATGTAGCACTCTCTACATGCTTGTTAGGTAAAAATCTACACAGGGGTCGCTGACACGAAGGAAAATAGTGGAAGCAGTGAATTTGCAGAGTGAACAATGCAAAATTCCTCTTTTATCTTTTATTTTGTGTGTGTGTGTGTGTGTGTGTAGAAAAAAAGAGCATAAAGTTCAGAATACAAAAGTTTCAATTGAAATGACTCGCCTCAATATCTATACATGTGCATTTATAATACAGTGTAATAATATAATTACATTTCAAGACGAAGACAAAATCTCCAGATACTTTACAAACTCCAACAAGAAATCTATTTAAGAGGATATAATCATGCACATTGTTATTTACCAAAACAAAGAAATTAAATGATGCATTTGATAATCAGTATAATGTGTTTGTGGGAAAAAAAGAACTTCTCTGCACTGGAAATTCAGGATTTATTTATTTATTTTAGCTAAAATAATATACAATTTTCGTTTTTGAAAATTTCAAGCGCGATCAGTTTTAATGAAATAAATAATAATAAAAAAAAGTCGAATCCTTATTTAAAAGAACAGATTTATTTTAGGATGAAAACACTCAATATATGCAAGCTTGGATTTTTTTTTTTCGTCACTGTTTTCACACAGGAGGGGAAAAAAAAAGAGAGCAAACAGCATCATGGCACCATTTTAAATCTATATATAACAAGTACCTAAATTTAATTTATTTCTGTACATTACCTCAAGATCCTTCACACCAGGGCATTAGAATTCAATACAACCTTAAATTAATTAATACCATGAACAAAATTAGCCTTCCTCACCACAGAAGCCGCAAAACTGACAGTTTAATTAAGCTACATAAAAAAAAAAAAAACTAAACTCCTCTGCCTTTTTCGAACACGACTTTCCACAAGACTCTCACTTTCCCTTTGTGTACCGAACAAACACGACGAGGAGTGATGTGAACGTGAAATCCCCGCCCCCACCCCCACCCCAAGATTATTTAATTTCGGGACATGCATTTAAAAAGCTACATTTCTCTCTCGCATACCCCAACCCTCCCCAATATATAGAGGGAAGGATATATCGGTGAGAGACCTTAACGCCTTATCAGTAATTCACCGTTGCCTGGTTATTAAGGGCAGCTTAGGTTGGAGTAGCATGAGGGGTGAAGGTGAATTGATTGCCTGTGGACATGTTAAACATGACCCTGAAGGGGCTTTAATAAAATTCGGAAAGGCCTTCGAAAGACACCTCCGGGGGGGCGGGGTGTTTTATACCATCTCGGAATAATCGAGACCGGCGGCAGGAGACTTATCGCCGAGCGCGTAAGAAATGCCTCGCCTTCACGAGGCCCTTTAAAATATAAATAGAGGCCGCCTCGGACCGAGGCTCAGGCGGGTGGGCGGGTGGCTTTGGGTTGTCTGGGTGTATCCTCTTCTGCTTTTCATACCGCGCTCAAAGGGTGCCAGCTTGCAGCACGAGGCCAACAAGAAGATAATTAGGGGCGGAACTTTGGAGTCAATCTGTCCGTGTGGCCCCTCCCCCTCCCTGCGCTTGATTAGCCCGAGTCGGGGAAGGGAGGCCCCTCCGCCGAGAGCAGATTGAAGTTCATCAAGGAGGTCTCAGCTGCCAGTGTGTAGCGATGAATTGCCTGCAGTAAGAAGGTGTTGACAGGAGCAGCTGGACATCACAGAGTGATGAAAAGAAAGGGAAATTCATTGAGGCCCGAGACAGAGCGCTCCGGTGGGGAAGAGCCATGGGGCACGAAAGAGCGTGGCATCTGCTGGAGCTGCACTGAACTGCAGCCTGCGCCTGGCTCACACCACACCAGAGGTGGAAAGACAACAGACAGCCTGGAATCATGTCAGACTGACTAGAAGGGACATATAAACAAACATTCTAGCTAACAAACAAATGTCTTCACAAATTTGACATTAATATTATTCTTATTACTTTTTTTTTTTTTTAGTAGTAAAAGGAGTGGAGATTATTATTGCTTAAAGATGCAATGTGCATGGTAATATGTAAATGTACTTTGTAATAAGTGTAATATAATAATATTAAATGAATTAATATTAGTGTTTATATTTATATATATATATATATATATATATATATATATATATATATATATTTGGATTTTTTTTTTTCATACATATAACCTTAAATCATTTATAACATTTAATATAACATGTAATAATATATAACCACAATACGTCTTCTTCCTTTTATTTTTTATTATTTATTATAATGAACTATAATTGTTTATCACCTAATAAACCGTTACAGCTCTAAATAATGATGATGGGGAGGGGGGTGTATGTGTGTTTGTATGAAGACAGTATATTATTTGCGTAATAAACCCAGCTTAAAAAGGAATGCTTTTGATTATAAAATTGCTAACGTATACCTTCTGTCAGGGCCGTCGTTACCTGCTGTGTGTCATTATGGCAAATCATGTTTTAACGTTTAACTGCCTTACATGGCAAAATACACCGACTCGACGTACAGTGAACTGAAAAGTGAGGCTTTAATTAAATTCGATGCAATTGTATGTCAATTCCATACATACTGTAAACATTATATAGGAGCAACAAAGTTATGAAGATGTTTCTCTCTCCGTTCTCTCTGACACGCAGTGAATTTGACAGGGCATACGCATAAATGAGGTGTATCCAGGCTGAAAATGATGACAGATGTCTTACACTGCACTCTCTCACATGTGAGTAAACAATAAAACAGTAAACACCCTGGCCAGTGGTAATCCCCGGTGAAAATGAGCTGTAGGGTTGAGTTTGTTGGCAGGGTGAACCCCGGCTCCTGCCAGTGCCCTGGGGTTACGCTGTGCTCTATTGGTGTGATTTTACTATTCCCTGCATTAATGAACTGCCTCGCGGTGCAAATGAGCTTTTAATGGGTGTTACTTTGCAAGAGTGGTCCTATCTCACACCGAGCATGTTTTATTCACCCCTCCTTTGATTTTATTTTTTTTATGTTAAAATAACCCATCCTTTCATTTAATCACACAACAAAGTGTTGATGTGTTTTTTTTTTTTTTTATATACTCAGTTCATCATGTAATACAACGGACCTGCATTTGCTGCATATGGTTATGGGAATGTTTTTACGGCGGGTCGTTCTGTTCTTTTTACGGCTTAAGCGAAATGACGGCCCATGCACCGATCCGAGCTTAATTTACACCGTCGCAGGTTGTCCGTGTTGAAAAGTGTGTGGTGCAAATGCGCCTGCGATTGCCGTTATTGAGGTTGTCTTCTCAATAGAATCTGCCCCTTACAGAGATGGAGAGATGACAAAAGCCAGATCGCACCAGCGTTCCCTTTTCAGAGGAGTGGCTCCCCGACTATGACTGGGGTGGGGTGGTGTGGGTGGAGGGGGGAGGACGTCGCCCGGCATCACTGTCACCCCGCACTGCTTAATTAGCCCCACCTAATGCACGGCCATATAGGAAGAAGAGAAAGCAACTAATGATTAATGATAAAACTCTCATCTGAGCACAGCCACGGCCAGTGCCTCGTGTCAAAGCATGCATCTCGGAGCCGGCTAATGGTAAACGGGGGCATTTTTCTTCCTTAAAGCTGCCACCTATTTCAGCACATTAAGCTTCTAATGGCATACTTGCACACTACACTGCTATATGACACCTTCTAAAGCTCTTCTAAAGTGTATTGCTAAATCAATTGGAGCTATTGATCTGGGACTAATTAGGGGAGGATAAACGGTCGAAGTACACAAATATTGGTCTGCTGATGAACCAATAGACTGTACGAGGCATAAATTCTACACCCGACGTGGACAGGCGTGACAGGCAGCTTTAGCTGCAGCACTAAATGAAATTAAACTGTTTGAGGAAAGCAGGCAGCTGTTTGCATAGTGAATTCTCTCGACTATTTTCTTTGCCTGATGCGAGTCGCGGCTGCGCATTCGCCGCACAACAAACACCGCGACAACCATGCAGGCAAAAGTGCTGCCGATCGGCGCGTCGCAATATTATTGCGTCCACGGGACTTGTGTAGTTACGTACGGGGCGATAATTAACCGCCGTTTGCTACTTATTATTGTAATACGTCACTGGCCTCTGTCACATTTCTGGTTGCCTATTTTCCCCCTCCGAAGGTCCTCGGAGGCCACTAGTTTTGTCATTAAAGTGTACTTGTCACCCGTCATCGAGCACTAATTAGTTTTAGCTGACAGGAGGCGTCCGGGAGGTCAGAGGTCACGAGGAAGGGTCGTGGCTGAGCTCGAAGGATCAACATCCTCATTAGAGAAACCGGACCTTAAATCAACCCGACAAGTGAGCAAAAAAAAAAAACATCCGGCCACACCCGTTCGTTCCTGGGTTTTGACACCTAGGGGCACTTGTTCAGTCCGTTCTTCCCTCCTATGACATAAAACAAGGCGTCATTCCGGGTTCTTTTTTTTTTCCTTTCCACCCAACCAGAGAAAGCGCCCTCTGTGGACCTGATCCAGGAACTACGCGCACAGAGCACAGGAAAGTATTTAACCTAGAAAGAGCTCTTGATTTGCCGGGATTGTCACAACAGATGTTTCAGTAGTGTTACCCCTGTGAGCTTAAAATAGTGAATAAGTCTTAAATTAATAACCACTCCCTCTCATGTAAGCCGCAGCTCTCTGCCAATGCTAAGTGCCCTTGTTGACTCAATTGGATTAGCACTAATATGTAAACACAGGAGCTAAAAAGAGTAATCCTCTAATAAATATGGGGGAGAAAACGGCGGCGAAACACATCAAAAAATATCAGGTTCGCTATTTGATAACAAGACACGTTCTTACGGAGGGCGAATTGATTAAAATGAAGACTGACTGCGCGAGATCTGAGCTAGCTGTTTTGACCATCCTGTGGCAGAGTAATTACCCGTTTGTAACTTGGGTGGATAATAGGAGGCAACCCTTTAGGGGATAAGACAAAGACTTGTTAATTATTAAAAGCTTACATCAGCTGAGCGCCAGAGAGTTGCAATTATTAATGTTGTTGTTCTTGTTTGTGCTTAAACACCACTGTGGCTGTTAATATCCTCATTAACCAAAATGAATGATTTTTTATTACTGTTGATTTGGTCTGGGGGTTGCTAATGCAGCTGGGCCCGCCTTGTCTACAGCCTTCCCGACGAACGCTTGCGTCCTCCGTTCCGCAGATACATCTTGCCTGTTGTCGTCTTAGACTCTCCTCTCACTTTCTTCTTCTTCTGTGTCCGAACGGACGCGGACAAAAGCGCGGACTTCGCACCGCGACTTCGCTAAACTCTGGCAGAAAAACAAACACGCGCCATATAGGGCATAGGAGCCGCGCCGAATTTGATCCAATCGCTCGTTATTAAAAACTCTGCCTAATATTACCGCGAAACAAAAAGAGGTGGGAATCGGCGGAAAATCCAGAGACAGAGACATGTCATGTTAATTTCGTCTGGCGGAAACGTTACCTCTGCTCGCGAGGTTTTAACCCACTCCGGAAACTCTGAGGCGTCCTCAAAACGTCTGCTTGCATTAGAGCAAGTCACAGCATTAACGTTCAAAATAACTTTGCTCGAGATATCACTTGGTGCTCAAAAAAAAAATCAAAAAGAACGAGTCGGATTAATG
>JACRUU010000007.1:13292543-13477543 GCA_030449085.1 Kryptopterus vitreolus
ATATATATTGCCCAGATGCATGCACCGTTTACATCGCACACGTACACTGCTCTTCCTTCGCTGGCATTTCCGCATTATTTCTAATTGTACAATCGGGATTCATTATGGGCTGTGTCTGAATGAGGTCAGAGGTCAGCCGGGACAATTTGCAGAATACGGCGTACATTATGTAACAGATATAAAACGTTTCCTGTACACGTCACGATAAACTAAAGACACAAGTATTTGAAACGTACGTATGTTGCAACTGTTTTGTCCCGTAGATATTTATATATATATATATATATATATATATATATATATATATATATATATATATATATATATATATATATATATATCTATATCATTTAGCTGTGACACAAAAAGGGATCATAAAATCATCCATAAAAGCGCAAGGATCTGGACACGAGTGCCTCGGGATTATCCTTTTCAATGTCACTGTGACGTTTGATTTGACAATCTCCGTCATGGTTTATTGGTAACCCTGTGAAGCAGAATATAGTTACAGTATATTATACATACGCTTTATATTAACGTGCCTCTGTATAATGTAGCTGGGAGGAATCGGTCATATAGTCAGTACATATACATAACAGTACATAATGACAACAGAGCCGAAGAAAAAGGAGAATGTAAGTCACTATCAAGCTTTTTTTTTTTTCTTTTGCCCATTAGCGTCGTGCTCAGCTCCACACGGCGGCACTGTAGCTCCTTACAGCTAAGAAAAGGCCATTCATTGAAATGCAGCCCGCAGTGCCCGGCGCTAATTAATATGGAAATTTCACATTGTTTGTTAGCTCCGATGTCAAATTTTGATGCAAGCTGCGCCTTCTAAGTTAACAGAGATTTATCATGGATCGAGCCCGGCCTCCTGGCAAAAGCCCAGTCTCTCCATGATTTAATATTTCTTAAGTAGATTCCTATTGTGTATAACTTAGGAGACATGATAATGGTATTTTTATTAAGCTAAACTAATTAAAGAGTCCATTTAAATACGCAATTAAGCACTCGAGCATACTTCTTTAGTGCCAAACAAACAAAAATAAATAAATAAAATAAGGGTTTAATGTAATTTGTTTTGAAGATTGAAGCTTGTTATGGTCAAACCTAATCTGTCAGTGTGAAGATACTCGTATAGAAGTTCTGGCAGAATTCAAGTACAAACGTGTGGTAAATTGAAAGCAATGAGACTAAGAGAATAAGCAACGGCTAGAAAGAGAAAGAGAGGCGCGTGAGCTTAACGCACACCCTGAGAGCCGCTTAATTTCTCCGAGCTGCCACTCCATGGCACGCTTCGAGAGCGGCTCGTATAATAAACACGGAGACACAGAGACGCATCTTTGGCCCCACTGGAGCCATTTACCTTTTTCCAAGTAGATTCAAGATATTAATTAAGATAAATTTACCTCAATTCTGCCACCCGGTTATTTATCAGAATTATGTTAATCATTTCTGCAGGGCAGGAGAATTATTACCCACTTTCTGTCTCATTTATATTAATATACGGACTTAAATAATTTAGGAATACGGTCCATCTGGTTTGACCACGGCGGCGCACCAGAGCAATTCCACACAGCTAAATACTGTAATAGCGGGTCTCCGCTGTTACAAACAATATCCCGGCATTAACCTTTGCCCCGGCTAGTAAATAATTAAATGCTTTAATAAAGGCAGCAAAAAAAAAACTCTGAATAGACAGAAGTTGATGATTTAGAAGGGGGAAAAAAAACAACGAAGCATCCGTCAAATCGTGACTGTCATCTGATAGGCGTCTTCACTCATTAACACTCTCAGTGGCCTTGGGATTGACTTTGAGCACCTGTTTGTTAGCCAGGCACATGGCAGGGGGTGGGAGAAATGGGTGTGTTTTTTTTTTTTGTGTGTGTATGTGTGAGGCCTGCGCGTGGCACATCACACTTCTGCTCAGGCCAGCACTAATTAGGGTGAAGTGGAGGCCAGTGGACGCGCAGTATGATTAAATTTAGATCTGGAGGGAGATCTTGACCCGAGTGTGCCCCTCATCTAAGTGACATTTACCCAGGATAACCATGCCACAGCTGAGCCTTATTAACCTTCTGTAGACCTGAACACCGCTGACTAGATTAATTGGCAGATGGATTATTAAATAGATGATTGAACATCTCATATCTACAACACACAGGTTAGTTGGCAAAGTCTCATTATCGCACACGCTCCTGGATACGCCGGCCTAAATATGTCGGGAAGATCATCTGTAGGATTGTTGTTTTTTTTTTGTTTTTTTTTCCCGTCGGGTGTGAGGAGACCGACATATCCTACACGACACTGGACAAGGATCAAATCTGTCCGTGTGTTCAAAAGGGGAAATCCATATCGCTTTGGCAAAATGTACATCCGCAGTGATTTGATTAATATTGCATTAACGATCTTTTTGTCTGTACTGTTACACCTTACACCCCTGTACCGATATAGAGATTCGATTACGCATTAGATACGTTCGTTTTTTTTTTTTTAACAAATTTTATAGGATGAAATCGATTGAGACCCTGAATTATTGATAATACTGATAGAGGATCATCGTTTCGTGCGTTATTAGCATCTGTAATATTATCTGTATTTTTTTTTAGTGCTCCCTATATTTCTAAATGTGCTTGGATTCATACTGGAAAATGGCATGGATAAATCAGCAACACAGGGATTTAAATAAAAACATTAAAACAAAAAATAAGTCATGCGTAAAGTAAATAAATTGAGAAAATATGTAACTATCTAACTAACTAACTAACTAACTATGTCTATTGCCACTGCACAAGCAAGGTACATGTCTGTACAATGTCGATATAAATCAGAAACATGCTGTTGGACAACAGGAAAAAAAAAAAAAAAAAAAAAAAAAAAATAAATATATATATATATATATATATATATATATATATATATATATATATATATATATAATATGGATGCAATTCTTCCTCAATTCAGAATGAGGGACTGTTCCTGTACTTTTCCAGGAATATTTCTTAAAAAAGATTTTAATAATAATTAAAAAAAAAAACACTCAATGAATACACGCATTAAACAATATCATAAAAAAGCAAGAAAAACACATTTGTTTCAATTCACTTTTTTATACATTGTTAGGGGGACTTGCTAAAACCTGGCAACCCTGTTTGTGGGCTTCACACTGTGAATGCTGTTTTTGGTCTCCCATTGCCATCACCCCCACCATGTCTCAATGCGAAATATAAAAAAAAAAAAACAAAACAAAACAAAAAAAAAAAAAAAAAAAAAAAACAAAAAAACAAATGCACCTCAAATTCCATATTTGCATTTATATTCCGTTCTATACGTTACACGTTCAATCAGGGTAAAGTATTCATTTTCGATTCCACGTCTCATACACGGTGTTTGTTGTCACTTACACTACTTTATCTTGCAAATGATTATTTTGCGTTTACCAGCAGCACATTCGTGACACTTTGAGGAAGTCCCCGGAGGCGCGCGTAGTGCCGCATAACCGTGTTATTAATGCAAATTCGGTTAGCACTTTAGTTCGAGGGCATTCGTAAATAAGTAATGCGGTACTGGGATAGTACTCTGTAATAGTTCTGAATGCAAATGGACAACCAGCACTTCAGGTAAAGATCCCTCAAGTCTATAAGATCCTATAGATTCAATAAGCGATCCTGAAAGGGACTTAATATGAAAGGAGGGGGGATTTTTATTGAAAAATTCTCCAGACTTTTTGATTATAAGTTTCTACAGTTTCAGTAACAATATAAAAGCAGGACACTTTCTTGTCTCTTTTTATTTATATCAGTGGTTTAAGCCACTGAGCTACTGATCAGAAGGTTGCGGGTTCGAGCCCCGGTAACGCCAAACTGCCCTTTTTTGGTCTTTGAACAAGGCCCTTAACATTCTGTGTTCCAGGGAGCACTGTATCATGGCTGACGCTGCCCTCTGACCCTACTTCCAAAAACAAGCTTGCCAAAACTCCTCATGTAAAGCTTCAGTGTAGTTACACCAGAAATATCAGTGCTTGAGTAGTCCGGCATAGCCAAGTGATGTTAGTTTCCTCTAATGACTGTAGGATTATTTAATCTCTGCTACCCATCACGCCCAATTTCCGTTCATTCAAACGCACAATAATGCGCATTTACCGAGTGTAGCCTCGGGACAGGTGGCTAGGTGGCATGTGGCATGTCTAGTAAAAACCGTTCCTCCGACTGCAAAACGCTGCATGCTCATTTCCCCGCGTAGCCAAAAGCGTTTTCCTTGACGTGCGTTTAAGTGCAATCTACTCAGCCGCGGGATGCCCATGTCAAATCAGTGCTTTCGAGGCAAGTGCGCAGCAGCCATGTTGGATTTGGTTCTGCATTGGGGAATAAGTGGATCATATTGAACGCATTACCATACTTGCGTGTCTGAGTCTCCCTCTGCCCCTCTCACTCTCCCTCTCATATTCAAAAAGAAGATTATTACACAGCGTGTGAGAAATGCCACCTCAGAGCGACGGTCCACATTATGCATTTTTTTTTTTTTTTGCCACAGGAACCCGTGGCGTCCTGCTTCACCTTCAGGGGCTGTGGTCAGTCTGAGCAAAATGCCATCGACTCAAAGAAAGAATTATTCTGGCTAAGTCGCTGAAAGGGGGGGGGGGGGTTGTGTGTGGGGGGATTAGCGAGGGGGAGGGCGTAATATACAGGAGGCGGGCTGTGTTTGCTTTAGCAACTGGATGTCTAGGTTTGTTCTTTTCATGAAGACAAGCGTCATGTTGTGACTCGGGGTGGACAAAGGCTTTAAACAGCCGAGAGCATTCAGGAGTTCATGATGTGACCGGTACGAGGATCTCTGAGAGACAAGTCATGTGACGGACATTATATAATCCAATTTGGTATAAATATATTTTATATATTATATATAAAGTTGTATATATATATATATATATATATATATATATATATATATATAAGTTGTGCAATCAGTGCAATATGGTTTAATTTAATGCTTTGCAATATTATTATTAGGATTATTAAGACCTTTGCACTCGAATAGGGGTGTAGTCGAATATATATATATATATATATATATATATATATATATATATATATATATATATATATATAAATCTAGTGAGGAGGTGATTATTAAATGATACACCTTTATAATAAATTATAAATTATACAATTATAGACCAGTGAGAGTCTACATTTGCTTGATTTTATATCATTTTCACAATAATTCATCTTTTCAGATTTTATTAAATATCATCACACAACATTTGCTCTGCATATTTTTATTCAATTTCATTAGTATTTATTTATTTATTTATTTGGCCAGCTGTTTGTACATATCATATCTAATGGCTTTAATCCTAAGAAGTACAAAACAAGCCTATACACATACATAATGATAATTTCAGGAATGACATAATTGTAATTAATAGCCATAATATTAACATATTATTCGTGTGATGGTTGTATTATTATATAAATGATACACTATTTTCAAAGAATTGTCGTGAGATTAAAAGTCTTATAAGTCAATAAAAGTTTTCCTGCCCTGCAGAAACATTTCAGTCCATGATTCATCCCTGAACTATGTTTCTCTACAAGAATATATATATATATATATATATATATTTTTTTTTTTTTTTTTTTTTTTAACTAAATCTCCTTCCACAGAGAGTTACCACATTTATTGGTTTGTCACCCACAAAAAAGGTTCAGCAATGGCATAAGTATAACTTTTTTCTCCCACCTTTATTTTTTTTATGTGTGCATTTATGAGCCAAAGTGAATGCGTGCTGTGAAATTATTGACCCCAAACACCGACACAACAACAACAACACAAAAAAAGGTGTACAATCATGCAATCAATTCTCATAAAGAATTAAATAAATAAATAAAAACTCATCCTTTTAAACTCCTGCAGCAGCCTACAGTTTTTATGTGGGTTTATGGAACGGTTTCGCAGGTTAGCATACTTTTAAACAGAACCTCTGGGGATCACAAGTGGGATGTTGCCATTTGCCTCTAGAAACTAATTTTTTTTTGCTGAATGAGATTGTATTGGAGAATTTACAGCAACAGTGAGCTTTCTCCCTCAGGCCACACTACGAGGAGGAGGAGGAGGAGGAGGAAGGGAGGGACAAGCTGGCACACAAGTAGCGTAGAAATCCTTAAAAATGTCCAAATACGCGTCTTGAAAATGCAGCTTAATTCTCTAACAGCCTATAGCAAGAAACGTCTTCAGATAGACCAGAATGCAGGAATAATTGGCAGACATGACAGACAATGACGGTTATTAGGGCTCCTGCAGGAGTATTCTAACTTGCCATGCAGGAAAGTGCAGACCATAATGCACACTTCCTTTTTGCATTGCAGTCTGCACGATACTGGAAGCAGGTCCCAAATCGAGACTGCTATTTAGTTTGAAACACTTCATTTAGTTCAACTGAACTCATTTGAGCACATTTAATAGTCGATTCCAGTTCATCTAATTAATTTTAACTTCGGAGAACAAAAACAGCCCAATAGGAGAAAGTTTAGAAGACATTTGAAAGGAAATCGGACATTTTTGCTTCGCTGTTATTGCAGCAGGTTGAGATAACTTTCGGCGGATCGGGTTACAATTAGCCAAGCGTACTTTTTTATGTTTTTACCTCAGCGAGCCGAGCGTCATCTCTTTGGATGCTCAAAATGGCATCACGGCCCTTTATGTTCCGATCCAGGGCATTAACAAAAAATACAGCCGCCCCGATAACACCAAGCAAATGTCCATATGGGATAAATTGTAGTCAAAAATTACATTGTATTTTTTTTTTCCCCCCTAACGAGGCCAATCAGAGATATGCTGTAGCCTGCGAGCCCCGCCTCCATGTTAGCATATCAGTGAACACACAATGCCCCAGATTAGTTCAGTGGCAGCACTGAGCCGAAATAAGCTAATTGCTTAATTAGCCAACCAAATTCGATAAGCCTCTTCTACCATATTACAACCAGCTATATAACAAATAGGTCGACTTTCCGATCGGGGAAAAAAAATTGTATTTGATTAATTACAATTGTAAACTAAATTAGTCAATTAAACTGCCAATACGACTGAGGGTTATTGTAAAATAGGCTATTAGGATTCAGTTGTATGTGAAACTAATAATAATTATAATAATAATAATAATAATAATAATATAAGAGTAATAACAACCATTCCAGTAGCTTTAGTAAGTTACTAAGCTGCAAATGCACAATGGAGATATATATATATATATATATATATATATATATAGCATGGTGTATTCTTTAGTCTTTAGAAAATGGTTTTATTTGAATCTTTGAATTTTAATATGACCTGACCTAAAACAATTTTCAGATTCCACAAAATTATAGTGCCTGAAAATCCCATTACTATTGTTTGTCTGTAAATTGTGTGTGTGTGTGTGTGTATGTATGTATGTATATATATATATATATATATATATATATATATATATATACATTACTTTGTCACTTTGGGATGTGTTCACGTGTGCTTGGGATTGAGTTGAACCTTCTGATTACTTACAGGCAAACTGACCCAGTGCCTTGAAAACAGAAAACTTTACACTGGCTGATGTACTGGGAAAAGCCTTTTATGACCTTAAAATTGGACCTTAAAATATACTAATTTAATTCCCCAAATCAGGTGATTAAAGACAAACTAATTAATAAATAAAACTGTTCAGATTTCAGACCGCTGTTGTTTATTGGTCGCATTAATTAACTGTTAATGTCTGCCAAATGGAGATTAAAAAACTTACTGAAGAATTGATAAGGATTCATTGATTGATTTTTTTTTTTTATCCCTGTAGTCTACTGGACAACTTTGTTTTTTGTTTTCTTGTTTTCTATTTCTTTTTTTTCTGCTTTGATTTCATGAATGAAGCTGCGAGAGCTCCAAAATGCTTTTGCTTCTAGTAAAATGTGCCCTGTACTTGGCTGAAACAATTATGCCGCATATCAGCGAAAGTGATTTCGGGGAGCTGCTGGAAATAGAAAAGTAGGGTTAAAGGTAAAACCATTTTCTCATTAGACTGAGCGATGAGTTGGACAGATTAATTTACATTTTCCTCCTGACATATTTTACACACACAATCCTTTGCTTAGCGCTGGGAGTTGTGGGCAGTAGGGCGCTATTTGTATAAGATGAAGTCATTTATATGCTAATTCATTGGGAAGTAGACCTTCCAGATTCATTTCTTGCACACAGTCATGTTTACCTATTAGCGCATATGGATGCAAAAGGACATTAGAATATTGTAACTTAAAAAAAAAACAGAGAGAGAGAGAGAGAGAGAGAGAGAGAGAACCAGAGCATGAGTAACAAAGCATTAGAGTTTTATTTTCTCCTAATAATCTGGCATTATGAGCCATTTCCCTTTGTTATTTAAGCTGCATTCAAGAGTCAAGTCATACAATACTTGATTTTTTTTTAAACGATTCATTACCATAAAATAAAAAATAAACAGAAATGTTGTGAAAAAAAACATCGCTTGAACCTGTTCCCTTCTGTTTCACTTACTAAAATTTGTTAAAATTACACACACACACACACACACACACACACACACATATATATAATATTTGTATATTAATTCTGTGTCTATATCTTTATATATATATATATATATATATATATATATATATATATTCTTTTGTAAAAGAATACTATATTCATATAGTATATAGTGTGTATATAATTATTATTATTAAAGCATTTTCGATCCACAAGTCCTGTTATAGAATTCTGAGGTATTATTATTACTATTATTATTATTATTTGTATTATTGGTATAATACATTTAAATATAACTCTCATACTGTTAGTTTCAGGTGATTTGTAAAGAACTTTTGAGTCAAATGTACCTTTAAGGTACCTTTAAGGTCTACATGGCACATCTCCTCCGCATCTCTTCTAATGTGATTTTTCTTTAAAATAAATATATAAATAAAAAGTTTAAGTTATAAGCATATACCCCCAAAACCAATAATACTGTTTAGTTCTGTTGCTATCATTCTGTGAATATAATTTCACAGTCACATCCCAAAATTTAAACTGATTGTGTGTATACACCTGGAATTACTGTAACAAACATAGCAAACTCAGAGGAAGAGATTTATATTTAAAAAAAAATAAATAAAGAAGGAGGAGAAGAAAAAAAGGAAACACTCCGGTATAGCAGTTCTCGCTGACTCAGAGGTGTGACAGATCATATTACAAGCAGGGCTGAAATGTTAATGCAATTCCACATGAGCCAAGTTAAAAGAGATCCAATCGACCGTCCCTGATACCTACTGCCGTTGTGTCTAAGAGGATGCCACCCCTCGTCTCATTGTCTCAGTAATTCACTAAAATTGCCACTTAGAGCTGCTCCGAGTTGTGCGTTTCATCTTCGAGCTTCCTCCGGTCTCAGCTAGTCAGCCCATTTTTACTTCCTGCAAGAGTGCTAGCACTTCATTAACCTTGCCAGGATTGAGATAAGAGAGGAAGAGTATCAAAGCTGCCAGCTTACAAAAAGAAGAGTGCACAGTCTGTGCTGCACAGTGGCCATCAAACACATACGCGCACACACACACACACACTTCCATGCAAAACACTTAAAGGACCTGCCAAGGCCTCCTGTGTGTCTTTTATTACCGAATCAGCCAATCAACCACTTTCCCACTGAACGATCATGTGCTGAATATTGACTACAATACATTTTTACTGGTAAAGTCAGAGTGCTATTCCTAACAGCTTGATGTTCACACTGAAATCTATTTCTCTTTTTGAGTACCAAATTGATTTTTAGATTCGAATTTAGGGTGAGAAAAAACAAATTCCTTCTGGTTTCATATAAGACATTTCACTCTGTTCAAACATCAATGCTGTTTTTTTCATCGAAATCCCACATAATGAGACCGAAACAATCTATAATGATTGGTATATATATTGTATATATATATATATATATATATATATATATATATATATATTATATATATATATATATATATATATATATATATATAGTGTGTGTGTGTGTGTGCGTGTATTTGTATATATGTGTATATAATTATACACAATGTGTATGTGTGTGTGTATGTGTATGTGTATATATAATATATATATATATATATATATATATATATATATATATATATATATATATATACACACACACACACACCACACACACACACACACACACACATACACACATATATAAACACACAAATGAAACCACCTAGAGGTTGTGTTTTACTGAACATGCTGCACACTACATCATTCACAACATTTTTTTTTTTTTTTTACTGTAGAGGGCACAAAATTATTTTTTGCTTCAGAGTGAACCTGAAGTCCCAATGTGGGTTCTGTCGAAAAGGCCTTAGAATGTCACTAAATGCCAATAAATAAATAAATAATAAATATATAAATATATAAACTCACTTGTAGGTCTTAAAGACAGGGCATTCGAGCATCCTAGAGCTACCTGTACATGATAATGTTAATATACGTATCACAAATATATAAAGCAGGATGTCGAGGCGAGTGTCGTATAGTCTGGAGCGCAAGGCTTGACATTACCCAGAATCACACGGCTCAGGATGAGGTGCCGGTAGCAATTACTCTTTTGATTGTTTATCAGCAAAGCGTCAAATTAAACGCTGTGTTAAATCCGGCAAAAAAAAAAAAAGTAAAAAATCGAATCAAATAACTTTATAGTCAACTTACCAGATTATACCAATAAATATACCCATATTTAAAGTGTACATTTACAAAGTGTACATTTACAATTATACACAGTGTCTGTAAATGTTGTTTTATGTTATTTAATGTAAACTAGTTTTACTTCACACTTATATCATAAAATTTTATTCGTTCTTCGGTAAAAAAAAAAAAACAAAAAAAAAAACCCCACTTATCAAAAAAAAAAAAGAAAGAAAATTGGACAGCAGGAACTCCATTTGTCAAACATCTAATAGTACAAGGGAGATAAAATTACACTTCTATTCAGTAGAGAGAGCATTTTGTCTCCAGAGTGATGTTGGTGCCAGTGTGAAGTAAGTCAACCCAGACGGTTGGTGAAAAAGACACGCTGGCATCCGGGAAGATCGTCCTCCTGTATCCCTGCTGTTGTGGGTCCGTCACACAGATCCACAAAAACCAGGGGGCCGAATTATAGCGAGCTCTGGCGTAGCAGTGTGAGGAGCTGCCCGCACTGGCAGACGGCTAAAGTGAAGGAGGGAGAAAGAAGGAAAAAAAAAAAAAGTTGCTGCGCGGCTGAGCCGGAGCCGAGCCGATTCCTGCGTTGGCGCTGATAACATGGCTGGATTACGGATGTTTAAGGGAAGGGAAAATTATTCATTTGAGATGGATGAAAAGCTGCACTTGTCAAGACTCCCAAGCCGTGCTACTTTATCCATTACATCCCCACTAGCCATGTGCATATGTTTCCCCTCGATGCAATATTTCTTTGGGGGGGGGGGGGGGGGGGGTTAGTGAAATGAGTACATTATCCTCTCTTTAACCACACAGAGCCAAAAATCGAATCGCCATGAAAGTGAGAAGAAGAAAAAAAATACAACAAAACAACATGTTACAACATAAGAATCGTACACACACACACACACTAAAAAAAAACAACCTTGGTGTCCAAAATGTAATCATCTGAAGTGCAAGGGAAAGTGGATTTGCATTTTTCAGCTCCCATCCGCCATTTAGACACAGATCAAGCAGCATGTCTAGTAACTGTAGTCATGCCTAATTATCAGAACCAGCCTTCTGCCAGTCGATCATTTGGAATGCAATTAATGATTAAAGCAACAAAGTCCTTCCCTCCTGCCCATGCTGGCTCTGGAACGCTTACAATGCAGAGAATATGTCAGCCTTTCTGTACAAATATTATGATCGAGCTGATGAGGGGCCCAGTCTCCAGTCTGGACGGCCGATAAATTAGAGGCGCGCTTCTCGTTTACTCATCAGAGCTAATGAGCCTGATAAAATTACCTCAAGGATCATAATTACAGGCTAGTGGCAGAGACACTGGCACTCTCCGTGTGCCACACACACACACACACACACACACACACACGCACGCACGCACGCACACACACAAAGACAAACAGAACGCCACATGGCATGTGGGCCCGCTTTAAACTGTGTGGGCAGGGATAGACCGTCCCAGTACATTTCAGATAACTACAATGTCACGAATCAGAAGTCGCACGCGCAGCAATTAAAAAAAGCACTGCGACACCTAGGAAAGATCCGAACCGGATGGCGATCATTGCGCTTAAAGACCAGCTTTGTCGCGTCCTTAATTCTCGGTCGTAATAGCAGTACGGGTCAATCCGCGATCGGAAATTAATTACACGTGGCCGCTTGGGCTGTTGATGAGCAGCAGTGATTTTCTTTTCCGGTTGCACTTGCAACCCCTTTCTGCGCGGAAAACTGCGGGCGAGCACATTTCAAGCGCCGATTTTCCAAGCGGCGCACACCGCGCGCTCTCTGCGATGCGACTCGAACCCTCCATAGTGCTTAATTCCTTCATTAGTGGTCATCGGCGTTATCAGCCTCCCTGTATACATTAAGCACTCCAGCCCTAATGACATCATTTGATGGGCACGGGCGGAGCGAGTCGAGAGAGCTCACCTCGGAGGATTTTCATTTCGCCAGTCATTTGAATTGTTTTACTTATGAATATTAATGTCCCTCTAATTTGAGCCTGTTGTTAATGCTTGTCGCTAGGAGCCGGGCAAATCAGGTCCCCTTCCTGTTAAAGCCATGTATTAGACACCCTGTGACACTAAGCCCCCGCCTTTGATTCTTAATTGCAGAAGCATGAGCGTTTGCGGGGAGATGGGGCGCAAAGCTTTAATTAACTCTAATATTGCACGTATTCAGTCTCGACTGTCACCTGCATCAGCGCCTGGTGTTCTGCACCCCAACCGTCGTATCCCGGCTCCTCTGAACTAGAAAGACCGTGTTCCAAGTTCATGAGCACAATTTCACGCGTCTTAAAAATCGGTGGCTGGGTGCCTGATAAGTAGCAGGAGCAATATTAAATGCGAGTAAATTATCGTAATGCATTTCACCATAACTCATATTAAACTACGGCTATGTAAATGTGCTTTTTTTTTCTCTCTCTCTCTCTCTCTCTCTCTCTTTTTTTTTGTAAATGTGACCAGGGATACAGCAGTATGGTCGAACACACTTCTTAATTTTAATTTGAAATTAGGAGGAAGGGAGATGATCCTCGGGGATGTATAGTATAGATCACTAATTCAGTCAGTGTTAATCATGTGACTGTTTCACAGCACACAAATCTTCAGGTAAGGAAAATTGATCAGGAATTTCGACTATCTGTATATACACACACTATCTGTGTGTGTGTGTGTATATATATGTAGACACACACACACATATGTGTATATTAAATATATATATATATATATATATATATATACAGACACACGTGTGTGTGTGTGTGTGTGTGTGTGTGTGTGTGTGTGTGTGTGTGTGTGTAAAATGCTAGAAAAATGAGAGATTACAATAGTGATGCTTTTCAGGCACGACTATATAACAAATAATCAGCATGAAACGCAATGAGCACAAATGTTACGTTATTATAAAGAAAGGAAATACAGCAAGAAGTTTACACGCCTTTGTAAATGAAAAGTCTTTTTTTTTTAAACATCTACAGAAGAAAACATTTTTGGATTAGATTGGAGGAACTTTTAAGCGAATACTTTGTGGTCCAAAATTATGCGATATTTCAGTTGGAAAATAGAGCAGTGCCAGTTCCACACATCCCCCAAGAAGACTCTATGGGAATAGAGGCAACTTTCATACTGGAACCATGTGCATGCATACACATACACACACACACACAAACACACCAACACACACACACACACACACACACACACGCTTACATCTCCAGTGAACACAATGTCTATATCCAAAGCTCTACAGACTTCTACATTAGTTCAGAGACCCTCCTCATGGACCATTAACACCTCGTCATATCGCAGTGAAAGTTTATAGTATTATAAATTACATAAAACTGCAATGTTCAAATACACAAATGTGTCCTTTTTTAAGTAGTTTAAAAAAAAAGACACACGACAAAAACATTTACAGTTTGCAAACGAATCACAAAGCTGAAAATATTTGCACAACTTTGTTTAATCTCTAAAAGAAATACTCATAATTCATAATTTATTCGATTCGCTTTTTCTTCAACTTGAATTCCGGAAGCAAAGAAAAATCTCCTGCACACATTCCCACAGTCCACACATAATTAATCTTGTTTAATGTTGTTTAAAAGCAAAAAAAAAAACACAACTAATTATTTGTCTCTTTTGACCAAAAAAAAAAAAAAAAAAAACTTTCAGCGATTCCAAATCTGCAGCTCGATATGTTTATGAATTTCTTATAAAATTTGAGTTTAGAGTTTAGGCAAGGAAAAAAAGTGTGTTTTGTATTTAGGACGCTTCATCTCTATCTCTCTCTCTCTTTTTGTTTAAAAAGAGTCTTCAGAGGGGCAGATGAGCCTATAGTGCCACCTTTAGGGCAACAGGGAAAGTGAAGAAGCTTCATAGCATTTGTGCAAGACATTTGGCCAGCTTTCTTTAATGAAACACACAATGTTAAAAGTCAGTGATCATTGTAAAAAAACAAAACAAAACAAATAACAACAACAACAAAATAATAATAATAACAATAATAATAAAAGTATGATCAAAGTAATTGATATATATAAATGCGATATTTATGTATAAGTTTACAAAACAACAAAAAGCCATTTAAAACACAGTATTGTTCACTTGCTCTGGCCCGACAAGAATAAAACAACATTGATGTGAGTGCACGGGTGTGCTTAGATGTGACGCATTTCTTGCGTAAAGGCACTGTGTGTTTTATTAAGAAATACTAATCATAAAAATCACACCTACCACACTCGTTTGTGCGTGCCCGAGATCATTCTTCGTTCCTTCGCTCATTTTTACTTCTGCGCCTGAACAACTTTGAGAAGGACGACTTTCTTCTGCCTTTGAGTTTACGCAGACCTGCACAAAAAAATAAACAAATAAAAAATATATTTAAAAAAAATATATATATATAAAGTAAAAAAATTCCTGTACATTTCTCTATTTAGATTAATAAGACGACCCTTACCAAGCCTGTGCATCATTTCATTCAGCTGCTGATCCTCTTCCACCTCCCTTAAAATGCGCATATACAAAACAATACTGTTTAATCCAGCTATCCGAATAAAACTGAAATGTTGGATTTATAACGTGTAGCAAATTCAGCTCCTAGAAGACTCTATAAGCATTTTAATAATGGTTTTATTCCGTCATCGGCAGACTTGATTATTAGATAACAGTGCATTAAGCGTACAAAACATGGCACGGCGAGGTTACGAGCAGCTGACCTCCGTCTGTCTTCCTCGAGGCCATCAACAATGGCATTCCTGTCGTTTATGATCTCCACCAACCTCTTCATCAGATCAGCCTCTCTTTTCCTTTCTGAAGGACATTTCAAATGCTCTGAGTACAAAAAATAAATAAATAAATGTAATAAATAAATTGGTTTTTCGGTCAAAGCTTGTCTCTTTAACTCTACAATGCTCTAAATATCATAACGGACATAGACTGAGCCGGGAAATACTACGGGGGAAGTAAAATGTGTTTTGAGTCTTGCCTGGTGTATTAATCAGTCTCCTGAGCTCTCCTTCCACTCCCGGCTGCTGCTCCTCTAAAACTTGAGTTTTTGCTCTGTTAAAAGAGTTGGAAAAGAAATCGAATGCGCGTTAATCGTAAATTGCTTGGACGTGCGCCGGCATTTTATTTTTTTTTTTTATTCTTATTCCTGTTCAAATGTAAAAGCCTTCAAATGTAAGTCTTTATAATGCAAACAGAAAACCATTCCGAGATTAACGCTGTATGTAAATTTGACTATATCACGGGACGTGGCTTTAATCGGGCGGAGAACAGGGGAAACGAATAACCTACATGTACATGAGCTCGGATTCCCTCCGTATGTAAGTTTGCTTCTTCCGAATCAAGTTGAACCAGTCCACCATTAACGGATCCACCAGAATGTCCCCGCTGCCCTCTGCAAAACAAGCCAAGGTCACATGGGGAGGAAGACAGTGAAAGTCTCTTATGGCTGAAGATAGACCATACATGCCACCCCAAGCAAAAATCGTGATTACATATGCTCTGGAGGAAACAACCATTTTGCGGCGAAATGCTTGCCGTGTGTGTGTGTGTGTATCTGTCGGAAAATGCGAGTCAGGCTTTACGCCACAAGTAATATAGCACCATAATGCAGTCCAGAATGTCTGTTGTGCCACTGACATTGCCTTGAGGTCTGATACAGCTCGCTCACACACACATATAGACATTTGTGTAATTCGATCAAGCACCGGGCTCCATTTGGTCCAGAATAGGTGAGGGCGGCGGCACGCCGATGATATCACTGAGGCTCAGGCCGCGGTGACCTTGAAATGAGCCAATCAGGTGTCCCTGTCCCCTCTTAGCCATCAGTCTGACTACAAAATGCTGTCTCTTTCCATTTCCTTCCCAGAATCCCGCAGGAGGACAGGGAGCTTCCCCCGTGCCTCGCCTCATTTGGCTCTGGCTGCTGGATATGTGCGCCACTTTATTGTTCACCGCACCATCGCTCAAGGCTGCGACGGAATTCCACCTCCCAGGTGGACCGGCTCCACTAACAGGTTTGGAATGAAGCTCCAAACACACACACACACACACACATCCCGACTACGAGTCGCAACTGATCTCATTTATGTCAACTCGGTGTCAACAAGCGTACATCGTACATCGCTTAACCACGAGAAATTTGCATGCGCTAACGGTTTTCAAAACAAGATTCGTTTCCTCATTATAAAATCAATTAAAGCGCACAGCTATCATAACGACCGGCATGAAGTGCCAATTCCCTGCTCCACAAAAGGCTATTTTTTTTTCTTTTTCATTTTCTATTACTTTGAGCAAATCAACGAGGCTGGGTCACAGTGGCCCGCAGAAAGAAAAGCTCATAGTCTGGGTCAAATGTTCGGAAAAAAAGCCGGTGAATCATGAAGGCAATAATATGAACAGCAGGAGAAACCTGCTCTCTCTCTCTCTCTTTTCCTACCTTCCTCACAGCTGCGGAGTCGTCTCTCCAGGTCAATTCCCGCTTTCTCCAAATCGCTCAGGCTGTTCTCAATTTCCTGCAGCTCCTTAGTGATCTGCTCGATTGGGATGTGGCAAGGCTTGATCTGCACAAGACGAAATATAATGTGTGTGTGTGTGTGTGTGTGTGTGGGTGTGTGTGGGTGGTGATAGTTTTAAAACAGTGACCTCAAGTTAAGCTGAACAGGTGAAGGTGAACTCTCATGAGTGTACTTACTGTGAGTGGCACAGTTTCAGGCTGTGAACTGTTCTCGAATGGCACACTTTCATATCCAGCTAAGGAGCATGGGAAACTAAAATGACAGCCTGTACAAGCATAGTGTTCTTCGAAAAAGAATGCCAGTCAAACACTGTCTACTCTTAATGGCAGTCTCATAAGCACTTATACATCAATCAATAATAACCCGTAGTTACCATGTCCTGCAGCGTCTGGGCTCCTTGGCTGTCTGAAGGAGATTCTCTCATCCACCGGAGGATGCCGGCATGGACAGGATTTGTCATTTCCTGATATACAACCGAAAAACCAGAGCACACATCAGACTTTTGGTACCTGAAGGCTTCGGTATGATTTTAATCACAGGGCAAAAGGTGATGCCTTACTAGATTCAGCTCGGTCTCCGCGGTGTTGATCTGTACACGGCACTGCGCATCTGGGCGATGAGCTCGCCGAGGAACGCTCACATTTAGAGCCTGTAAGTAAAAATGACACATTCACTATAACCTAATCCGGCTAGTAAAATAGTAAAAAAAAAAACACCCAGGGGTTTACTATGGAGGTTAGGGGATTTCTAAAAGAAAGTCAAACCAGCTTTCTTTTCTTTTCGATACAATGAAGACATTACGGTTCGAGGTTTGAGTTTGATTTGCTAGGTCTAGGTGTTTTAAAGAATGAATGAAACCTTAATATTAACCTCCCCCAAAATGATCAGAGCAAAAAGAGCAAGGATCTGCTTTTGATGCAAATTATAGAAGCTTTATAGATCAAACTATAGCGAAGGGAGGGTTCTAGACTGGCTGCTTTAGGAAAATGCTCGCTACTCTTTATTGATGATGCAACTCGTGACGGTATCTGCAGAAAGAGCTGCAGTTTTGGAGATGCCCTGACCCAGTCGTCTAGCCGTCACTATTCGGACCTAGTCAGAATCACATGGCATACATTTGAATCCCTGTGTACAGGGTTGTCCAAAAAGATGTTACCGCTTACATGAGATTGACTTTTATTTTAATAACATAATAACACACACTATGTACACAAGTCCAGATGACGTGTACACTCCTTCAACCTGAACTCTCTGTTTATCAAAAAGTATTTTTGTAAAATGATGTAGTAGCATATGAGTGGTAACATCTTTTTGGACTACCCTATATATATATATATATATATATATATGGTTGCCAAATAAAGTTTGACAACAGCCTTAAACAGAGCATATAAGTATCTGCACATGATTTAATGTATTATGCTCCTGCCACATGATTGGCTGATTAGAACAAATACTGTACAAATCAGGTTTATGGCTTATTGAATATGAAGTGATATCTGAGTGTTAAGAATCCTGCAGTGTATCATGAGCCATTGTGATTATGACGTGTCACTATCAGGTCAAATTTCAGTTTTAGACAGTCTAATAAAGACGTTTGTCATTTTGTTGATCCCATACTAGCAGATCATCTATCATTTTCTTTTTAATATTCAGCAATAACTCTGTATACTAACGTGATTAAAACTTTACTCCGTGGGCCATGGAGTAAAATGGCTGTGAAGTCAGGTGCATACCTGAAACAGCAGAACCTGTGGCTGGAGATTTATAAGCAAGATGTGCAGTGTTTGTGGTCTGGAAGCCTGGCACAGGAGAAGTGTCCTGGTGACTCCGCTGGTTATCAGTGCCGACAATTTTGCTTTCTTCGAAAGTTGCAGAATTATCCTCAGAAAGCCTTCTGTAGAAAGAACAGCGTTTTAGTATGCACAGATATGATATATATCACCTTTTTTTCTCAAAATAAAGGTGAACACACACACACACACACACACACACACACTAGTTACATGTAACGGCGTTACATAATTTAATTACAAACTAAATGCAACAGTAATTCGTTACAGTTACTGAGAAAAAAATGTTTCATTAAATTACAGTTACTTATGAAAACATTAAAGATTACAAATAGTTACATCTGAACAATTTCATGTAAAATAAGTGCTTTAGACGACGACATGATTATCGCCTGAAACGTGATTTTGATCTGAACGATGACAAACTGCTAACTTAAAGTGCCACCTAGTGGACAAATGAAAGTAATCAAAAAGCAATCAAATGTAATCAGTTACTTAACTTTTATAAAGTAATTGAAAAGTTACACTACTTATTACATTTTGATTGATCTATTATTGATCTATTACATTTCCAAAGTAACCTTCCCAACACTACACACACATTATGACAAAGTTAAATGTAAAGACAAGCTTGCACTAGAAACATGTCCAAGAAACACACTGAGAAGTTGGTCAGATGCCGTAATCTTAGCCATCGGTGCCCCTCACTATGACTTTTAGGCAATGCACTACACACCAACACACCGATAGGCTTTTGCAAACAAGAGTTTCAAGTCCATACTGACCAATAGGATAAGTTTCCTACAATCACCTTCAATCAATGTTAATTCTCCTGTGTACGACTAATTTGTGTTTCGTTTCAACAATATGCTCTTATATCTAGAGCGATCATTTTATACAACTGAGCAGTTGTTGGTTAAGGGCCTTGCTCAAGGGCCCGGCAGTACCAGCTTAGTGGTCTAACAGCTTAATCACGGAGCTCCCACTTCCCTTCATCAACCGACAGTCATTTTCTCATTCAAAGCCTTTTTCTGCAATAATATACTTCATTTCCATTCATTACCAAGAAACACACACAATTTCACACATGCCTTCCTGGCCTCTTCCCGAACAGTAAAATATGCTTTAAATTGTCATTCTAATCATATACACTGCAGCACACAGCGAAACGAAACGTTTCCCCAAAAACCACGGTGCTACATCAGACAACATAAATGAACAAAAGGCAGAGTTGGGAAGAAGCAAATTATATTTACGCACCTTACTGCAATTGATTAGTGCTTTAATGTACTTCCAATATTTAAAGTAGTTTTTTTTTTTAAATCTCTCATTTTACTTTGACTCAATTATGTTTCGCTTGTTTCAAGGGGCACAGTGGCTTAGCGGTTAGCACGTTCGCCTCACGTTCACCTCGTGCCTCACACCATGTTCTCAGGGGGTTTTTCTCTGGGTTCTCTGGTTTCCTCCCGGTCCAAAAACATCGCACGGTATGTTGATTGGCGCCTTGGAAAATTGTCCCTAGTGTGTGAATGTGAGTGTGTGTGCGCCCTGCGATGGGTTGGCATTCCATACGGGGTAGATAGGCACAGGACCAGAAGATCACGGGTTCAAACCCCACCACCACCAAGCTGCCACAAGTGGGCCCTTGAGCAAGCAATTGCTCAGTTGTAAGTCGCTCTGGATAAGGGCGTCAGCCAAATGCTGAAAATATAATTGATTAACAAGAAATAAAAAGAATGCATCAGGGAACAAAACAAAGTGATTGACGGGTGGGAGAACAAATGCGCGAGACGCACAAGAAAGAAAAACGGACCCGGACAAGACAGAGAGCAATGACGTACAACTTTTGCTTTCAGGAGGGTTCGCAAAACGGCCATAAATAACATTAAGACAGTAGATTTCTTTTGTTGCAAAAGTGCAGAATTCATATTAGACTCAAGTTATTGACTATGGTGTATTCATTCATTCATTCATTCATCTTCTACCGCTATATCCGATCTTCCCTCGGATCACGGAGAGCCTGTGCCTGTCTCAGGCATCTATGGGCATTAAGGTAGGATACACCCTGGATGGAATGCCAACCCATCGCAGGGCACACACACACACACACACACACACACACACACACACACACACACACACACACACACACTCACACACACACATTCATACACTAGGGACAATTTTTCCTACCGTGCATGTTTTTGGACCGGAGAACTCGGAGAAAAACCCAGAGGCACGGAGAGAACATGTAAACTCCACAAACACATGGTCGAGACGGGAATCAAACCCGGACCCTGGCAGTGTGAGGCGAACGTGCTAACCACTATGGTGTATTTTGCTTTATTATTCGTTTATTATTTTCTTTGTTATTGCACTTTTATTTGCAAAAGTGAGATTTCTTTAAAAAGTTTTAGATTTATATCTCCTAGTACTTTTTGAACTACAGTAGAATCCCCCGTCCCACCCGCATTCTTAAAACGGCAACTTGGTAAACGTTACTCTGAGTAGATTTACAATGAGCAGCGTTTGACTTTAACTCGGGTCGAATTTTGCATAAAAACGCACGCAAACCTGATGGAAAATACAGTCCTAACAGAACTCCATTCCAGGATGCCTTTTACACTGGCAATGACTGTCGCAAATTTTCATCAAGAATCCACATTTATACCAGCTGCCCATGTTTACACAATGAATGAAGCGCCTCTTCTTCTACTCCACACTTTATAGATAAAAGACATTTAAAAAAAAATCAACTTACTCTAATCCTGGTTCATTTGAAGGCGCCTTCCGCTTTGGGCCTTCACAGCTCGCTATAAAATTTGGATATAACCATGAAGAGGGAAAAAAAATATATCCAACAAACAAGCATGAGTCATCCATAATAAAATTAGATTATTTAAAACAGGGCTGGGATATATTAAAAAAAAAAACCCTTTAAATACAAAACGCTACAGGTCATGTCGAAAAAAAAAAAAATTGTCATTGTGGTGGACTAAATGAAAAACAAGCTTTTTTCTTATTTATATATATATATATATATATATATATATATATATATATATATATATATATATATATATATATATATATATATGCTATATTGCTCGTTCCGTGCGTCTGCACTCGTCCTCTCTGCTCATATTTGATGTTTATAATAATATTTCCACGGCAACCTTTAAAAAGCATTTTAACACAGACCATAGTCTATATAAGCAAAGGTCATGGGCACGCAAACAGCACCTCTGGCGATGACGAGGGAAGAAGGAGGCCTGGTGCGCTCTTTGATTATGGCACTCGGCCATGTGGACTCCACGCTGCAGGTGCTGGCGAGAGATCTTTCCTGCTCGGAGATGAGGACTGGAACGGATCTGGAGGAAAGAAGAAAAAAAAAAGTAGGGTGAAAATCCCCTAAATTATTATTATTATCCATCCATCCATCCATCCATCTTCTACCGCTTTATCCGATCTTCCACTCGGGTCACGGGGAGTCTGTGCCTATCTCAGGCGTCTATGGGCATTAAGGCAGGATACACCCTGGATGGAATGCCAACCCATCGCAGGGCACACACACACACACACATTCACATTGGGGCACACACACACACACATTCATACACTAGGGACAATTTTCCAAGGTGCCAATCAACCTACCGTGCATGTTTTTGGACCGGGGGAGGAAACCGGAGAACCCGGAGAAAAAACCTCCTTGAGGCACGGGGAGAACATGCAAACTCCACACACACACATGACCGAGACGGGAATCGAACCCGGATCCTGGCGGTGTGAGGCGAATGTGCTAACCACTACGCCACGCCACCGTGCCTCATTATTATTATTATTATTATTATTTACTATTATGCATCACAGTGCTCGATAATGGAATTAGTCACAAAATCCTACTTGGCATAATCTGATAGGGAACCTGAACCTGAAATCATTACTCATAGAGACACGCTTCCTGTGTACACATTAATATTATACCGAAGACTAAAAATCAGTTTGATGCACTACCTGTTTAAATGTATATATCTAGACTGATATATATATATATATATATATATATATATATATATATATATATATATATATATATATATATATATATACAGCTCACTGAATGAACTACAACAAAGCATGAGTTATATGAGATGTGATGAAATATAATACTTGAGCATCCGCTTTCCCTTACTCGTTGTCTGGACTGAGCCCGCAGCTATAAGCTTTGTTATTATTGTTGCAGTTTCCTTTGGCCAATTTCGGAGAGATCAATGTCTCCTTCCCTTCCTCACACTTCGGTACAATGATGTTCGGGGTCGTAGAGGTAGAAAGGAAAAACTTCTGCCTGGCAGCTTGAGTCCTTAGAGCCGAAGCGGTCCATGGTTCCGGTGCCGGGGTCGGTCGAACCGATCTGGGAACTGGTTTAACGGGGCTGGACAGTACCGAGGAATGCTGGCGACGCGACGGCCCGTTTCCGCTTTCGGGTTCGTGTCCGACTGCAATTGATCCACTACTCTTGGCTGGAGACTTGAGGTCATTCGGAGTGCAGCGGGATGAAAGACAGCGCAGGGTACCGGGTTGTTGGCCTGATGTATACGACCCTGACTGTAATGCAGCGGAACATCCACAGCACCTATCAAACAGGATTCAAACAAGATCAAGAATATGTTTTAGTATAAAAAATAAATAAATAAATAAACATTTATATACTTAGAAATAATGCTTACTTGAAGCAGCTCCTGTGGTACAGTTTCCCATCCACTAGGTGTCTCTGAACCAAGTGAACGTGACTCCTGCACACTGCACACTTGCTGTTGAGGGTTCCAGTTTTATTAGAGCTCTCGACCAAAACAGTCTTTGGGAAGAAAATAAAGCTGAGATTAAAAAGCATGACTTGGACAAAACAGAGCACAAAATCATTAAACATATTTTGGTACTGGAATTGTTCTTAGCTGCATTTGACAGTGCTAACTACGACTGCTTATAGCCGACTTAAACAAAAGCATATAGCAAACACACACACAGCACTGCATTGTGTTTAGAACAGGGGTAACCAAGTCGCCTCCAAGGATCAGTGCCTGTTCTAAAATTGCACAACTCATCAGTTAAATGCATCTAAGATTTTACATTTTGTTAAGTCATTGTTGATAATTATTGTGAGAAATCATTAACGCGATCAGTGTCTTCACAAAGATAAACAAAGAGTATCATTAATCATTAATAACGGTATTTAACTAAAGGCAAATTTGCTATTTCTGAGGAGCGTGTCAAACTGGTATCACTCAACACGACTGACTCGGTCTGGCATCATCACATGGAAAAGGTAGCAGAGGATATTTATCAACAGAATAAGGCAGAAAATATAGAGTAAGCATTATACAGAGGTAGGGTGTAGCTCGGTGGTCTAAGGCAACTGGTTACTGATCCGGGTTCGAGCCCCGGTATCGCCAAGCTACCAACCTTGGGTCCTTGAGCAAGACCCTTAACCCTCTGTGCTCCAGGGGTGCTGTATCATGGCTGCCCCTGCACTCTGACTCCAGCTTCCAAACAACAAGCTGGGATATGCCAAGAAAGGATTTCACTGTGCTGTAATGTATATGTGACAAATAAAGGCTATTCTATTCTATACTTCTATATTCTATACAGTATTTTGACTGGAACGAACCACTGAGGATGGTTTGTAACTTACGGAATGTAAAGCAATCAGAACAAGGGTAACGTTGCCCGCTTAAATGTTGCGTAATAGTGCTCGAATATTCATTCATTCATTCATCTTCTACCGCTATATCCGATCTTTCTTCGGGTCACGGGGAGCCTGTGCCTATCTCAGGCGTCTATGGGCATTAAGGCAGGATACACCCTGGATGGAATGCCAATCCATCGCAGAACACACACACACACACACATTCATACACTAGGGACAATTTTCCAAGGTGCCAATCAACCTACCGTGCATGTTTTTGGACCGGTAGGAAACCGGAGAACCCGGAGAAAAAAACCCTTAGGCACGGGGAGAACATGCAAACTCCACACACACACACATGGCCGAGACGGGAATCGAACCCAGACCCTGGCGGTGTGAGGCGAACGTGCTAACCATTAAGCCACCGTGCCCCCTGCTCGAATATTTAAAATATTAAAAATGTAAAAATGAGAAAAAAGACAATACAGCAAAAAAAACCCTATTGAAATATACTACAGAGAAAGTCATGCTCAGAGGCATGAAAATAAAGATGTTCATAAACACAACTAAAAAAGATTTTGGACTAATATATGATACACACTATATGGACAAACATTTCAAGCTATTTGCGGTTCTCACCATAGTGACAATCTGAGCTTCATGAATATATCGTTTGAATGGGATCAGAGCGGATGATCTTGATTGCCCTGCTACTGAAATCTGAACAACTAATCTACACACTCCAAAATCGAATGGAACGTCTTCCCAGAAGAACCGAGGTGATTAAACAAGCAAATGAGGACTAAATCAGAAATGGGACATTTATAAAAAGCACATAAAAAGCTCATGGTCAGGTGCCCACAAACTTTTCTAAGTAATATAATGTGCGTTCCAATAAAACTCATGCTACATTATATAAAAATGTACAACAATCCTGTGCACATGCCATGAGGTGCATTTGGAGACTATAAACATGAACTAGTCAAGAGGCAGAGGAAAAAAGAAAAAGAAAAGCTCTCTCTCCACTGGGACAGAAGTATAGTTGGTATTTCCACATATAGCTCGGTGTAGAAGTTGTTATTTCGCTTGGCATGCGGCGCTCGTCTTGAAAACAGTCTTCACACGCGCAGTTAAAAATGGACGCTGCGCGGTACGTTGTACACGAGAACTCATTTTAAAATGGCTATTCCGAGTCTTTCACAAATCAGATCGAATGGTTATTTCAATAATCGTGAACATCCGAAGTCAGTCAACCGTTAAAGCAGATGTTTTTAAAAAGAGGAAAATTATCAAACGATATGTCCCCAACACGTACATAACGCTTTTGTGTGTACCAATAGGCTTTATTATATGCCTTTGTGCTGAGCGTTTAAACATCTTGTCTTCAAATATATCACTTTTTTTTTGTTTTTTATAATTGGGCTAACACCACATGCATTATGTTAAGAGCCTGAATTGCATTTCACACACTCACTAACACACACATATACAGCAGCTTCAGAACTGCTTATCGCTGCCAAACACCAATTAGTCACAGCGCAAACGGGTGACTCTGCCCTGCACGGCTTACTGGCTTGGCTTATTCTTATAGTTTCATTATGAAAACAAAGACAAAGACGACAAAGACACTTGTACCTTCTCGGGATTCCGATCTTTGGATGAAGAATCGGCACTTGGAGAGGCCTTTTTGAGGTTTTTGGATATGGGGTGTTTTTCACCGGTGCACTGCTCTGTCGGCGTGCTACAGACATGCTTGCCTGAGCTACTGTTGTGTACGATGTGAGATGATGGACGGATTTGGGCGGCTTGGAAGGAGACAGAAGCCACCGGAGGAGGTTTGGGGATGTAGGTTTTGGCAGTGACGGGGAGGTTCTTCTTTTCCGATGGCTCTTCTTTTGAGTCCTCTGCCGGTCTTTTAACGCCTCCGACTCCTCCCACTGCGGAGATACAATCTCAGTTCATCCCCAGATGTTGTGTATGTTATTTTAAGGAACAGTCATTTGAATAAATAAACAAAAAGCTGCTAGTAGTTGGTTCTGTCATGAAGGCAGTTGCACAGCCTGAGGGCATGGTTCTAAATATGTCTGCCAAAAATTTGTGTCCGTTTGTGCAAGAAACCAGTCATCTCTGATACCCAGTCCCAATGTTTAACGGCTTCACTGACAGATCTGGCCTAGACCCAAATAAGGGAAGAACATCGGTGGAAATGAATGGGGTAAGAGAGTGCACTCTTTCAGGTTTAAGCTATTTTTTAATGGATGGTTTTGTCCTGATGGTGGTTTAAGACCATTGAGACTACCATCAATACATAGACCTGCAATGTTAATAACCATTTTTAGTATCAGTGAGAGTCTTACTGGGCGAGCGACCATTGAAGTAGTTGTAGTACTGCGAGACGTAAGTAAGAATGCTGAGTCGGTCCGGGACGGGAAGTGCCACCATGTCCTCTGCATCCAGGAGAGCTGGAATCCCCAAATGATCCTCAGCCACACGGAATGCCTGAAACATACGCAAATGCTAACTATTTTAACCTTATATACAGTGTTGGGGAGTATGTAACATCATTCATTCATTCATCTTCTACCGCTATATCCGATCTTCACTCGGGTCATGGGGAGTCTGTGCCTATCTTAGGTGTCTATGGGCATTAAGGCAAGATACACCCTGGATGGAATGCCAACCCATCGCAGGACACACACACACACTCACATTCACACACACATCCACACACTAGGGACAATTTTACAAGGTACCAATCAACCTACCGTGCATGTTTTTGGACCGGGGGAAACCGGAGAACCCGGAGAAAACCCCCCTGAGGCACGGAAAGAACATGCTACACACATGACCGAGACGGGAATCGAACCCGGAACCTGGAGGTGTTCATGTGTTTATGTCCACATTATATTGTACAATTATTCAAAAGTGTTTTATTTCTTTTACACCACACTATTTTTTATATGAATAAAGTTTAATTTTAGTCTCAAAAAATGCTTTGGTCAGTGAATACTGAATAACATTTCCTGTACACACTCCAGCACCTGGAAAAGAGGAGCGGGAGGTGTATTGTTTGGGATTGACCTGGACATGGCTCATTAAATTAAACTGGGCTCCACATCCTCCCGTATCGCAGCTGCTCCTGTAAAAGTGCACAGGACACAAAGTGAAGGCTATTCCAAAGCCGGTTTCCTGTCTCCATCATACACACACTGCACCGCTGAGCGCGGCTTACATGGACAATAAGCACAGTTAATACATCAAATTTGCATTTCCAGCGCAAACACTGAGATTCTCTGTTTAGAAGAAAAGTCACACGTTCGGAGCAAAACAGCGCTGCAGGACAATGCTTATCCGTTTAGTATTTATAATGTAGGTACAAAGGACCTACATTTGTCATGACAGTCGTAGAACAGAACGAGAACTCATCCTGATGGAAAGGATCAGATGTTCGATAGCTACACTGCTTCATAATGAATGAGCTGGAGTCATTCCTCACAGCTCCGGTTCCTCCAGCAGCAACTAGTGTTTCAGAACAGATCGTTGCATGTGTCTCACTGCGGGGGACTGTAATCTGGGCCCTTTGAGAAAGCAGGAAGGAAATAAGGCATTTTATAATGGAAATGCCCCAGCTGTGGTGAACGTGTTCATTCAGTCTTAAACCCTCCATACGCGCTGGCTCGTAAAAAGGAAGGATGAGGGGGGGAAAAAAAGAAAACAATTAGATCGCTGAGCCAAAGCAGCCGCTCACTGCCATATAAACACCATTTTGCTATCATATTTGTAGATTGGTGGTGGAGTTAAAAGCAGATCTAGCTGGAGAAAAGGATTACTATTTAAAAGTCGAAATGAATTTGGTCTACAGATCGTGTGCAGTAAAGCTATCCATCAATCGTTTACAACCATCAAAAAGGAAAGGAGAGATGTTTTTGCCATACTGAAGTTAAATGCACTTTCCTATAAGGAAGAGCATGGCAGTACAAATGTCCCCCAAGTCAGAGGCGTTTATTTTCAGTGACCATTTTATCCTGGTCAGGATATGCAGAGGTGTGATGCGATAAGGCACATGAGCACTCTCCTACCTAGAAACAGTGTCGAATAGTCTGTCTGTCCACCTTCTGGCACAGGGGAGGTGGGAGGAAACAGGAGAACCAAGAGGAAATACATACGGACTTGGGGAGAACATGTGACAGAGAGTAACCTGAGCAACCGGATTAAACACGGGACCTTGGAGCTGTGACATATACAATGCTACATGATGCGGATCCATGTTGTCCTACACCAGTAAAAAATGAGTCATTTCCTTTAGTCAGGAAACAGGAACTCTTACCAAGCAGTTGTTGTCATAGACATTGTCTTTTTTCAGGGACTCAAAGTTTCTGAAAGGAGACAAACAGACAAACATTAGTCACATTGGGTAAACACAGGACTGCTTCTGTAATCAACATTACAACATTTACATTGAGTACACTGATACAAAACTTGATGAACAAGGATATATAGGACATATAAATATATATAATTATATATATATATACATATATATATATATATAATATAATTTTAAATTCCTTTTTTAACACTGATCATATGTTAATAGTAGATAGATAGATAGATAGATAGATAGATAGATAGATAGATAGATAGATAGATAGATAGATAGATAGATAGATAGATAGATAGATAGATAGATAGATAGATAGATGGATGGATGGATGGATGGACGGATGGACAGACAGACAGACAGACAGACAGACAGACAGACAGACAGACAGACATATAATATATAGACAGACAGACAGACAGATACATAGACCGGAATAAGGACTTTGAAAATAAATAAATAAAAAACACTAAATGCTAAAATGTTTTTAGCTGTTTATACTGTTTATACTATGTTAAAGGTGTATTAATTCCAGGTCTGGCCTATTTGAGAATATCCGCGAAGTTAGATGTTTTGAACGACATAAAAAAAAAGGTGAAGAAGGTAGAAGTTATTCTTACATGAGGTCCGGTCTGAATTTGTGAATAAGGGCGCAGAAAGCGAGTCCGTCTCTGAATGAGGTGGTCATGTTGATTATCTCCACATCTCTGTAGTCATCGCATTGCACTTTACACCACTGCTGCAGAGCCTTGATGGCCGCCATCCTCCTCTCTCAACTACTCTACCTCTGCTGTCCGTCTGCTCCGAGGCAGAAACCCCCCAGGAGCACCAGGTTACAAATACAAATCTGTTCAAACTGACAAAACCTACCTGTAGAGGGCACTGTTTCACCAAAAAGTACACAAGTCAAAAGTTATGAAGCTACGACAGACAGACAGACAGACAGACAGACAGACAGACAGACAGACAGACAGACAGACAGACAGACAGACAGACAGACAGATAGATAGATAGATAGATAGATAGATAGATAGATAGATAGATAGATAGAAAGGAGTAAAAGATCATCCAAATAACATGCCCTAATGTTTTTTTTTTTTTTGAATGATCATGGTGTTAGTATTCTTTCAAACGAAGAAAAAAATTGCAGGTTATTAAATATCAAAATCAATTCATAATTATCAAAAAAGTAATTAACCTAAAATATGTTTTATGTTTTATAATTATTTATGTTTTTCTTGGTAATAGTGATAGCAATATTGTGTGTATTCAGCTTTTTAAAAAGATTCTATCATCTACTTATAATATAATTATTATTATTATTATTATTATTATTATTATTATTATTATTATTATTATTATTAATAGTAATTAATATTAATTAACATTCATCTTCTACCGCTATATCCGATATCTTCCCTCGGATCTCGGGGAGCCTATGGGCCATTAAGGCAGGATACACCCCGAATGGAATGCCAACCCACACACACTCACATTCACACACACATTCATACACTAGGGACAATATTACCAAGGTGCCAATCAACCTACCGCGGGAAACTGGAGAACCCGGAGAAAAAAACCCTGAGGCACGGGGAGAACATGCAAACTCCACACACACATGGCCGAGACCGTAATCGAACCCGAACCACTAAGCCACTATATATATATATATATAAACTATAAGTGTATATATATATATATATATCTATATATATATATATTATATATACTATATATAATATATATATATATATATATATATATATATATATATATATATTATATATACACACCCACACCCCCACACACACACACCCACACACACACACACACCACACACACACACACACACACATATATATATATATATATATATATATATATATATATAAAATATCTGTATCTTCTACCAAATATGAATGCATCAGTAATAATAATATTGCTGTTCATAATGATTTACTTTTACATGTCTTGCAACGAAAATAACAGGAATTACAATCCTTGTATATATGAATGCCAGGAAATATTTTTAGCTTATTTGCACTCAAAGGTTTGATTTGTCATAATTAATCTACACTTCTTTGTATTACTGTTAAACAAACAGGAATTTTATTATTTTTAAAAAATCCTCTGCAGATGCATCGAAGCCCAGAAGAGGGAGATCTCACATCACAGAGCAGTACAGAACAAAACATTGATCTTTCACTAGTGTTCCTGACAATTTTCACTGAGGGAGAAAAAAAAATGGAAGATACTCTAGGAAGAAAGAAAGAATTAATCCTCTTGAGTAAATGCATCCTTTAGTAACCATCTACATAAGAACGGCAAATCCGACCGGGGCTGCTTGATAGAGATCTGTATCAGGAAGTGAACACGTTAGAGTCACCTAAACTAAACAAGTGCCATCAGTTTTTGGAAGACGCTGAGATTGTTTTCCAGGTAGCAACTAGGCAAACACTGAAAGGGAAGGGGGGGGCGTCACATGCATGTTACAAATCTCATCTTCATAGAGCACCTCTGTCAGTGAGAGCAGTCATTTTTCACCCATCCCCATTGTGTTCCCAACGAGCTTGTGGCAGCTTGCAGACATCCTGTGTCTCTCTCCAGTCAGTGAAACGAGATAGCTGACTGAAGTTGAAGCCAGTGATGAGTTCATCATTCGGTTCTTTATCAGATAAAACACTTAACGTTTGTCTTTTATTATCTCTAAATGTTTAGCCCAAAACAAATCATATCCATTACAGGATCATTGTAATCTTCTTGATCTTGATAAATATGTGTTTAATAATAGATTTTTTTTTACAGTTAAAACACTATTATTATTATTATTATTATTATTATTATTATTATTATTATTATTATATCTTATTGCATTTTGAGTTCTTGTTACAGTGATCACATCTCACAAACAGAAACAGTTTAGTGTTCATAACAGAGATGAACCAGATTAATGAAAACAAACCTCAAAAACAGAAGGCTATAATACAGAAAAATAGAAAGTACCATTCCCCAGCCATTGAAATCATGGTGTAACAATAAATAAACCAATGTTTCCATATCACAGAAGGAGATCAGAAACCTCCAGACATTCATCAGTCACTTTCGGACATGTGAGCTTTCAGACACCACCTCTTTTCACCCTTGGCTGCAGTGCTGTGGATCTCAGCTTCATAATCCCTGGCCTTGGCTCTGAGTTTTGCAATGCTGCAGTAGCGGAACTCCTCTGGACTGGTCTCTCCCGATCCTGCCGGCTGTCTGGTCTCCTGGTGCAGCCTGTGTCCGGGATTCTTCTCCTCTTTGCTGTCCCAGCAGGGGACTTGGTCGCTGTCTGACTCTGTGCTTCTGCTGGATGGTGCTGGTTGTCTTGCCTCGCTGTCATTATTCCCAGCACACATATCGACACTGTGGCCTTGAAGTTTGCTCTGTCTGCGCATCTTTGCCCTGCGGTTCTGGAACCACACCTGTACCCAAACAGACACATAGTATAAGGTGCGATTTGTGATGTCACTGATTGGCCTGAATTAAAATGACACGATAGCTGATCATTCCCAATAATTCATTCATTCATCTTCTACCGTTTTATCCAATCTTCCCTCTATGGGCATTAAAGCAGGACACACACCCTGGATGGAATGCCAAGCCATCACAGGGAACAGGCACACGCACAATCACACACACACATTCTCACACTAGGGACAATTTTACAAGGTGCCAATCAACCTACCATGCATGTTTCTGGACCGGGGTGGGGGGGGGCCAGAAAACCCAGAGAAAATCCCCCTGAGGCACGGTGAGAACATGCAAACTCCACACACATGGTGAAGGCGAGTGTTGCGGAATAACTAGTTACATGTAATGGCGTTATGCCGTACTAGAATATAATATAATTGCACATCCACTACACTGGGTGGCAGTGGCGCTCTCAGTCTCGGAGTAATCGCAGGGAGGAACATGACAAAAAAAAACACGGCGAAGCATAAGAAGAAAAATAGAACGTATTTTTTCCGAGGGTTTGAACATTTTTTCTTTAGAATGTTAACTTAAAAGTGCCACCTAGTGGACGAATGAAAGTAATCAAAAAGTAATCGAATGTAATCAGTTATTTTACTTTTATAAAGTAATTGAAAAGTTACACTATTTATTACATTTTGAATAGGGTCATTTGTACTCTATAAATCTATTACATTTCCAAAGTAACCTTCCCAATACTGTATATACATACAAACACACACACACATATACACATATACACATATATATATATATACACATATACACATATATATATATACACACACACACACATGATGCTGCTTTCCTTCATCATCGTTTACATTAAGCCATATGAAAGAAGTCAAACCTGCACTCTAGCTTCGATCAGGTCCAGTCGAAGAGCCAGGGCCTCGCGCATGAACACATCGGGGTAGTGCGTGCTCTTGAAGGCCTTCTCCAGCTCTTCCAGCTGCCAGCTGCTGTAGTTGGCACGGGCGCGCCGCTGCTTGGCGGGCCGTGGCTCATCTGGAAGCATGTGGCCAATTAGGTGGATGCCAGCGGCTGACGGGGGGAACTAACAGCTCTGGATTGGCTAATTAGCGCTGCATTCATTAAGCTCTCTCTGGCGGAGCCGCGTAATTGATTGTTAGTTACAAGCTGTTAGCTGATCCTTTGTAAACATTCAAGTCCCATTAAATGCCAAGGATGGCTATTATCAGAGAATAGGCCATCATCCTCAAATTACCTCTCATACTGCGAATTACACGTACATGATTACATTATATACAATATATATATATATATATATATATATATATATATATATATATTAGATATATATATCTATATATATATAATATTATTGCCTAAATAGCAACAAAGTGCAATCTGTATTGCTGATTCACTGGCCAAAATAGAAGGGTGGATTTGTTTCGTTGTGACAAATAGACAGTGCATTAATAAAACCTTCAGCAAAACTATGGAGTCGTTAAACTATAGAGCATTTTTTTATTCGGATGACTCTTACCAGCGTCACTGGAAAGGCGGACCATAGAAGATGCCTGGGAGGCCATCAGCAGAGCTTGTTTACACGGCTCCGGTTGTAGGTAGGTGCGCAGGAACTCATAGCTGAGCAGGGGAGCAGGGATCAGAAGCTGAGGATGACCCAGCCTGCTGGGGAACGCGGGAAAGAACTGAGTCATCGGCGAGTGTAGAACTCCAGGGCTTAGAGATGAGAGGATCTGCCCAGAGCTGAACATCATGAGGTGAATCTTCCCTTGACCTATCAGGAAAGCTGCAATCCACAAGTTGTCAATGTCTGAATGTCAGGCTGTAAGATGTCCCTGTCTTGAATGCAGGTCTTCGTGGAGCACAAGTGAAGCTGCTATGTGTTAACGATCAGATCATTCTCCGAAAAAAGAAAGTTCTAAGGACACTTCCAGATGGGTGAAGAGATGCTGCGTGCTCTTCTCCAGGCTGAAGAAAAGTCACCAGAGTCAGATGTTAGACCTACTTTTCCAGGTGCCCCACCTTCTCGCCTGGTCACATGACCTACCTGTGACCACTAACACGCCTTGAACGGGGATCGGTTCTGAAGGGAAAACATTTGATGGAGACAGGAGTTCACCCTATGCTCCATTTAAGAGCAGCCTCTGAGAACATCACTCTTCATCAGCGGTTCATCGTGACACCTAATTCCTTCATGTGTATTAGAGAGGCCCAGCAATACTCCATTTGCAGCGCTCTTGTTTTTACTATCTAGTCTTTTTACGGACAAGTTCAGGCACTAGTCAGCTTCTGTATTGTCTATTAATGTGACAAACCAGACACAAGGCACTGGAGTGTAACGACAGAGAGGGAGGGGGGGGGGGGGGACCTGCAATGTGAACTTTTGGAGAGACAGATTGTGTCAATTGAATACTTTTTTGGAAACAGAAAAATGAAATTGTAATAAAATTTCTGGCATTCTGGACAGGAATTCAAATGTATCTCATATATCCTTTCAGTATGTTTTTATTATTGATTTATTTATTTATTTTTACATATTCTGGATATCTGGCATATTGCACTTCGTATGAGACGTACAAGGCACAAGATTTGAAAGAGGAAAAGGAAAGATCAGATGGGGGGGGCTGGGGGGGGTTTGGCAGCTGAGCATCTTTCAGTAAGATCCCAGAGCTTTAGATAAAAATCTCCTGCAGAAGCACAAACAGCTTCTGTTTACACAGTAAACACATCATCCTAATTGGCCCACGTAATTGACATTCATTTACTAGCCCATTTACGGCATATGGCTGTTTGCATCGCGCTCATTTGCTCCTCTGCACAACTGGAAAAAAAGAAAAGGGGAGACGACCCTCGGGGAAGGTGCTGATGAGCTTCTGTAATCGAATGTGACTCAAAAATGAAATTTACAAAGCGACTGTCTGAAATGCGAGATTTGTCAGAGGGACTGGGAATTCTGCCACTAAATGGAAATGATTTACACCGCCTGCTTTGATTCAGGAACTGTCTGAGCAGGAGATCTTAATCAAAGCAGAGTCTTTACTGAAAGAAAGATCACCTGTCCAAATGAGAGGGAATCAAGGCCGGGCTGAAGGCGCAGGAAAAAAACAATCATATATTCACACACAAGGCTGGAGCGGCAGAGCAAAACGATTCCAAACATTCTATTCACAATTAAGCAGGGGATTTTGTGTGAGGCAGAATTTGTCACTTACTTGAAATCAGTCCACGTTCTACTATTGTAATATTTCAGTCAGAATGTTGTGAACGATTGTGAACGGTGCAAAAGTCGGTCGGAATTCAAACTCAGCGCTCAAATGCTAAAATGCAGACTAATATATTAAATGCAAAGCTTTCCATGAACTTAGACACATTTAATGTTGTGAAGAGAAAAATGTTGCTTTTTTTGGCACTATTAATATTACAATACTGTAAATATTGGTTTATTTTAATAAGTTTTTTTTTATTATTTATTGATAACAGCTAAATAACTGCTATTAGGAATCAAATTTGCATTACAAAGACAGTTTAACAACCGATAATTAACAAGCGTATATATAATATATTATATATATATATATATATATATATATATATATATATATATATATATATATATATATACATACACATACATACATGCATACATACATACACGTGTGTGTGTAAAATAAAATACTAATTCTAAATGTTCATATGCTGAGCTTGAAATGTGTTCTAATTTTCCTTTTGCAAATATGAAACATTTATTGTATTATTAATAAATAGTGAAATTTTCTACCATTTTTTTCTAGCACATTTTATGCTTAATGGTCTAATATATATTTTATATACTGTATATACTTTTAGATTTACTTTTTATATATGAAGAGGAAATCCAGTTTTACCAAAATTTTCCACTTGCTAAGATTTGCTTGTGTGTATCTGGATCTAATCAGTATTTGTGCTAGTTATTTCATGCCATTTCTTTTTTTTTTTTTTTTTTTAAATACAGACACTTAAATTTTGGATTGTTCTTTATTTGGTCTCTCAGCCGCATCTCCAGCTAACACAAAACTAAGGTCAACAATGAAAAGTAATAAACGAGAGAATTTTGTTTTCGGTGAATACGATAATAAAATAATACACACAGGAAGCCATGGCAGTGAACATCCAGCTGTTATTCAAAGAGGAAATGCAATCCATTGGACACATCTGCTTGGCAGGCGCTGATGGACAGGCGATGAGTGCACTGTGATTGCTTGTTGGGGAACCAAACACAGGTGTGTCAATTAACCCACTGCAAATGTATTACCAGACACACATATACATACACACACACACACACACACACACACACACACACAGCACACCGGGTTGATCAGATCAGAGCTCAGAGAATACACGGAGCTGTCAACGGACTCTGCGTTAACTGCGTCAGGCTTTGATCAGAGAACATCTGGTCAGAACAAACCGAGTCATTGGGCCACAAACAGAAACAAACGGTGAGACATCTCTCCACACCGGGCCGGATGCCGAATATTCTCTCTGCACCGTCCGCACTGGCGTTAACAGTCGGAATCTAATAACCCTGCTGCTGAGACATAACTTTCAGTACTGTAGAAAGGCACTACAATACTTTGATCAAATGGTTAACGTGTAGAACGCAGACACGATCTCGCCTCCATTCCACAGTAATATCAGGAACGACAGCAGCTCAGTTTAAAGGCTATTCAGGACGCCGAAGCCTATAGTGGCTGTAAGGGAGGTGTGTATGTGTGTGTGTGTGTTTGTGTGTGTGTGTGTGTGTGTGTGTGAGAGGATCAGTTAGTTGAGCGATAGTTCTCTGGTCACACGGTAAATAGAAGGATTCCGAGGACTCCTTACATCTAATGTTTACTCTTCAGCTCTCACCCACTGAAGTGTGAGTGCAAACCAGATTGACGAATTGGACCATTACTGATTGAACCCATTTCCAAACAATGGAAAGGCTTAAATAAACAATACCGAAGGTCCAGAAGACACTAAAGGTCACAGTGCAAAAAAATAACCATCTATATATGAGGGGGGGGGGGGTGGGGGGGGGGGGGGGGGGGGGGGGGGGGGGGGGGGGGGGGGGGGGGAATGGATTGTTTTACGAAGATGCAGTAACAAGTCAAATGATCTGCCAGTGAAGTAAGATAATGACACTTGTTTTGCAATAAGAACAAATGTCAGAAAAATAAGTATTCAAAATGGAAGGAAAACATTCAAATGCAGTGTACAGCAGGAGGAAGCACTGAAAATATTACTGCTTAGACATTTCCCCTTGACACAACTTAAATCTGGTCTCTATGAGCTAAGTTTGCATGTTCTCCCCGTGCCTCAGGAGGTTTTTCTCCGGGTTCTCCAGTTTCCCCCTTCCCCGGTCCAAAAACATGCACGGTAGGTTGATTGACACCGTGGAAAATTGTCCCTAGTGTGTGAATGTGAGTGTGAATATGAGTGCGATGGGTTGGTACCCAATAGAGACTCCCCGTGACCCGAGGGAAGATCGGATAAAGCTGTAGAAGATGAATGAATTAATAATCGTATCCAATCTGCTCTTAAAACAAGCCCAATAAGATTTCTTGACTGGAAAGAAGATCTTGACGAAATAAGACCTAATTAGGATGGACAATTTGAGGATTAAATACACATTAAACACACACACACACACACACACACACAGATATTGAGAAATGGTTCGGCGATGTGAAACCAGTGTGGGAAAAGAGCTTTGAAAACAGGAACGGCTGCATCGGAAATTCCGCTCAGGCTAATCTGACTTGCTTTAATGCAAAATCGCAATTAAAGCAAATCATCAAACTATAAGATGGTAAATAGAGCTCGTAAACGCTTCAGCAACGGCAAACCACGGCACACTATTTGTTATGCTCTTCCATTCACGGCACCATTAACCGAACCCGAATGAGCTCGCGGCTGCGTCGGAGAGTGGCACGGATTCTCTTGATTGATCTATTTGTGAAGCCGGATTGTAATTTGGAAAAGGCTAATTGCTTTCTGAAGCTCTAGGATATGATTCATGTAATATGGGCCTGACTGTTTCATGCAGGCTTCCACAGCAGGGTCGAGCTGCAATATGGAAGAAGGGATCGAGGAAAAAGGGGGGGGGAAAAGAAAAGAACTCTCCTTTGCTATTCGAATGCAAACCGAAATCTCACCGATGTTGATTTTTTCGGATTCGTTTTCATGTGTTACCAATTGTTTCGCAGAATCTTATCCATGTTACCATCTTCCTGTTCAGCGAGTTGCGCAATGGGAGCGATCAGATTCCAGGCTACATGTGCCAGCACAGGACAGAGATGACGCCGGGATTTAGTGATGCGTAATGCCATTAATACTCATCGATGTGATTGACATTTAAGCAAACAGAACGCCTGTACAGGCAGAGGATGACACGACCCTTACTTTGAGTCATGGGAAAGCGTGTTTTGAACTGTTTTGCAGGCAAAAGTGAAAGCGCACAGCTGAATCGCAAGACGTGATGAGTGTGATTTAAGCATCTGGTTTAGGAATTAGACTTATTTCAACAGGTCACATGAGCACATGTTGGTTTACACTGACGTAGAGATCTCTTGGTGATTGTAATTAAGCCGTGTAATGGATTGCCCAAGCGATTTTTCAATTAGCATTGAGCTAAAAAAAATTAATAAAATAAATAAAAATAAATAAATTTAGTCTTGACATTGTGATCGGGTTTAGTGCATTCCCTGCGTCTTCCCTCTCTCCCTCTCTCTCTCTCTGGTAATTGTATCTCCTTATAGTCAGCAGGGCTGATTGCTTTAGTCCCGGATCATTGGCGTTGGGCTACACCAGAGAGCCCGGGCTGCTTTTTCATGTCAAAAGCTTCAAGGGAAGCATTTGCGATCCAGCGGCAATCACACTTTATACTTCAAAGCCGTCAGAGGGAAAGGGAAGAGGCAGTCAGCGTTCCCCCCTTTTTTTTTCCTATGCTATAGCCAGGTACCAGTCATGCGTAAAGGAAGAGGAGATGATCTAAGGTGAAGGTGCTATTGAGGAGAAGACAGAGCCGACAGGTGTGCACCGGGCAGGTAGCTGCACATCACGGACTGCCCGTCCAAAAAATGTGGAGGAAATACAAGCAGTCCATTAGAATGAATGTTTCTGAGGGACAATTATTGTCGACTTTGGAGATTTTTTTTGTTTCGATTGTGTTGCATTCTGGAAGGTTATAACAGGAGAACAGATATGATCACATTGAATGATATTACAGTATCTGAAAGTGCACTGCAAATCCAAATCCACCCCCACCCCTCCCATATATATATATATATATATATATATATATATATATATATATATATATATATATATATATATATATATATATATATATATATTTATATATTATATATATATATATATATATATATATATATATATATATACCACATACATCTATATATCTATATCTATATATATATATATATGTACACATACACACACACACACGTTTTTCTAAAATTAATTAATTTCATTTGTCCACTAGGTGGCACTTAAAGTTAACATTCTAAGAAAAAGTTTATACCCTCAAAAAAATGTGGTTATATTTTTGGAAATATATATACATATATATATATTTTTTCAGCTAGTAGATAATCACGTTTCAATGGAAAATGCACCGATTTTACATGAAATTGTTCAGATGAAACCCTATTTGTAATCTTTAACATTTTCATAAGTAACTTGTAATTTAATTACACATTTTTCCTCAGTAACTATAACTATAACAAATTACTGTTACATTTTTATAATTAAATAATGCACCGTTTCATGTAACTCCCCTACACTGTGTGTGTGTATCTATACATTTACATACACACACATATACATAACCTTGGGCAGACCTTCCCATTTAATGTTACATTGTAGTCATCAACATCGTGACTGAACACATATGTAATGATGTAGTAAACAGTAAACAGGAGTGCTGCGCCACATGACCCGACCTCCGCAGTCACCTGACCTAAACCCAATCGACATGGAGACAGAATGCAGAGTGAAGGCCAAAAACAGCCAAGACTGTTGGAGAACCATTTTAGACCTCGTGAAGCTAATCGAGAGAACGGCAAGTGTGAGCAAAGTAGGAATCAAAGCAAAGGGTGGCTATTTAGAAGAATAGAAAATATGAAACACAACAAATATGTTGATGCGTAATAAAGAAAATCATTAAAAGGGAAGGTGTGTCCAAACTGTAGACCTGTAGTGTGTGTGTGTGTGTATATAGTATAGTATATATACTATCTAGCTATCTATCTATCTATCTCTCATATATATATATATATATATATATATATATAGATATATATATATATATATATATATAATATATATATATATATATATATATATATATATATATAGTTGACATTCTAAACAAAGTTAATACTCACTTAACATTAAGTCTGTTTGTGGCACACCCATTTCTAAGCAGCTGCTTTTCCTGAGCAACCACAGATCTGTCAGGAGGAAAAGCAATATGTCAGTGAATCATCACAGAGTCCTCAGTAACACCTCCCCACCCCAGCAGAACTGTCACTCAGCCCTGTTCCGCCCCAGTGCAAACCAGGCTGCAGAGAAAACGGCCCAGGCAAGAAAAGCCATCTGGGCCAAGCTGCTGAAACCCAGCAACTAAAAGCTGTTGGATGACAAAAAAAAAAAAAAAGAAAGAAAATAAAGAAAGAAAAAAAGTCGAGCTACACAACACATTACAGGTGCACTGAATGCCGATCAAGCGTTTTATCTGCTTGAGAAATGCGACCAATGAAGGAATATCAGGAATAAATGCAGTGTGTCACTCAGGTCGGGATAAATTGAGATTAAACATTGGGGCAAGTGACTAAGCAAGAACTTTAATTTTCTTCTAACTTCTTTTTTTTTTTTTTTTATTTACACAGTGGAAGCCTTACACTATTGATTTGTCAACTAGGAAGCCGTATTGAAAAGCTATATTCTGCTTCTGAGAGTTGTGCCTTATTTACTATCATATTAAACCTATAATCTAGTGGCAAGTTTTGGCGCTTCGGAGCTCTTAAGTCCATGGGTCAAATCTGAGCTGTCTTAGTCCGTGGGCAAGTTTCCTTTTCACTTTCTAGTTTTCTCCAATCAGTAGGTGCCACTGGTATCCCATAGATATGATAGTGTGTGAATGTGTGTGTGTGTGGTTTCCTCACCATGTTTTTCCCCCTTTAAACTATATTTGTTTTGCAGCTTTGAGAGGACTCATTTTCAAACTCTTTTTTCATACACACAACACTATAAAATAGGCGGGATGTTTGGAGACATCGGACCATCACACCCATACGTGAAAGAGAACAATTGTATAGAATTCCTTTGTATGCTTGTCTGTTATTATTTCCTTAAAAGTGGTTCAGGATAAAACTGACCCCAAACCCCAGTAAACACCTTAAAAAGGCAGGGCTCCTGTAAACATCAGTACCTGATCTTATAACAGCTCTTGTAACTGCATGAACAAAAATCCCTATAGTCCAAAATGCAATAGAAAGCTTTCGTAGAGGAGTGGAGGACATTGTAATAAAAAAAAAAAAAGAAAAATATATATGGAACTAGATGTTCAAGTCAAGACAAACATAAACAAACAAAAAAAAAAACACCTTAGGGATGGGGGTTCAATGCAGTGGTACTGCAACACCACAGATTAAACACTTGACAAGTGTACGTGGATTTTTTATATTCATTCATTTATTCATTCATCTTCTACTGCTTTATCCGATCTTCCCTCTGGTCACGGGGAGTCTGTGTCTATCTCAGGTGTCTATGGGCATTAAGGAAGGATACACCCTGGATGCAATGCCAACACATCACACAGCACACACACACACACTCACATTCATACACTAGGGACAATTTTCCAAGGTGCCAATCAATCTACCGTGCATGTTTTTGGACCAGGAGAAAAACAGAGAAAAACTGGTTTAAGGCACTGGGCTTCTGATTAGAAGGTCACCAACCTGCCACTCTTGGGTCCTTGAGCAAGGCCCTTCACCCTCTGTGCTCAAGGGGTTCTGTATCATGTCTGAACCCAGCTTCACATAAAAAAAAAAAAAAAAGGCAAAAAGTATATAAAATGCAGAAAAAAAAAATCTGAATGAGATATTCACCAAGAGAATATGGCTTTGATAATCAGATATCTACAAAGTTTTTGCACTTATAGTGTAGTTAGGAAAAATATACATTTAGAGCTCAGTGAATTAGTGGATATCTGATCAGACTGTGAAGTAAAGGTAGTAAATAAATAAACACCACACTACATGCGTCATTTGCCCAGGTTACAATAAGTATTAAAACCAAGAGTACCATATCTCCATTATCAGGGTTATTACATGAGCATGAAGGAATGTTTTTGTGATTCACTACATATGCAGCCGTAAGAAATCTGGCTTGGAAAACTAATTTTCCAGAAGTTACACGGGGAGCTAAATGCTTCACATTTAGCAAAAACAGATCCACAGAGAACATTGTACATGCTGATCCAGGTACATATTGGATTGAATAACATCATCTGTTAAATCACACACTTTCATCATAATTTAAAAAATGAATTATTATTATTAATGATAATAATAATAATAATGTATCCTCAACATAGTACTCAAATATGATCAGAATGTAGAGTACTCGGACAATGTTCCAGTCACAGAGACTTCTGGGAAAGAACTATGTTTTGTTTGGCGTTCAAATATGTAAAAAGTCGAGGGGGAAACGTTGTAACGATCCCGTTGTGCATTCACCCATTAAGTAATCCAGGATCTGTCCCCATTCTGAGCATGCACAAGATTTATTTCTGGCATTAGTTTTCCCCCCAAATTCCTTAGTCACTTATAACAAGCTAAAAAGGAGAGACGAGAATATGCCGGAGGAGGCGAGCAGAGATTTCAGTGTGTGAGAGAGAGAGAGAGAGAGAGAGAGAGAGAGAGAGAGAGAGAGGGAGAGGGAGAGAGAGAGAGAGACATGTCTTGACTTTCACCTGTATCTGCAGTTGCTGGTATGGTACGGGCTTATTGCTCTCTTCTATCCCCTTCGGGCTGAACAGCACATTAGAGTGCCCCATTGTAAACAAACACCTCCACAGCCACTCAAGGCTTCCTGCTAAAAAGCCCCTATGAGCTCGTTGCGTTTGCTGGGAGTGTGTGTGTGTGTGTATGTTTTATAATATATATACATGTGTGTGTGTGTGTGGTATGTGATATATATATATATATATATATATATATATATATATATATATATATATATAGATATATATATATAGATATATATATATATATATATCTTAGGATATATATATATATATATATATAGATATATATATGATATATATATATATATATATATATATATATATATATAATATCTATATACATATATATATACCCCATACTATACACCCACACACACACACACCACACACACACACACACACACACACACCATATATATATATATATAAAATATACATACATACACACATACATGTATATAATATAATATAAACAAGAAAGTGTTTAATCAATTACAGACAGGGTTCATCGAGCACCGCATATAACCTGAGCTCACCAGCATCATCTTCCTCCAGTTCCTTTCAAAAGGACAAAGAGGTTTTTCAGATGAAGTGACACCAGCCAAAAACAACTCACACTTTCATGGCAAATTGGCTTCCATTAGAGCAGTGTAGCATGGCAGAAATTTTTCATCAGGGACGCAAAGATGGGGGAGCGCCAAGAAAACTTGAGCGTGACTCATTTAGACGCATTCAAGTAGGAGTTCACTGCCCTTCTGTGCTGTTCCTCAAACAATAGACTGAAATAAAGTGTAATGCCATAAACGACGCTGTAAATATGATCTCCGAGAACCATCTCCCGGTCTCCAAATAAAAACAACTCGGAGGATTTCTTTTTTTTTTTCTTTTTTTACAGACTTCTCGCTCTTTTTGTTTATTATTCAAAGTATTCTACAAAGAAATGATGACAGATGACAGTAAACAAACCTCAATCATTTATAACGTAAAAGAATGAGATGGAATTTTTTTGGAAACGTTAATCTGTTAAAAAAAAAAAGAAAAGAAAAATAATAAAAATTTGCATGACCAAATTTGGTACAACCCAAGTCTATGTTGTGGCCTCCATGTGCAGGACCTTCATGGACTCTGCGATCATAGAGCTGGTGTCTATCTGGCCGTAGATCCCGACTAAGAAGGCCTTATGAAGCAGAAGATCAGCATGCTCTACAGAGAAAATACAACGCATCAGAACAACAAAGGATAAATTACCATGATATAAAAGAAATAGAGAACATGAATCCTAGATAAGAAATGAACAAGCAAGAATATATCTATATATAACAATAAAAAAAATAAAAAAAAAATAAAAAAACGAAATCTATTTGACATCAACACTTCATTTCTCTCTGGTTTTCCAGAGAATACCATTTTAACGGTATTTACCTTGGCAGAGGAGAACATATTCTGGAAGGTTCCTCAGGGCTGTTTGGATAACGTCAAAATTCCCACTGCCCAAGCAGTACATAAAGGTGGGCAGGAAGTCTGATGCCAGGCTATATGCAAACAAGCAACAAAACAATGTATTTTCATCATTAGTTAGCAATGTATGAACAGCGTGTAGTGTTTATTATTATTATTATTTATGAAATAATTAGGTCTGCATTTTATTGCCTGCCACAAATCATCTTTTTTTAGCTGACAATGAGTAACAGCAAAGGGCTTCATGTATCGATCTAGACACAAATGGATTCATGCGTATGGGTACTTGCACCAGATATTTGGTATTCATGAAAATCTTGTAAATTCAGGAAAAATGTTCATCGCTATCCCTGCTTGTGAGCAGCTTTATTTTGCGTATTATTTTTATAGTGCTTAGCAGACGTCCTAATCCAGATAGACTTCCGAGTCTCTATCCTCCTGCTAGTTCACTAGTTAAGGAAGTGAGAAACCTATTAAGAACTCTGTATGAAAAATCAGCATTATATTACTGACATTAATTGTAGGATATATAAAATAATAATAAAAAAAAACACAAACCTATTAATGAAGACACAAATATCATCCATTTATATGAAATACAGAGTGGGGTATATGTTGAGGGAAGATTCAGCATTTGCTTTTAATTAACAACAATATATATGAAATATTTTTCATATGACCAGCTCAAGGCTCTTCTCTGTTTTGGCACCGATGTGGTGGAACGAACTTCCACTGGATGTCCGAACAACGGAGACACTGTCTACATTCAAACGTCGACTGGAGACCTAGCTCTTCCAACAACACCTATCCTAACATTCCTTTTTATTCTCTTTTATCTCATTCTGTCCAGAAATCAAAAAAAAAAAAAAAATAAGGGCAACTGTCTATCCTCATGTACTTAAGTTTGTATTTACCCTTCTTGACTAAATCTTATCCTTAGAGCGAGACCTAAAGCACTTCCTGTACGTCGCCCTGGATAAGGGCGTCTGCTAAATACTGCAAATGTAAATGTAAATGTATTTTACCGCCAAGTGAGTCTACGTTTAAAAAAAAAAAGTCAATATGAAGATTGTATTTAGACAGAGACACACACACACACACACACAAAAGGTTTGCATATTTCCTTCAGGAGAAAAACATTCCACAACTGCTATTGTCTCCGGCCACTTTTGGCCAAGTTTATATAAAAAAAACCACACAAAAAAAAAAACAACAGAAAAGGATAGAAAAGAAAAGAACAATAAAATAAAGACAGATGTTTAGATACATGCCAGTTTAGAAAGAAATGCTTCTCTGGGGGTTTTGGGTAAAATATTTAGGTGTTTAATATATTATTTATATATTATATATTGATATATATTATAAATATATATTAATAAATTTTTTTTTCTTTTTAATTCTATTTAAATACTGTACGTAAACATTATAGCCTCCCTCTCACTCGCTGTGTGCATGTATGTGTTAGCCAACATCACTGTGGAAAACATTGTTATATGCATACTATACCTTTTTCTTTTGTGTGTGTGTTAAATATAGAACCTGAAAATATCCAAATATTTGAATTATTTTAACAATAACTAATGTCTCAAATCAAGGGTGTAATAATTCAGTGAGGCGCTCTGAACAATGCTTGCCTGGTAGCTTATCATCTTTCCTTTACCAATGGAAACCACAAACACCAATCATAGGAACTGATTAAAGAGGAAATTTGTGTAAAATGTCTTCAACGCGAGTTCACCTGGGCGTGTTCTGAATGCAGCGCAGTGCGAGACTGAAAGCCATGTTGCGACACAGTTCCTCAGGAGAGCTCATCAGTCTCTGCAGATCACTCTGAAGGAGCATATGTTACATAAATCAGCATAATATCTAGCACAACGCACGTTCTCTTAGTGACGGAATCGGTTAGGGCGATTTACCACAAAATACTGGATTATTTCCGGATTCCGCTTCGACTTCTCCTCCACCTCGGTCAAGACATCCAACACATCTGGGGAACACCAAAATTATTCATCTCCACATTAGTTCTTCTTTACTAATGGATTAAGCCCTAAATAAGTAGAAAAACATTTTTCAGAATCTTACCTTCGATGGCTTCCCCTCCTGAAATCTTCTTCAGATACTTGGTCATATCCGCTGAGCTGAGTGCTGTGGAGGCGGAGATACTGACCAGAGGCAGGGAGCCGGACGAAGAGTCTTCGGCTAGGAGTGTCGAAAATAGAAATTAATAAACAGATGCAAGAAAAGATCATTAGATTTTTTTTTCTTAGGCGTTGAGATGACCGATACGTTACCATCTCTGTCCTCTGAGGCGGCGTCTGGAGAGCACGTCTTCACAGGCAGAGTGAGACCAGCTAGCAGGGATTTTAGCTGCAGAAGGTCGGGATTCTCTGAGGCAAGACCCCTATAAGGAGAGACATTTTGGCACTTAAAACAGAATACTAAACACAAACTAATGACTATATTATATATATATATATATATATATATATGCGATTAGAATATATAATATATATATTATATATATATATATATATATATATATATATATATATATATATATATATATATATATATCGAGAGAGCATATGAGAATATATATATATATATATATATATGGCTATCTATCTGTCATATCTATATATATATATATATCTATATCTATATATATATCTATATATATATATATATATATATATATATATATATATATGGATAAGAAAATGATTCTCCTTTTAGAATAATTAAAAAGAAAAGAAATAAATATTTGTGTTTCTTACTGGAGAAGATCAGAGTGTTTCTGAAGATAAGGCACTGCAGCTGCTGCGTCATGCGTAATGTATTTCTGAATGAACTGCACAAACTTGTTAATGATCGGCATACGGGAGAGTCTTCTTCTGAAATTCTGAAAAAGAATACAGACTTTATGCAAATTGTTGAAATTATCTGTTTACAGAGAAAAAATTCATTTATTATTTATTTATGTATTATTATTATGTAAAAATATTTATGTATGTATAAATACATACATAAATAAAATAAAGGCAAATATCTTGAGTATTATCTAGTTCATGGGTAAACAAAGGGGGATCCCTGCCCCCTATCGAGTTAGTGACGGTACTGCAGGGGGTCCTTGCTGAATTCATGCTGAATTAAACCATTTTTTGTTGAAAAAGAAAAATGAAATAAATGAGCATGTATAAAATATATATAAAATATTTTAATATATAATATAATATAATATAATAATATATAAAATATTTTTAATTCAAGATTATAATTATTAGATTACAGTTGTATTAAAATTTAAAATGAATTTCATTTAAATGTATAATAGTCCAGGTGCATAAAAGATGACTGCCTTTTGGAAAAAATTGTGTATGAAAATATACAGGCAATGATGCTTGTACAGATACACACATCTTATTGTATTAACACAAGATTACGAGCGGCTTCTATTAATATTAGTCGGGGGACATTTCAACACCCTCCCCCCCCCATTTTCTAATTCTTTAAATTCCTGGAAACAATTAAATGTTACAATTAAATTAAAAGAATTATCCAGTCTTTGTGGCACTTTCATCCAACCAAAACTGAAGCACTCTCCCTGTTCTATTTTACTATAAACCACTCATGAAAACAAATTGGAGACATATAAGAGTTTCCTTACAGACACACCGTTTGACCCTGCCTTCCTTTCAATTCTCTGAATGATTCCCATTTCTTAAAAGAATATATGTTCCAAATTCTGAACTAAATTTACAAATACTGTATAAAAATTGTCATTTAATAATAAAGCACTCATATTTATCCAAAACCTTGTCTGATCCTGCTACAGTGTTACCAATATAATACCTCAGCATTGACATGTTATTTACTCCTGTTCTTTGTGATCACACAGAGATGTAATAGAGTTTAATTACAACCCCCACCACAATACCTGTAGTACTTTAATAAAAGAAAGTAAGAGGTCCTGCAGCGCCCTCTGGTGGTCAGGGTGAAAGACTCGAGGCTGCAGCAACTCCAGGATGGCCAGGATGTCACTGAAGAAGGTTAGATGGTGCTGCCGCCTGAACTCCTGCAGGTTTAAATGGACCCGGCCATGCAGGAGAGCAGCAACCATAGGCAGGTGTCTGAAGGGGAAAAGAAAAGAACGATAGAGAAACCAGTACAATTAACTAAATAATATTATTAAAACCTTTAATAATAATAATAATAATAATTATTATTATTATTATTATTATTATTATTATTAATTATTATTAAGGCACCTTTTAAATCACTCAAGGTCCCCTTATATCATAGAGCAATCAACAAACAACAATAAAACAATTAAGGGTTGTCCAAGTATAAACAGTAGTCATGTAGGAGATGCTATTCTGAATAAGTGAGTTTTCAGTTAAATTGGGATAAGTTGCGGATGTTAAAGAGAATTCCCGAGATGAGGAGCAGCACGGCTAAAAGCTCAATGACCCAGGGATGTTAAACGAACCATGGGCGAAGGTTCGAGAGGGAGTGTAGGGCCGAAAGTAAGCTGGAGTGAGGTTTAACTTGCACACGAAAGCTAAAGTCAGAAAAGGGACTATTCTATGGAAGGATAAAAAGGATGAAACACCTGAGGAGAAGTACGGGATGAGATACGGCCAGCCTCCGACAGGCCAGGGTAGCATCAGACACACGACTCTCTGCCGATTTGGACTCTGCAGTGTCGGCCAAAAGTGTGATCAGACGATGCACCAAGATATCCAGCTGTGTAAGAGGAGAAATTAAAAAAGTATATCATCTGATGGGATGTAAACTCTTAGTTTGTTTTTCATTTCTCGGAATAGGCATTAAACCGAGCAGCACATGGTACAATGAGAGCACGGAAATGAAAAGTCAATTTTACAGCAATTGTAACCCACAATCAGCAAATGTGCCGGTACCTTGCAGGTGCTTCCATCAGCGGCGGCTTCTCCGGCCAGCGTAGCATCTGGCAGATGCACATGCTGGATGACCTCGGGGAACTGGAGGTATATCTGCAGCAGGAGATTCTCACACCTCTTACTCATCACACTGCAAAACATGTTAAGATGCTTCACATTTTAAGCAGTATTTTTTGTTCAATTACCTCATATAGTTGTCTGGCATTGGTTATAATTCAATCCTCAGATAACATTATTTGTGTTATTTGTGGGCAGAATCTACAAGACATGTCTAGAATAATATTTAATTGAATATAAATGTACATTCTAAAAACACGTCTCTAATAATTATACCATTTATTTCTATATTCCAAAGTTAAAACCAGAAATATTACCAAATACCCTGATTAAAAAAAAAAATATGATTCTGCATTTCATCACCACCGATAATTAAAAACAACAGCTGTAGATCCTATGGTTGGACTACAGGGGCAGTGTGTTCACATTGTGTGCGGGAATTTGAAAAAGTTATTTAATATTAATTTTATTTTTAGTTTAAAAAGTCCTACTTTGTGTCCACACACAGTAAATATTTGATGTGTACTATTAAATAAAAACAGTTCCATTATTAAATTCAATTCAATTTCATAGTATCAATTTGGTATCGTGATATTTAACATGGGTATCGTATCGACTAGACTACTTTTCATCACATGACTATCACAGTAAAATAAGTTATATTTATTTCACACACAAAACACATGATTTCCGGAAACAAATCCTAGTGCCTCAAACAATGAACCAGATTCACAAATAGCCTGACACACCCCTAGCTGCAAATCAGGCATCAATGTGCACAAAATATAGAGAAGCAGAAAAAGAGAAGCACTAAATACTGACTAGACACTGTCCACCCAACAAAGCCTGTGTGTTATGTCTTGACAAAAGAGCACAAAATAATAACTGGTCACAGGTCTGACCCTTTGCTTCTCTTCTATTCTTTGGAGAATAATTGAGGCCTACCAGGGCAATAATCATGCTCTGAGGCAGCACAACGCAAAGACATCGCCAAAACCGAGAAAACTAGTAATCCTACTAAAGATGACAAACATGGTTTTGCTGTCCTCCTCCGTTCTATCCGCGAGCTCCGTGACCAGCACTGTCGCATGATTCCCGGTTTGCAAGAAACGGTCGGTTACTCATATGAAAATGCTTAGGGTTTACAATTTTAGCTTTATGCGGTTCCAACACGGATTACTTTTATTTTAATTGCTACTTTTATGTCAGATCAATGTGGTAAAAAAAAAAAAAAAAAAAAAAGAGAGAGAGAGGAGAGAGAGAGAGAGGGGGAGGGGGGTCTGTGATTCTTCTTGTCGCACCCCCACCCCGACTTGGACTAACCCTTAACCCTCGTTAAGGAGCTTTAATAACTAAAGGCAAAATAATAAGTGGTGCTGGCCTTGGGCAAAAAGAAACTGGCCTGTAATCTTCGACAGTCAAAGCATAAGGAAGTAGCAGGAGAATTAATCCTCTCTGCCTTCATCAGTCTGAGGCGAGCAAACTCCTTGATATCAAAGCAGCAGGCAATTGGCATTCTTAATTCGCTACAAAAAGAAATTATGCAGTGCGCTCTGCTTTCAAACTACAGTTGAGGACAGACAGGGGAGTCGTGACATGCAGGGCAATAACATAAGCTCTGTGCATGAATAAACATTAATCGCTGTAAATGGACAGAGCGCAAACGTCGGGGAGAATAATGAAGTCGGCATGACTTTTTGTGGATGTCTATACGTTTGACCTTATATATATATATATGTTAATAATGTACTGTTTCGTGTATACAGTTGTTTTTTTTGTTTTGTTTTTTTGTACTTGGTGCTAAATGTTAAACCCGTAAAAGACAGACCTTCTGTCAAATTCAGGAATTTAGTCTTTAACTGCAAAATAAGCTAAGGAACCTCCTTGGGAGGGGTGTAGCTCAGGGGTTAAGGTAATGGGCTACTGATCGGAAGGTCGGAGTTTGAGCCCCGGTATCTCCAAGCTGCCACCCTTCGGTCCTTGAGCAAGGTACACCATATCATGGCTGACCCAAGCTTCCAAACCAAGCTGGGATATGTGAAGGAAGAATTTCACTGTGCTCTAATGTATATGTGTAAGGCGTTGGCCTCAGGACCGGAAGATCGCAGGTTCAAATCCCACCACCATCAAGCTGCCGCTAGTGGGCCCTTGAGCATGGCCCTTAGCCCTCTCGCTCTGGAGAAGGAAATGGAATTCTGTTGATAATTGTTAGATCTCTTCCCCATGCTCATACCTTTCCCCCCACTTCTTGATGCAGTTGAGCAGGTACTCGCAGACCGTGTGGACATTCTGGGGGTCGCTGTGGCAGCAGCTGTGCAGCAGGGGTAGGCGGGACTGGATAAGAGAACAGGAGGCCTGGTCGAGGGTCTCGTCAACTTTGCCCGTGTCTCTCCAGCTCAGTTCGGATTCCCACAGGATCAGATCCACCAGACTGATCAACTCGTCACTGGTCAGCTTCAAGACAATCTTTTCAGTGCGTTTCTATAGAAGAATTAATGTTCAATTAATTTTTTGATTATTTATTTATTTTTATTCAGCAAGTAGGCAAAAGCTTGCGGACACCTTGCGAGGAAAATGCCTATGTGCTTCTTTGTGCATTGCATTTCACATTTAGTCCAAATTTGCTCTTATATGGAAGATGTACCACTAGATTTTGGAGTGTGACTGTGGTGACTGTGTCATTTGTGTTTGTGTGATTTGTGATGGTCAAGTCAGGTCCTGATGTAGGTGAGGTGAGGTGAGGTGAGGAGGCCTTCCGCTGCAAACCATGTAAAGCATATTTTTATTTCATGGAGTTGGTTTATATCCACAGGGGAAATGCCATGTTGGAACAGGTTTGGGTTTCCTAATTCAAGTGCCTGTCATACAATACAACTGCCTGCCTCCAGCTTTGTGGAAACAGTTTACTGAAGAACAGCACATGGCAGGAAAGGGCAGGTGTCCCAATACTTTTGTCTACAATTTAGGATTCATAGTTGCAGAAGAGATAAAAAAAATATATAAACTTATTTTTTTTCCATGATGCCAAATGAATATAGGAATAATATACCATCTCAAAATGTTGAATCACAAATGATACTACGGATTATTAAATTCAATGATTATAGTGGGGTTACACTTTTATGGCACCCCAAGTGAGAAGTAAGAGAAGAAAGGCAAAGGACCAAAACCAAAAAAGTGCAAGAAAACCAATTAGAAGCACATTTTTTTTAACATTATAACAAACTTGTAATTTGCTAAACAGCCAGCAGAGGGCTCCAAAATTATTGCTTTAAATACAAAATCTGCAGCAGCAGTAGACGTTTTGAAATGGATTTCAGGCACTTGCACATCTGTATTTTATAAACGAGCTTTTAGTTGCTGATTCATGTGTTGCAAATAAAAAAAAATGGCCTGCATCTCACCTGTGGAGTTTTCTGGTCTCTGCCTTGCCAGATGCGAGGGATGTGACTGCAGGCCCACAGGAAGTCCAGGGCTGATGACGGGTCGACGCTGGAAGATATAAACCAATTACATGAGGTGATGGCTCTTGTGAGGAAACATGTGAGGAAAGTGCATGTGCTTACCTGTGCTCTTTCGGCTTGTTTAGCAAAGTGGTGATGCATTGGTGCAAAGTGCTCCAGTTGGACTGGTGTGTGAGCAGAGCGAGCAGGTAAGGCCTGTAGGAAGGGACTGCACATACTCCAGAGCCTTTACCCTGTTTCACACACACACACACACACACACACACACACACACACTATCCAGATGAGTAAAGGGAGTCGGATTAGTTCACACAGGTTGGATAGATACAGATGAACAGATATCAGTGTTCACCTTGTTCACTGAGAAGAGTAATTTCTGCTGGAGGTCTGAGCACACAGAGGTCACCTCAGGGTCAAGCAACTCCAGCCAATCAACCAACAGTCCTGAGCTGGAGCTGGTTCTCTTCCCTTCACAAATACTACACCACACAAACACGTTATTATAAGCATATATTAAACTCGACCTCTTTTTTTTTTTTTTACATAAAAAAAAAAAACAAAACAAATCACTAATGTGTGCATTCGATTCCTACTTTGTATCGTATTACATTTTAGCTTCCATTTATATTAGTATCTAATCAATATCTAATTCTGTTTAATAAACAGAATATAATGCTGCGTCTCGGGCAGCGGCGTTTTAGACGCTTACGTTTTAGATTCTGCCTCCAGCTTCACCCCTCGTTCCTCGGTCTCCTGTAGCAGCAACAGGATCACCATGGCAACAGGACCAGCTGTGTTACCGGGTGCCCCGGTCTCCATGCCAACAGTCATGAGTAGGGACAGCAGTTCCTCCAGGTATGGTGACTTCACCTCCATTAATCCCTGCAAGGCTGGGACACACACGGACGCACAAATAGCATATGTACAACACAATGCGGTTTCTATTCGGTCTGTTGCGAAATGCTCCCAGGGCTGCTCAGAAAAACAACCCGGCAAAACCCAAGGCCGATCCCACATGGTTCAACCAGAGATCCTCTGTAATTGCATTTCTCCAGGAAGCCTTCAACCCCCCCCCCCCCCCCCCCCCCGCAGGTGCCCAGTCTTTAAAAAAAAAAAAAAAACAAACAAAAAAAAAAAAAAAACCCAAAAAAAAAAACAAAACAACCTTTATAGCCGTGATACAACGGCACTGATGGCCAGCACTGCTCTCCCCGGACATATACCAGTCTCAAGAGGCGTTGTGGGTTTCCCCCCCCCATCCTTTGTGTGTGGCTGTTTTAATCTTTTTGCTGGTCTGAATTTAGATGTCGGAGGCCAAAGTCATAAAGAGAAATAAACACAAAGCCACAGAAATTTTTTTTGGAGGCTGAGAGCAGCAATCGCTATCATGCGCCAACAGCAGCACAAGAACTTAGAACAGCTGTGAAGATAGCAGCTCAAATTCAAGTCAGTCCGAGATACATTACACTCTCTCAACCTGAAATGTACCTTTCCTGATGAGTTCAGGCTCAGCGTTGCATTTCTCCCCCGCTCTTAGAGAGGCGATGATGCCCCTCACAGCCACCTCCGAATCCCGTCTGTACGCGAGAGCCTCTGCCAGGTGAAGGAATCCTGTACGTACTGACACCACAATCGTCCAAGCAAACATTACAAATGTGACCACGCGCGAATCAAAGTGTTGCCAATAAATTAAAAAAAAAAAGAAAAAAAAAAAAAAAAAAGAAAAAAGTCTAATGAACAGAAAGGAAGGAAATATAATAATAAATATAATAATAAAATAATAATAAAAAATAATAAATATAATTCACTACTGTACTTAAGTTCCCCCCCCCCCCCACATATGTTTTTATTTTACTAAAGTGTTCCAATTTGGAAAGTCAAATATCTTGCTTTTTATTCAACAGTTTGCGATCCTCTTAATTCACGAGTGGATAAAAACGTAACTGGTCAAGCACGCAGAAAGCTACCAATCAGAGAAGAGCACACTCTGCTTTGAACTTGTTTTGATTGGCTCTTTGTGGTACAAATATTCAGTTCAATATCAGTTCAACAGCTCAAATTAAGATTCTTCATTTTTTTTTTTTTTTTTTTTTTTTTAAAGTAGTTGAAAAGAAGGTTTTTCTTCATTTTAATAGAAAATGTTTGAATATTCAATATCTTTCTGTTAATAGATTCTTGTGTTAAGAGTAATAATAAATCATAGTTATTTTGATAATTAAGCATACATGAAGTCAAATACTTTTGTACTCAAGCGAAAATGAAATGAGCACTTTAAAAGAGTAATATTCTACCAAGTATATTTCTATTTAATTCAACCCCATGGTTTATGTACTTTGTCCAGAACTGCTCTATGGCAAGTTTAACAAAAACTTAATAAGGTCTCCTCACCGTCTGTGATGCGGTGCTTGTGAGAATACTGCGCGACCAGAGACTTAAGCAGGTTAATAAGCGGCCCTGCCTCCAGTGCAGAGCTCTCTAACCAGGTCAACATCTGCATTACCACCTTAAAGAACAGCGAGCTGAAAGTAACATCCTGGGATGCAATCTGCTGACAGACAGAGAGAGAGAGAGAGACAGATAGGTCAGGCCAAGTAATGATGACAGTTCTCGGAAATGTTTGTTCGGTAAACGTATGATCAGCGCAAAGATATTCCTTTTGTTTTTGTAGGACATTATATTCTGGGATTTTTCCAGGATGATTTCCCACGACTTTAGCAGCTGTAACTGTTTATGCAGTCATCTTAGAGTGATATTGTTATACCACTGCCAGAGGTTGAGTGTTCATGTTGACTCGCTTTATGAATACAATATTTGTCCGTCCACATGTGATTGATCTTTCAGGAATATTAAAGCCAGGTATTTAAACATCCAAATTCAGCAATGTGCCAAACTCTTAATATTTACTGTGATTTTACATTATTTCATTTATTCACAAATGCATTAATTCCTTGACTGAAAGGGATAAAGACTGTTTTTTTCCTACCTGGTAAAGATGCAGCTGGCGCAGCAAAGGGCACAACAAAGCATGACTATGATGCATCGCCACGACCAGAGGTCCGGCGTGGGCCGACCCAAGCAGGGCTGCTAGGGCCTGCAGGACACGTGCAGCTGTTCCGCCCTGCTGAGCCAATCCCTTTCGTGCCAGCAACACTTCCTGAGCAAGAAGCTGCTGCAGGGCCAAGGCCAGAGGGCGGGATGGGGGTGTGGGCCAGCGCGGGTCCATCTTCACTGGAAATAGCTATAAACAAAACAAACAAGTCTGTAACCTGTCCAAGTACAGCAAACAGCTTTCAAATCGTAAGACCTAAGACAGAGATGTTTAATATTTTAAAAAATAATAATAAATTATTCAATAATCAATATATTCTATATTTTGTGTATATACTCATCATTGCTCATTTCCTCACTATATTAACTCCCCCTATATATCATTACACTGTTTACATATATATTCTACATATACTCACTGTATTACCTTTTTTACTGTTTAGATATGAATATATATGTATATGTAATATATGTACACACACACACACACACACACACACATATATACATACACACACACACACACACACACACACACACATATGCAATGCATAACATATATGCATAACAAAACATAATAATGCAATGCTTATTTTTTTCACAGATGTCATCAAAGTCTGTAAATACACAATATTTATAAATGTTTGTGGACACCTGGTCACATTAACTACAGAACACGACTTGCATCTGCACTGTTTTATACTTTGTACTCCTGCCACATGATTGGCTGATTACATAATTGCATAAATGCGCAGGATTTTCTAATGAAGCCTACATTCATTCAATAAAAATCAACAAAGAGCACCTGCAGGAGAATCGCAGCGAGATCGTCGTCAGGGCTGATGGCGGGCAACTGACTCACGGCTCTCATCTTTACTGAGCTGTGTGGAGGGTCTACTGCCATTTTCACCCTGCTCGTCTCTGCACTGTCTGCAACAACCAGCACAGCCATGTAAGCGCATTACAGATTCATGCAGGCATGTAAAAGAAATGTCTCATGGACAAATGTTGAGAGGTGAAAATGGAAGAAAATGTCATTGATTCTGCATCTGACCTCTGCGCGGTGGAAGCGATGCACTGAGCAAACTGTGAAATGTGTGTCCTCCTGTTGCACCTCTCTCGTGCTGCACCTCCACCAAATGAGCCATGTAATCTGTCACAGCGCGTAATGACATTTCGTTAGACGTACATTAGGAGTCATTTAAATACATCTATATAATGTGTATATATGTGCGTATATATATATATATATATATATATATATATATATATATATATATATATATATATATATATATATATATATATATAGACATATACATACACACACATACAGAGAGAGAGAGAGAGAGAGAAAATAGACAAGATAAATAGACTCCATATTAATGTATAAAGCTATGTATAAGCGACATGCATGCTGGCATGTCCTTACTCTTGTCCATGATGTTCTGCTCCAGGGTCTGTGGATCATGAGACACAGCCTGGTCCAAATACTGCAGCAGTTTGCTCATGCTGGACACCGGAATGCCGAAAGACTGAACAAACAGAAGCAGCTGCTGCGGCTCCAAATCCTGCAGAGCTATTAGCAGAAAAAGATAACACACCACGCTCAAAAAAAGGTTACAAGTAGGACTCTATTTGCTGTATCTGAAGTAGCTGCTTACCTGCATCAACCAATCGGGATACCTCTGAGCGGATCATTCTCAGTTTCAGCCAATCGGGTAAGAGCAGAGCTTCCTCCGAGGTGTCCACCAGAAAAGCAGTAGGAAGGGGTTTTTTATCAGGGAACCAGATTTCTAGTAGAGTATAGAACTCACTTTCACCTGCTGAAGAAATAAATTAACACACTATAATTCCAGAGCAAATGAATATACTGGAAATATGTTTAAATGGAAATATTAATGTAATGCTTTTGCCTGAAACAGTTTGTGACTGCATAATCACCCTTGGAATTTCAACTGCCTTCAACCTAAGCAGCGTTTTGATTTTCCAGGTTAAAAATTATTACCCATTCATAAAAACAAGTTTGTTAAAATTCTGGTCTGGATACAGAGGTTCAAGGAGAAACCTTTTTTATCTTATCTATTGAATGCTTATGTCTTTATTTTTTAATTTGTATCTACCTTTAGAGATAAAAGTAATACTTGTAGATAGTTTTGGTCATAAAAGTAAACTTTAATCTAGAATTCCTAGGAAATTCAGCATTTCCTAGGAAAATCTATAGTTATTTTGATATCAAATTAATAATATAAAAATATTATAACTGTAAATTCATATTGCTGCCCAACATTAATAACATGGAAAACGTGCACCAATATTTCTATATTTGTCACCATTTCCAATACCACATAAAAAAAACCTACAATTTCATGGGAATGATATGGTTGAGACTGAATATACTTAAATGAAAATGAAAATTTAATGAATAATAAAAAAAGAAATAAAAATTTAATGACCAATTTAGACCTGGTAACCTTTATACATTTAGTATAGTACCAAATTGACAAACAAAAAATAAATAAATACATACTTAAATATCTTTCTTCCCTAATAAAACAGATAATTTCTAGAACACATTCAAGTTCGTCTCTAATGAAGGAAAGCACATGGATATTTTAATATTCATGAGGAAATGAGGCAGGGACTAGAAGCATACCTTTAGGTGGTCCTAACGTGAGCAGAATGACCATGGCATGGACCACCAGAATGTGCATCGTAGCTGTTTCTCCTGTTGTCCAGCGCAGGAACACCTGATCCTGAGACTCAGACTGTCAAAACCAACAGTGATTAGCCAAAATTACCACATAAAAGGTACGTATATAAAAGAACGCATGACCCGTTCAAACTTAGGTGTGCTGACCCAGCTGTAAAGATCCTCTCCTTCCTTGGTCTTCCTCATTCGACAGATGTAGGTGGAGAAGATGGACAGGAGGGCGGTGAGTGTGGGGTTTGACTCTGGCCTGCATGCGTGCTTTGAAAATAGACTGTTCATGATGGTGGAGCGCTCCACAATCAGCCGAGCTACATCCTGACACACACACACAGCTGTGTATCTCGTTGTATAGCACAAAAATTATTTTGACGCCAATTCGGAAAAAAACAAAATAAAAAAAATTAAATCTCACCAGTGCTAGATCATTGTGCAGGCCCTGCTCCCCTACAGGTGCATGCTGGGAGAGGTAAATCAGATAGGCGCTTATGGTCTGAGGATCAGTCTCCATGTGAATGGCCTGTGAAAGAGACACATATTTTACAGACGTACAAGCGCTTTAAGTGGCCACATAATTTCGGCTTATCCTGATAACGTATACTTTAATGACAACTGGTAAAAGTGCGACAATAGACTGACCTGCTGCAGAGCGTTCGCAGTCATGCCTCTTACGCTATCAAATAACGGCAGTTTGGGCAGGTCCTGCAGAAGCCACTGATAGGTGGGAAGCAGCTCCGCATCCCTGGAGTCATCCTCCATCAACTGGTCCCTCTCTTCAGCATCCTTTATCCCTCCCTCAGACAGGACCAAGGACAAACCCTACAAGCCCGGACCCGCAATCACAAATGAGCACAGATGCAATACTTGGACAACATAAGCTACTAAAATACATTTGTTGTTGTTTTTTTTGTTGACTATTTGGAAGAACTGTATGTTATGCAAGTCAGTTTTTTTTTATAAGACAAACATGAAGAAAAACAACAACAACAACAACAAACACACTACAGAATTTCTTTACACTACAAGAATCATTATGTAACTAAGACAGTCCCGGTGACAATAACACTATTCAACAAAATTGCAATACAATACAATACAATACGCTACCTTCATAGCAAGGACTCTGGATGCCACCTGAGAAGAGCTAAGCCTACGCAGGAAGTAGTCCAGCACCTCGCAGGTCGTGTGCTCATCTGCCTTAGGCCCCAACAGCAGATCTTGTAGCCGGCCTAAGAGTTGCCTCTGCTTTTGTTGCCTCTGTATATGTAACATAGAACAATTCTTATAGTATAGAATAATTAACAATCAGGATTAGACACTACAGACAATGCTGGATATGCTAGAACAAGAGATTGGTTGTTGTTTTTTAAGTTTATTAAATATTGTTTGGTATTAACCTTAATGGTGGAACTGGAACACGAGTATAAAAAAAAATCTATATATACACTTCTGTTTCAAAATGGAGGATAGAGGACAGGAACCTGTCTTTTCTTTGCTTTCTGCTCTTTGCTCTCTCCTTCTTCCTCATCATCAGCTGATGGTGTCTCGTCAGCAGCATCATGGAGGAGGAATTCGCAAAGGCACTGAACAGGCAGCACGTCCAGTGACCCCTCGCTGGACTGCACCAGATCTGCCAGCCATGGCATGGACTGGGAAGAGGCCTGGAAAAAGAAAACAAAAGAAAAAAAGAACAAAGCCTGGGATTCATACAAGTTCAGAGGCAGAAATGGGGAGGAGGTACACATTAAGCAAACGCTCTTGTTTATCTTAGTATTTTTAACGGGTGACGGATGATTAATCGTAAAGATAGAAATCTCTTTCGTTAGAGCGAGAATCAGGAGATATTTGCTGCAGAGATAAACTTTTATCTAGCTGACAAAATGCTATTACTCAGCATGATGGGTTTGTTTGTTGAAGACGGGTTGTATTTAGAAGATATTTCGTGTAAAAGATTAGTCACATTTCAGTTGATTAAAAAAAAAAACATGCTCTTAATGAAGCACAGACATGTAGTCAGTCCCCTAGTCAGCTTTCCTAACTCAGCTTTGGCAGCAAACTGTATTCCTTAATGTGAAGTTTATAATATACAACAACGAGGTATAACATCACAGGTAATATCACCGGTGAAGTAAATAAGTTTGAAAATGTCCAAATGTCCAAAACATCTGCAGATCTTGTGAGGTATTTCCAATCTGTAGTGGTCACTAGCTATCAAAGGAGGTGAACCAGTGACATGATCAAGGGCAGCGAAGGCTCCTTAATGTATGTAGGGAGTGAATGTTAATAATGCTATCAGGGAAAAGTTGCATTGATCATCAGGGCTCACCTGTCTCTGGATGATATTGAGTAGGAAGTCCGGGTTGCGGCTGCGGCACAGGAGATGTCCCAAGCGCAGTGACTGGTTCAGACTCTTCAGCTGTTCCTGGATGTGTGATGGTGGTCTGCGTGGCGGGCCCCTGAAAGGAAACGCACATCGTCTAATCTTGGAATGCGAATGTCTATTAACTAGAAGGTCATGAAGACCTACTTTGGCTCCAGGCTGGTAAGCTGGCACAGAAGGAGGCTGCTGCTTTCTGTGATGGTCTGCTTGGTGGACGCAGCCGCCAGGTGGCTCTCGAAGGCCAGGATCTCCTGCCGCTCCTTCTGGGAGATCTGGAGCTCGCGGCTAATCATCTCTGCCTTTGTCTCCTCATCGGCCACAGTGCAAGGTGGATAGGAGTAGTTGCTAAATGCAGGGTGAGTGAGATGATTAGTGAAGACCATCGAATGTGGTGTATTTTGGTGGTTGCCCACACGACCAAAGCATGTCTCGTACCCGTTCGGCCCCCTTTAATTAACTAAAGTCTAATCCTATACCATCCTCATCACTCTCAAGGACAATCTTCAATTCCAGCTCAATACCACATCAAGCTCTTTTTGTCAATGCCACCCTCTCTAAATTATACAACATAGAAGGTCTTCTAACAATCTTTCCCGTTCACTCCTGCAGATAACCATCTGTCCGGTCGCCATTCCCTAACGGGAAGACCACCTCTACTCCTTGCAACCGCACCACTGCGCTGCTCCAGCTGACTTTTAATCTCTACCTCTACTGCCTTGTCTCAACCCAAGAGATTTTCATAATGATTATTGTAGCAAAAAGCTGCATTACATGGACCAAATAATTGCATTTATAGTTTCCGTGGCCAAATGATACAAAAAAAAAAAATGCTTCAATGTTTAATGCATTTATAATCCCAAATATTTAGGAAAATGTGTTCCAGTGAAAACAAGTTATCAAGTGTAGAAAATCCATCAAGGGCTTTAGCTTGTCCTGGACTCTTATCTCCCATTCTCTACTTTGAATATATTAAGAACACTGGAGCAAGTTAGAAAAGAGCCTTGGATTTGAATTCAACAATCTCGATTTTGATGTGATATTATGCTTACATGGCAGTTTCTCAGTTGATTACAGAAATGTGCAAGCAAAATAAGCAAGCAAAGCTATTTTCTTTGTTTATATGTTGTCTTTTTCACATTTCAAAGATTAGACTGCTTGCCCGGAGTGTTGGAATATCAAGCAGGAATTTTAATGGCCGGAATGCAGCATCAGGCCAAGTCATTACTACTGTGGACTTGTACAGGGATCCAAAAAACAATCAAAAGAAAAAAAAGGCTGATTTATTATTTTTTTTGGTTAAACAAGATCTTGGCATTCGAAATGCCAAAAATAAACATGTTCTTACTTGGTCATGACCATTTCCATAAGCATTTTCAAAGTGGGGTAGCCCTCCCACGCTGCCAGACCTAAAACAAACATGTGGAGTCTATGAAGCCATGTTTTGTAGTATTTAGATAACAGATAAACTGCAGCGCTCTGAAGGCCTCACCAATTTTCTGAGGGTTGAAGGATGCCACAACAAGCAGCAGCAGCCAGGCTTTCCAGTAGAGTGTTGATATGGCCAGATTTGGAGGCTGATACCTGTTAATAAAGCCAGGAGCAACATAAACAAACCATTATAGTCATGAGTCCAAACACTGCCACTAACTACTTATAAAAGGTCAGTTCACTGTAATGGACATAACATGGCCTACATATGGCACTAGATTTTCTTTTTCTAACCTGTAAGCTCACAAAAGATCTCCTGCTACACTATGATCATAAATCAAATCAAAGTAATAATAATCTTGAATATTTTCTTAGAGTGAACAGGGTTTTTTTTTTATTCTTCCCTTATCCCTTTGTAATCGGAAGAAACTTGCATCTTTGTTCAGGTTTCTGATAACATCTGCAAAAGCTGAATGACAAAGAAAACAACACTGAATTTTGCAAGGCATGCAGCTACACAAACTCATTTTGCTTGTTTACTTGTCAGGGACAAAAGTAAATAAATTCGGAACGAAGCGTTCGGGATTTTGTGGCAAAGCGAACTTTCAGACCACTTCTGAGCTTGACAAAAACAAAACAAATAAAATGTCATGCATTAAGGAAAACAAATAGAGACAATTCAATTTTCACACACAATGTTTTTGTTATTATACCTTTGCATTTAATTCACACACCCTGCTCAGATTTCCTTCTGCACGAATCTTTAGACACACGCAAATAGTGTCTCTTGCCCAGTACACAGACGGGTTGAAGCTGGTTTGTAGCGTGCAGTGCCAGACATGGATTCTGATATTGTTAGGTATAAATAATGACCGTTACCCTGCAGGGAGCTGGATGATCTCTGGGTGATGGTATGTACACAAGTTCAAGACAGCATCGATAAGTTGAATCCTCTCAACATGCAACACGTCCAAATCTACAAAATGCAGGCATCGATCAAGAGAGAGAGAGATAGAGAGAATGATCAAAATTGCTCAAGAAAGAAAGTGTGTGAATGAAGGAATAGAAGCTACCATCTGACTGCACTCCGGCGGCTCTCTTCACTAAGTGATCAGCCAGTTCCATGGCGTCTGCTGGGCCCAAAGGCAGGTCTCGGGACAGGCCAATTACCAGGATGCGCATCAGTGTGTCCTCCAGCAAAGGAACCTCTGAACACAGCCTGAGGAAAAAACTGATACAATTGTACAGAAAAAACATTAGAGATCATTCTTGAATCCTAAAAAAAAAAAAAAAAAAGGTGCAAATGTGTGTTAAAGGCTCACTTTCTGTCACTTTCAGGAGGCCAGTTATCCCACTTGTAATATGTTTCAGGCTGCTCTGTGAATAGCACTTTGTGGAGGCTGTGGATCGTATGTTGACACAAACACAACTTTATCTACAAGATATTCAATAAGACACGGGTATAACATACATCAATCAGGAATATCATTATGAATGGTGAAGTGAATAATGCTGATTATCTCTTCTCCATGGTACCTGTTAATGGGTGGCGTATATTAGACTACGAATAAGAACATTTTATCCTCAAAGTTGATGTGTTGGAAGCATGAAAAATGTCTGAAACGGGCCAAATTTTGGAGAATGTCCAAAACGGCAGTGGTTGTCTTGGTCTGAAAGGGTGAGTATCTATTACAAGTAGTGCAAGGTAGGAACAGTGATGAACCGGCGACAAAGTCATGAGAAGCCAAGGCCCATAGATACACATGGAGAGCGACGCCTGACCTGTGTGGACCGATTTAACCGATTGTAGCTCAAATTGCTGAAGAAGTCAAAACAGGTCAAAGGGGGTTTGGCAGGTTAGACTGGTGTACGCGTTGCATTCTCTTTATAACACGTCCCGCATGAATATGTTTTTAAATGACAGATATCATTAGGAGTTAGATTGTCTATGCTGATAGGACTCTTCATACCAGTGCACATAGTCTTTAGGTCCCAGTTTGCTGATGGAAGGCACCACAGTGTGCAGCCACCACACGGCATCTCTCTGGATGGCTGCAATCTGGTTCTGAAAAGCTCTGAGCACTTCCAGATCTGATATAGAAGCAAACAGACAAAAGAACATAAACCTCAAGTCCAAGAAAAATAATTAGTGCTTTAAGCAATAACAGACAAAATCTGCAACTTGTTTTTGCTTATCGATTTGTTAGTCTATTTTATGAAGCATGTTTTAGCCTTCTCTATGTCATTTCATTGAAACCAATCATGCATTTAATGGTAAATGATTTAATTCTTGTAACAAACAATACGTACACTATATAACCCATAGCTTGAGGATACCAGACCAATACACTCAGAGAGAGAGAGAGAGATAGATAGATCTGAAAATATTTTTTTATATAGCAGTTTTAAATTAGCAATGATTGTTTTCATATTTAATTTCCATTGTTAATCAATAAATGATACATACATAATTACAGAACTAGCACTTACTCTTCTTTTCTCCCTTGTCCCAAGCAATGCCAGCTTCTTTAACTTGTGCTGTGATGCCCAGCATCATGGACACTGTTAACAGATCCGTCACCTGGATAACGAAACGCTCCTGCACGCAAAGAATGACGTAACGTGAGACATTTCTACTAAGCTTCAAGTTCATTTGAATACATTTGTGGTTCAAAAAGGGAGGTGGTAGAACAGTGGTTAAGGCATTAGGCTCTAGACCGGAAGGTTGCAGATTCAAATCCCACAAACACTAGTGGATCCTTGAACAAAGCCCTAAACCCTAAACCGCTTTTGTAAGTTGCTCTGGATAAGGGCATCTGCCGAATTGTGTAAATGTTATTTTTTTTAAATATAATAATTCTCTGAAATTAACCAGTGTAATCAACAGCTGGACAAAAATACCTGACAATAAGAGTCATCTGTCCTTTTTGAACATCACATTCTACATTGAGTTCCCAGTTGCTCTGATAATACATGTTGAACTAGAATTTGGAGTGTGCTTTTTTGAGAGCTTTTTCTGGACTGTGAGAGTTGTTCTCAAGCACCCACAAAGGCATTAGTAAAATCACGTCTCCTAGTTAAAGTGAAGAAAAAAATGCAATGTACTATTGTCAAATTGTGTGCATCAAACATTATGGGGGAGATCAACAAATGATTGTGTCTTTATATATAATAATTTTATTTATTTTTTTTTTTAATAAATAAATAAAAGACCGCACGGTGGCTTAGTGGTTAGCACGTTCCCCTCACACCACCAGGGTCCGGGTTCGATTCTCGCCTCGGCCATGTGTGTGTGGAGTTTGCATGTTCTCCCCGTGCCTCATGGGGTTTTTCTCCGGGTTCTCCGGTTTCCCCCCGGTCCAAAAACATGCTCGGTACGTTGATTGGCACCTTGGAAAATTGTCCCTAGTGTATGAATGTGTGTGTGTATGTGTGTGTGTCCTGCGATGGGTTGGCAATCCATCCAGGGTGTATCCTGCCTTAATGCCCATAGACGCCTGAGATAGGCACAGGCTCCCCGTGATCCGAAGGAAGGTCGGATAAAGCGGTAGAAGATGAATGAATGAAAAAAAAGCACACAGGTGTCCCAATACATTTGGCCATATAGTACATAGCAGAGTTCCAACAATTAGTAAGTCGCTCACTTTAAACTCCATGTCAGTATATGAGGCCTCCTTCCGCTCCTGCATGAGGCCTAAACAAAATGACTGGAAGTTGATCTCATGCTTGGTCTGCTTGATGATCTCTCTGAGCAGAGCCCGAGATGCCCGCAAATAATCATCCTTGTTGGTCAGCAGGTCCTGGAACACCATGGCTAGGAACTAGATAGAGAAAGAAAAAAAAAAAAACACACAGAGCTTAACATCAATACAAAATAATGCTCACATAATGCTTAGAATCAAAAATCACATTAAAAACTCAAAGCTTTTTCAGCGTTATAGAGTTAGCCTGTGTTTGGGGTAAATTTTAAATTATTTCCATACCATTTAGGTGAAATATAGAAACGGTTTCAGAAAGAACACCACTGGCAGGAAAACTAGAATTTGGTCAAACCCCCATTGTTCCATAATTTAACAGTTTAAAAAAAAAAAAAAAAAAAAAAAAAAAAAAAAAAAAAAAAAACACACTAGAGAGAGAAGAAGAGAGAGAGAGAGAGAGAGAGAGAGAGAGAGAGAGAGAGAGAGAGAGAGAGAGAGAGAGAGAGAGAGAGAGATAGAGAGAGAGAGAGAGAGAGAGAGAGAGAGAGAGAGAGAGAGAGAGAGAGAGAGAGAGAGAGAGAGAGACACACACACACACAGACAAAAGAGAGAGATAGTGAGAGACACACACACACACAATGTGTTTCTTGTTTCTCAGTATGCTTGGATTTTGGATGAAAGAGTCTGTTAAGTGAATAAATGTAAGAACAAACCACTTGGATGAACCCAAATACTTTAGAAACAATGGTCCAAGAGATGAAAAGGAAGAAATTTCACTGTTGGATAGTGAATGAGGTTAACCTTTGGGGCCTGCTCTGGGCTGTGCTGTAGGACCGTATGAAGCACTTGCATGTTGTTCGGATTCCTGGCGTTGGACAGCTCATTAAAGATCACGAGCTTGATCATGGTGCCCAGGTTATCTCGGTGTGCGTTCAGGAGCTCCCTGCAATGCAGCCATGTACCACATAAACACCAGTGTATGATACACACCTTACAATTCTTAGAACCTAAATCATGACGTATGGGAAAGGCATCGCCTACCGGACACACAGCATGTAATGATTGAGGAGAACTTTCGGCTTAAGACGAATCTTGATGAGGTTGGAGATCACGTCCATGTCGTCGGCTCCGTGGGTTCTACAGTTCATGCACAGGGACATGAGGAGGTCCTGCGCTGGTCTTGTCAGCTGTAACGAATGGATACAGCATGAGAACATCTTTATTTTTCCTAATCGTACATTAAACCAGAAAAACAAGACTCCTGGTCTCTCTCTTTATTTTTATTACCTTTGGATTCTGCAGCCACATCTCCAGCCGCTGTACAGCCATCAGTCGCACCTCCTTGTAACCGCACGTGGCTGTTAACAGGCGCAACAGGTTCCGGGATACGTTGTCCATGGGTTGTCTGCGATTTAACTGGTCCCTTAAAACATCCAACACGTAGTCTTCCACGCTATCCGCCAACTCATCGTACCTACGCGTGTGAGAGTCAGTTATAAATACGATCAAAGTTCTATATCTCTAATATCATTTCAACACCAGCCGAAGTGAATCAAATGGATGTGTACAAGGTCAGTACCTCGGCATAACCTGCCCTTCCTCTTCAGGACTGAGCTTCTCCTCTGCAATAAGAAACTCGGTTTGGTGATCATCCTCATCCGGAGTGGAAGGGTGAGGACTGTTTCCTGAGAAAAAAAAACAGATCCTTTTTACGTTTAAAGCATGACTTGCGTTTCATTTCAATTTAATTTAATAATGAATCAGAAACCGTATCAAACTTTTCTTCATTTCTGAATTTCTTATTCTTATGCACAGTGGTAATAATTAACTTTCCATATGGACCACATTACATAAACACAATGTGATTGATAATGGAGAATATAAAATGATGTAATGAGACATGTTAAAAACAGTCTGGTTTTCTTTTTTAATGGCATGTGCTGGTAATAGCCATCAATTTTTAGTATGGGAACATTGTCAAAGTATCTCAAGTATATTATGTGCATATAATATGTGCATATTTAACATTTGTGAACAAATATACTTTGTAAATAATTAAATCATGATATAATGAGAGAAATTAGATATTAAATCTGGTTTGTTCAGATTTTTATTTTTGACGGATTTTCGACAGTTACCTTATGGAATTATTATTATTTTTATGACCAACAAGTTTGAGTTCTTCATCCAGCAACGTTATTGTCACTAATCAACAGTTAAAATGCTGTACTTGGGCAGTATAGGTACATGTATACAAGTTTACTAGATAGGAAAGTGTATCATCATAATTCACTAAATGACATTTCATAAAAACATGCTGACTCACTACTTTAATGTGAATCCTTTTAATAGATCAGTACTTTTACTATGAATGTGTAGAGGACTTCGCTCAATGGTTAAGATGTTAGAACTCTAATCAGAATGTTGACAGTTCAAATCCCAGTACAACCACTCTGCCACTGCCAAACTGGGCCCTTAAGCGAGGCCCTTAAGCGAGGCCCACAACTGTTCAGTTGCATAAAAATAGTTGCACTGGAGAACAGCATCTGTCAAATAAGTAAGTATAAAAAAAGATAAGTATCCTTAAGGCAGTGATATTAAAGAAGTTACTTTTACTCATACAGGAATGGTGTACTTAGTCCAATATCACTACATTTATTTTATATATAATCATATAATTTTAAATATGATTCAAATGTTATGACAATATGTATAAAGTCACTTTAGATATTAGCGACTGTCCTAAATGTGCATTTCAGATTGTGATTGACGGACAGCCTGAAAACATAATTCCTTCACCAGTCATCAATTTCTTCACCAGTGCTTTATTTTCTCCGATACTCATTCAAGTTTCCTTGCTAGTGAACACTATACCTGCACTCAGATCTCCTCCGGAGCGGATGGTTTCAGTCTGCAGCAGCATGGTCTTTGGGGGCATTTTAGTGTTAAATGCAGTCTGGATGTTGTCTACGAATGTTTTACAGTGGGAGCTGTCCACCCAGATCCTCTCACCTAATGAGTCCTCAATGTACACCTGAGGACAAACAAAAACTTAGATCAATATGAAACATTCATTCGCCATAATATGAAGGTCAGTGGAGGAGCACGTGTCTAGTTTCTTACTTTGACAAAAATCTCAGGCCAGTTTTCATCCTCTTCATACGCTGCCATCAGCAGATTGCAGGCCAGAACAGACACCAGACTGTTCCCCTTTGCCTTAAAGTTAATAGAGGCGTCTCGCCGAAGGAGGCTACACAAAGCCTAAAGCAGGATACGGAGCGAAATGAACGTGTTGCTCGACAGGAATATTAAAGAGTAACAATGAACACACACACACACACACACACACACACACACACACACACACACACACAATGCCTCTAACCTCAATGACTCCTTCGGTCGCAAATATATTGGGTTTGAGCTTGGCGAGGAACATGAGACTGAGGTACAGAGTGATGTCCGGCTTGGCCCGGTTCATCTTCAGCTGTTTGACCGCACCGCACAGCAATCCTTCAATACGCTCATCGTTGCCGTCAGACTCAGCTGCCTCGATCTCATCCAGCAGTATACCCGGAGACACTGCAACACCACCACAAAGCTTAGGATCATCTGATCTCAAACATAAATGACGAATATGATTTAATTAACGAACACTAACTAAACCCCCTTCTGCCTCACCTTCAATAGGCACCACAGACGGCTCTTTAATAGACGGGGAAATTGCTCTTTTGTCCACAGCAGCAGCTTCAGCCAGACGTGAGAGTGCACTGGGTGGATTGGCAGCATGCTTCGGGCGTTTAGCCAGGTTAGACAGGCCTGAAGAGGAAGGTAATGACGAAGAAGCCTCTCTCTTGCGGTCCGCGGGCAAACCTGTAGATGCCGGCTTAAGCAGAGCCGGGGTTGCTTTAGTCTCGCTGGCTTGACCTTTGGCTCCTAAGGCGATGAAGTCTCCTGGAGGAGGGTGTCCTGAGAAAAACACAATGCAAAAGGATTGTAAAAAATGTACAGATTTATTACTCGCTTGTTTTATAACTAACTACACCACATCACATACCTGAGGTTTTGGCACCGCTGGGGCGCCTAATGCTGGTTGGCTTCGGCCGATTCATGGTGCAAGATTTAAATCAGTAATCTGTGAAACACAGAAATAGTGCAGTGATACAATGTGATAATAATAATAATAACAATAATAAAGATAATACAATGTGACAAATACAGTGGTCAAATATTAAGATGGATGGAAGTTGCTTGGGTTCATATCAGGCTACTTTTGATCACATTTGTCTTGGTCTACTTTGTAAAGCCTGTGAGATGTGTAAAATGCCCACCACCCCCTCAGAGTATGGGTAAGTTTTGATGACCTCAATCTTATTTCTCATCCTATTAAATAATCCCCACATGCTGATGTGTCCTGCCCCTTGCATTTACAGCATTTGGCAGATGCCCTTTGCTCAAGGGCCCACTAGTGGCAGCTGGTGGTGCTATCTTCCGGTCCAGAGTCCAACACCTTAACCACTAAGCTCCCGTCTACCACCTCCCCTAACTTACATTACACTAATCACAAAAAACTTTTTTTGTATAAAGACACAAGTTACAGCTTTGAGTTGTGGATCATAAGGTTATGAGTTTGAATCTCATTGTAAGAATAAAGCTATTCTTTAACAAAGCTATTCTTTAACAAGGCCATTAGATCACAGCCACACGACTATTTACTGTTTTTGGGGGGCTAGAAGGGTATAAGGCAAATGTAAATGCAGTGACATAAACAGTGAAATAAAAGCAAATAAAATCGATCCAAACAAACAGTCATAATGGAACAGGTTCAGGACTCAGAGTTCCAACAGAGTAAAAATTGAAGGTCTTTTATTGAAATAGAAAAAGAAACTGATTAACACATATACACACACACACACACACACACACACACACACACATATATATATATATATATAATCCTTTGGTCAGATTTGATTTGTGGACTTTGGTAGTGTATACACTAGTGTAGTATGTATACACCACATTTCAATAACAAGCGATTGTACACCACTAAATTATATATTATATATATATATATATATATATATATATATATATATATATATATATATATATATATATATAAAACTAAAGAAATACGTTAAAAAAAAAATCACCCATGTCTCCTGTTATAATGTATTTTTACCCCTACAGTTGAGAATAAGTGAATTTGACACACATCGTTGACATTATCATCGTTAATTCACGTAATAGAGTGAAAAAACGGTCTAGTCAGCAAACAGAGTAAAAGCTACAAGTAAATAAAGAAATAATAGATAAAAATATGTATAAAGTAGTACATTAATAACTCCTCTAACAGGATTGTTAGTAGCAAACAATGCTAGTTGGAATGAACCTGTCAGCTCAGAGACTCCGTATATGTATATCTTACTAAACAGCAGTTTTTCCTCCTACGTTTATCAGCCTTTAACGGTTTGTTATGCTTAAACTATAGTTTAACATTTAGAAATGTATTATTATTATGGTTATAAAGACTTACTTTGTGTTTTAGAGCCGCTACTCCATGGGGAAATCCTCTTCTTCTCGGTCGGCCTGTGACTGTACGGCTTTGAGAAGAGCATCGCCCTCTCGTGTACCGGGGACAAAATGCCGTAAACAAGTAACGTTGACCATTTGAGCGTTATTTATTAAGTAAAATATATAAGTTGTTATTTTTAATAAATAAAGTAGTAAATAAATGTTTAGCGCTAATGAAGTAAACTGATGCATGGTTTGAGTCCTAGGCCCTTTGATGTTTTTTTTGTTTGTTCCAAGTTGTTCTACATGTTAACAACATTTCTCTCTTTTTATTTGAACGTTATTTATGATTTTATTAAGCTAAGAAAATAAAAATATTGTTTTTTTATCATATTATTTTAAATGAATGAAATAAAGCAACCAGGATAGGTTAGAGTTAAATAAGAATCCTGTTTGTCTGAGATCTGGGTGCTGTAATAAGTGGCTTGTTTTTGAAATACAAATCTTCTGATTATTTCGACATACATTTGTTTATAATCTTTAAGAGAATTCTTGGATTGTGTTATGGTTTCTGCATTATTTAGTCACCTTGAAAACTTCCCCAACTACAATTTAAATGTCATAAAAAAATTACAACAAAATTTCCCTTCTCTGGAAATCCCATCTGTTGTAGGATGGATGACAGTAGTCCCATGCACAAAGCAAGCTGCCATGAGGTCCTGCATCCCCCCACTGAATACCTTTAAGGTTGCCTGGAATACCTTCTGCCCACCAGATCTCATCATTCCATTCATTCAATACCTGATCACTCTAATGGAAGAGAAGAGAAGAGAAGAGAAGAGAAGAGAAGAGAGAGAGAAGAGAAGAGAAGAGAATAGAGAAGAGAGAGAGAGAGAGAAGAGAGAGAGAGAGAAGAGAGAGAGAGAGAGAGAGAGAGAAGAGAAGAGAAGAGAAGAGAAGAGAAGAGAAGAGAGAAGAGAGAAGAGAAGAGAAGAGAAGAGAAGAGAAGAGAAGAGAAGAGAAGAGAAGAGAAGAGAAGAGAAGAGAAGAGAAGAGAAGAGAAGAGAAGAGAATAGAGAGAGAAGAAGAGAAGAGAAGAGAAGAGAGAGAAGAGAGAGAAGAGAAGAGAAGAGAGAAGAGAAGAGAAGAGAAGAGAAGAGAGAAGAGAAGAGAAGAGAAGAGAAGAGAAGAGAAGAGAAGAGAAGAGAAGAGAAGAGAAGAGAAGAGAAGAGAAGAGAAGAGAAGAGAAGAGAAGAGAAGAGAAGAGAAGAGAAGAGAGAGAATCAGAAAGAGAGAGAGAGAGAGAAGAGAAGAGAAGAGAAGAGAAGAGAAGAGAAGAGAAGAGAAGAGAAGAGAAGAGAAGTTCCAACCATGGTGTTCAAAAGCATGTACAGGATGGGATGGATATACATTATGTCATATAGTGTGGCTATGCAATTGACATTCTATATATATATATCCATTCGATATATTTAATATATAGGTTTTTCATTCAATCATCCATGGATAATTTCATATTTATTTACATGTATAAAAATGCACTAGCTGGTTAATATACAGTGCAGTATTTATGGCAAAGTTGGCTCAGTCTGTTATGGAGCAGGACTACAGTTTAAGAGAAGAACCTGTCTCACTGCCTTTTATTTTGTTCATGGTCTGGTATCTGACCCCTGAAGAATGTGGTTGAAATTGAGGTTCAGGTGAGGGGGGGGTCACACACAGTCCTGACTGTCATAACTGCAGTCTTCTCAGCTTGGCTGTCCTGAATGTTACATATTGAATGACACTTCCATGAGATGGCAAAGCCAGCCCATACTTTGATGGAGGTCGTGAGAATGAACTCTGTAATTGCAGTGTATAACTGTCATTCAGTTGCTTCAAGAAGTTGGAGTTACACAAATACGTGCATTGATTCCTCCTGTAATCGAGCATATCTGCAACATTAGATATCAATTCAGGTGTGATATTTTAGATTGGCATCTGATCTGTATATAACTATTCAGCACACTTCCAATGAATAACATTGATTATATCATTAAATTGGCACCTGTCAGTGGTGTGGAATATATTAGGTAGCCAGTGAAAATTCAGTTCTTGACATTGCAGGAAAAATGGGCATGCACCGTCTGAACCAGAACAGCAGAAAATGGTTCGAGGATTGAAAACCGGTGAACTGATTAGAGAATCATGTTGACTAAAGCTGAGGTGTATGGTGAGGGAAGCTTGCCCCGTCTGATCTACTGTAGCACAGACCACAGATATCACGCTGGCTTTGGTAGGAAGGCGTCATAAAACCGAATGCATCGTGACTTGCTGCACATAGGATAGTAAAAGCTACTCCAATGAAGGATGAGATTCACTTAAGGATTCTGATGGCTCTGATGGCCAGCAGCCATATCACCTATTGCCAGCAGCCATATCACCCTGTAGCTCAATACTGGTGCCCACTGAAGCTACGCAGGGATGAGCCCAGTTAGTACCTGGATGGGGGACCACCTGGGAATGCTAGGTTGCTGCTGGAAGAGGTGTTAGTGTAGCCAGCAGGGGGCGCTTACCATGTGGTCTGTATGGGCACTATGGCTGCCGTCGCATCATCAAGGTGTATGCTGCACACTGGTGGTGGATGAGACGTTCCCCCTCTCACAATTTGAAGCGCTTTTGGTGTCTAGAATTACATATAAATGTAATGAATTATCATTATTATTCTCCTGGAGCAAGAGAATTCTACACGTTATATATTTAATACGCATGACAAACAACTTAGGTTAGGTAGGTGTGATGTCAATGGAGGGCTCTATAGATGTCTTTTAGAGCCAAAGATACCAAAGGGTCCTCTCCAAACCAGTTCCTGTAAGCTATCACTTGTCAAATTCATTGTTAGGGGGACACATTTGACACCCCTACGAAGCTGTGTCAAAGAAAACAAAGGAACAAGAGAAGAGAAACATTGTCTTATTACTGCCTAACCCTTGGCCAAGCCTTACTCAGCGCACTTCCAGTTGGTCTTATTTACCTCACATTGAATAAAACTTGGCTTTCCACTTTTATAAGAAAACAAGCTGCATTTTTGATGAAGTATAATCAGATACAATTTCATTTTAGAAATTGAACATTGCCCACACAAAAAAAAATGACCTACGTTTTGTTTTTTTCCCACACATTGCAGTTTTTTCGCAACTGGAAAGGGTTGAAGGCGGTGTGATTCCCACAAAGCAGCGCTGAGGAGACTGCGAGGAATATGGCTACAGTTCCCAAGAATCCTCACATTACAAAATGATGTCAGGCGTAGAGACAGACATTAGTCGTGCCTGCCAGACAAACTTTCACCCAAAAGAGAACAGCACACAGAGTAAGCGCTGTGCGGAAAACAACATGTGCTTGTAACCTGACCTCAGTGATGTAAACACAAACAGGGCTTAGCTACAAATATGTGTGCAATATTTATTGCTGCGTAAAAGAAATAGATTTCGTTTTCCTGAGAAATCGAACAGAATTGGTTGTGTGTGTTCGGCTTTCTTTAATCCAGCATTTCAACTTTAGCCATAAATAAATAGTTTTCCTTGCACTCAAACAATACTATATGAGCAATGTGGCGGTGTTGTTTCAATAGACTGATTCAGGGACGAGTAAAATTAAAAGCAAATGCAGCATGTGACTCATATCTGATCGGCCTGTTTAAATAGTCGGGAGGTGAACCCTGTCCAAGATTTATAATAGCTGAGAATAATTAAAAGTGGCAATGCACAAAATGATGCCTTCACCATACGCCTGCGCCACACCGACTTGCTCCTTAAACTGTTTTTCATATTATTTATTTTCTTCCTGATGAAGTCAGCGGAGTGCTTAGTCAAGACTCTCCATATAACGCTGGCATCAGAAGACTGGTCTATAAATTCAAAATGCTAAAACATTTTGCACATGAGTTGAAAGAACACAGCGTCTTTCTCCCAAAACCACTTCATAGTCAGGAGGAAATTATTCCCTGTTCTTGAGGTAAAATGTCCAAAACATTGGAGTGTCTTTTTTTTATATATATATATATTTTTTTTTCTTTTCTTTCTATTTTTTTAAAAACTATTATTCCCTGTGGCTAGAATTTCAGCTGTGTTGTTGAAGTTCTGGATACAGTTTGATGTTCAGTCCAGAGCTTTTTGGAAAATTGTACAACACTATGATCACCATAGGGCCCAACATTAAACCCGTTTCCATCAGTTTACATTTTAGGCATGTTTAAAAACCTGCTAGAGATTTGAGCCACTTGTTTTCTTTGTAAAAGGATCTTTCCTCGTCTCTGGGTTAAGGCAACGATTTCCGCAGTAAAAAGCCACCCAGAATGCAAACACGATTACTCATCAAGTCCTGCGGCCAACTTGCACTCGACTTTATACCGTGCATGAAAGAACACAGTGCACTACCATGCAATTAGATCCATATGCTTCTTCAGAAAAAAAAAAGAAATGCATGTGTGGTGAGTCAGGCAGCAGCAACAGAAGAAAAGAATGAGCCAGCTTGGCTGGCATGCTGCCTGTAGGCCCAGTGGATATAGCCAGCACTTAGTCAGATTCTTCGGAAGGAAATGATTTGGCCTTTGAGTATTTACTTTTTAATTGTCTTTATATGTAATATTTGCTTGAAGGGATTCTGAAATGCCAGACTGCTGACATATATATATATATATATATATATATATATATATATATATATATATATATATATATATATATATATATATATATATATATATCAGGAGCAGGTTGCTGCAAAGTGATATGTTTTTAAAAAAAAATCGTTTCCCCCAGCTCCTTGTATGAATGCATGAAAACTGAAAGGCTGTAAAACTTTTAATGTCTGCTTCTTTTTGCCAGAACTTGGCGCAGTTTGTTAGAAATGTGGAATGCAGATTTGTTTCCACGGTGCACCTGCTGTCGACTGTCGACAGAGGGCGCTATTTATGTCCCGTAACATGGTAAAAATTCATTAAAGGCTCAACGGAAATTATTAGTTATTTGTCCTTTTATTTATTCACAGCATGCTGATGGCATTCCGACATACATGTTTTATACAACAACAACGGCAACAAAATAAATGGATAAATACATTTTTGTATATAGTGTAGTAATAATAATAATAATATTAATATTAATATTATTATTATTATTATAATAATTATTATTAATAATAATAATAATAATAATAATAATTATTATTATTATTATTATTATTATTATTATTATTATTATTTATATTATTATTACTATTACTATTATTATTACAAATGCTTTAGTGAGATAATAATAAAAGTATTTTGTAAGAAAAAGGAGTTTAGATTAAATGCACCAGAAATCATTATAAAAAAAAAGCATTGCAATTGAAATGAAATAATCTGTAAAATATCAATATTTAATACTTTTGTTAGATAGTTAAATAATATATGTTAAGATATGTTCGTTTCATCTAACTCCTAGTGTAGAGAACAAATAATCGTAATAAAAATAATACAATTAATAAGAAGAAATCCAAGGACAGTGAGAAAAAAAGTTTTATGAAAGTTTGACTTATAAACATACACAATAATAATAATAATAATAATAATAATAATAATTTTATTATTATTATTATTATTATAAATAGAAAAGTGAAGTTTAGAGGTAATAAGCGTTCAGATTTTAGGTTTGCTTTGAATAAAAGCAAATATTTCCATGTGCGAGGATTATTAATGCTGTATCGTCCTGATGAGAGAATTTTGCCAGCTGCGTCTATTTCTGGCCTCCCCTAGCTAGTTTCCCGCCTGGCTGACGTCAGCAGAAAGTTATTTTCATGAATGGAGGGGGCGGTCACGAGGAGCCGGTGACGCGCATGCTTGCGGAAGCACCGAGTGGAATGTCGATACATTGTTGTTGTTGTTGTGTTCGTGGCTGAGACTGAAGCTGAAGCTGAGAACTCAACACTCACCTCCGTTCGCGTTCGGCGTTCCGGGACCGACGGCGGCGCATCCCGACCAGTGCGAAAAGACGGGGAGCCTCCGACTGCTCGAGCCTACTTCTCAGGATATTCCTCCCGAGCTCGTGCGAACATTCCCGGCGGAAATACCGAGTCCACACGGTAAGCAGTTGTTGATGATGATGATGATGATGATGATGATGATGATGATGATGATGATGATGATGATGATGATGATGATGATGGAGGTGTGTTTTTTTTTTTTTCCTAACCTGAGAGTGAAGTAAACCCGATATTCAGTCTCATCCTAACGGGTTCACATGTTAAACACTTTATCTCATCCTTTTAAAGTTTGAAAAAGTTTATTCACAAATGAAAACAAGATTGCAAAATATTTGCGCAACTGTAGATTCCTCGACAGACCCGTAAACAACAACAACAACATCATCATCGTCGTCTCGTGCGCATTTTTTCCGACTCGTAGTGTGCGCGCGTGCGTGAGCGCGTGCGTGCCTGCACACCAATATTACATGCTTTTCGGAGAAAAACAAACCGCGACTCTGTAAAACTCCAGGGTATTGAATACACTGCACACCATACCCGGCTTTAGCAAAAGGATGGAAAGGAAGAGTTGTATTGCATCTATAAGAATAACTTTTCTGCGTGATGGTGACTTTTGTCGGGGGGGGGGGGGGGGGGGGGGGGGGGGGGGGGGGGGGGGGGGGGGGGGGTATGTGGTGAGCTCGCGTATGGCACGAAGAAACACGTGGTTCAGGCTTTACGATCGCTGCACAAAGGGCGCAACGGTTCAGTGGCGCGAGATTTAGGGGTGGGGGGTATCTATAGCGTAAATACACCCACCCCGGTACTCTCTCTCTCACACACACACGCACTTGCAGGCACTTGCGCGTCTGAACCACGCACATGTGATAGATTGTGATTAATTTGGGGGTGATTTGTGCGCGTAATCGGAAGGGAAGGGGGCGACGTTACGTCACGACGCTTTCCTGGGTGTGGACTTTTTCGTCGCACCAGCAAGAGCGACTTGCAAGTATACTTTTTTTTCCCCTCTCCTGTTCACAGAATACATATAACGGGATAGATATACTGAACAAGCAACGGCCACCAAGAAGAAAACAATCAAATTCGAAGCCAACTTGTCGTGTGTTGATTTATACGCTGACTTCATGCGTTCGCATAGAGGATGAGAAAAAAGATGAACTCTTATCATGTCACATAGCTTGAACGTTATTTCACCCGTGATCAACATTAAAGCTCGGGTCTAATTCCAGCCCTGTCAGACCGCAAGACTTCCACAACCAAAAGAGACTTCTTCAAAGGTTCAAAAGACACCCGTGCCAAGATCCCTAAGCATTTAAATAAGACGCATGCTTTTGCGCCTAGGCCCTGACCGCTTATGTGCTCCGAAGTGGGTGTTTTTTTAATATGAAAGCGTTTTACAGCCATCGCAAATTGTCCACTCTGAAGAAACATTTCGACAATAGGTCATTCTGTGACTGGTGGTAGCCTACGGTTACGCCCTCGCAGTGAAAGTGAGTCATAAGTGGATAATGTGATTCATTTCCACAATGGCTGATAAAGTAGCTGCCATTAGGCCATTCAGAGGCACCAAGCCATTCAAGGGCCCCCTCAAGGCAAGCGGCGCGCTTGATTTCTCACGAACACGCACTGTGCTTTACCATTTATGGGGAATCATTTCAACAGGGTGTCCAGTTTGGGTGTGTGTGTGATGCAGCTCCCTCTTTCTTTCTTTCTTTTTTTTCTCGCCTTTTTGTCGATTGAGTGCCAGTAATAGCATAAACTGTTACTCCGCATCCATACGCAAAGATTCTCCAACATATGCATGCGCCTAGGTTATCTGTGCTGTTATTTCTGAGATGAAATCCGTAATGTGTAGGTCTATGAAAGAAAAACAGGTGTGCCCGAGCTCATTGAGAAATCCTCTATTGTTGCTGATTGCACAGCTCAGGGCTGGCAGCGTGTGAGCTTATTAATGACCTTTGCCTTGTGATGTGGAAAATCTTGGAGGAGTCCCCCCTCAGCACGTCTTTGTGTCACACTGTACGCAAGCAGCGTGACCTCATCCGCGGCTTACTCTGACTCACAGCGGCTTGGGTGTCTGTGGCGCTGACCTCCCACACCTTTTGCGTCGTCTGTCTGCCACTTTTGGGATCCCAGAGGAAGTGCTCTATCATAAGGTCTGCACGTGGGCTGTTCCTCAGCGTGGGCTGGGTTATTAGCAAAGGCCTATGTGCACGAAGCTTCGGTCCTCACCAGTTGCGCGTCTTGCGCCGAAGTTCGTTAGTTGTGTGTGTTTGTGGAGTTGTAATGTTTCCCAGCAAAAACGTTTGTCTAAATATGACTGTGTGTGTGTCTCGACAAAAGAGTTGCGGTGAGATCTGCATGCTTGGGTGAACTGAACAGGATGCTTACTGTACTCATTGTGGTTTTTTTTTTCAAAGCAGACACTGAAAGTGAACAAAAGCGAGGTGGCTGATGGATTAATGATTTAGTTTGCAACATGGGGAACTCCAAACTGCCTCAAAGTTTCTATTTGTGTAGGCACTCTTGACCAATGCTGCAATATCAGCCTTAGTCATCATGAAACAAACCTTCGCTATTTGGCCTAATCCGATCTCGGGGACCAAGGGGTCATGCTTGTGATGGAATCCTTTGAAGAGCAGGAACGAACGCAAGATGATTAATAATCCGATGGAGTTCACATTTTGGAGAAAAGGCGATGCTGCCAGTCCGAGTGTAATTCAGGATTTATTGGTGTTTGCTGGAGTTTTGGATGGCGTGTTTAGGGCACGGCTCTTTCTGGGCCTCAGTGAGCGAGCTCTGTGGGGGTGTTTACGCCATAATGTGCCAGCTTTTACCCAGCCCTTTTCCTGCTACTCTCACCAATTCCTGGATCTGACAGAAATGACCACACCACGCTGTGGTTTTGGGCTGCGGGTGAGCCGTCTGGAACTAAGAACCCATTTGGGTGATTCGGTGTTTATGCTTGTGAGAAGCCTCCCTCTTTCATTAGCTGTTGTCTGTAGACATACACAAGAGCATAAGGGTATGAGATTAGATATTCCTGAAAGGTCTGTGGCTGTTTAGCTGGTCTGTGTTGTTTTTTTTTTTTTTTTTTTTTTTTTTTTTCTCCCCTCCCAAACACACCTGCACCGATGTACACTAGGTTTGTTAACACAGCTTAAAATAATGGTGCACATGTTCCTTCTGTGGGATCGTGTTGGTTACTTTCTCCATGTTACCCATGGGCTTGTCTTTGTTTTGTGCATACTTTGCATTCTTTCGAATCCCTGCGTCCCAAGTTTAAGGCAGAGGGAGGGAAGGGGGGGGGGGTGGTGGTGGTGTTTTGGGTGATTTTTTTTTTTTTTTTTTTTTTTTTGCCTCGCTTCGACATCCACCTCCCCTCCTTATCCGCAGAAAGTTCCGGCGGTCACGCCAGCCCTTTTCCCTGTACTTTTCCTTCCGCTCTGTGAAACGACGGGATTTTCCAGGAAATGTCAGTTCGGGAGGGTGTGATTCCCTGCTGCTCGTCCTAGCTCTTACCAGTAAACAGCATGACTCACTGCTCGACTATGTGCTCCGTTTCCTTTACATAAGATCCTGCCGATTGTGCCGCTGCTGCACCACGGGCCCTTTTTTTGCCTCCTTGTGAAAAAAACGGAGCAAGGAGGAGCTATTTCCCTTCATCTCCTAAAGTTCTCAGGGCCACAAAACAGAGAGCCGTGAACGTCCTCAGTGCCGAGCCCGAAGAGTCGCTATGAGAGACAGGAAACCAAACGGTAATGACACACCAGTGCTGCTCGTGCTTGTGAGCTCGGCGTCCGGCCACCGCATACGTCAACGCCGCTTCACATTTCTATCCAAGCCATGGATTCTATAGCTGGCCTGAGAGTCGAACTCTCAGAAGCACTAAAACAACAGCTACCCGACCGTATCACGGTCTAGCCCCAGAGACGACCTTTGCGACAGTAAAAGCTGAACCGTGTAATGCTTAGTAAATGTTACTGCTCTTGGCAGGAGGTTTAAAGCATTACAAAAATACGCAGATTGTTTTATTGGAGTCAAACGCAACCACACCAGAAAGAAGAAACGAGCCGGTTTAGAGCACGTTACGTCATCATTCGAGGTTAATGGAAAGCATTTGGCAACGGATTTTTTTTTTTTTTTTTGGCTTCACAGAGACACATTTTCCTTGTTGTGAAACCTCCAGGCTAGAAACAAACGCTAAACATGCTGTTACAATAATATTATTGTCTCTAACCACCTCATGGACATTTTGTGAAGTGATTAACATCCTTCTGATACCACCTCCACACTTCAACATGTGGTGATGACCAACATTCCCATGTGATCTTCACAAAGTTTTTGTTCTGTTTTGGCTACTTCTGCCTGAATGTGCACACAGCTGCCGTCTGCTCTTGTGAAATGCTAGGATTCTTAGCTAACGTAGCATGCTAACTGTCCTGTCAGGTGCTAAGTGCATGCTAACTGTCGTCTTACAATGCTGAGGATGTGGTTAATTATCCTTAGACAGTTCACTGGTAGAAGGATATTTATACGTTAGCGCCTTTCTATAACGTGTCTGTTTTATAAGCACGACTCCCTTGTATATTTTTAAGCGTTTACGATAGCTACTGTAAATATTACAAAACCGACGTGAAACAAGTTATCGTTTACGTTATGGCCGAGCCGTATAAAAAAATGATTGCTCTTGAAAGACATTCCTCACGGCAGTCAGATCTGTGAATGTATCACCAAAAAAAAAATGTGTACTATAATTCTTTATAGGAAAATAGGAGCACAATTATTAACGCAAAAATCTCTGGACCGGAAGATCGCAGGTTCTGCTGCCACTGGTGGGCCCTCGAGCAAGGCCCTTAACCCTCAATTGCTCAGTTGTAAGTCTCTTTGGATAAGGGCGTCTACTAAATGCTTTTAAATGTCATAAAGTTTAAGCTGGTGGTAATCTCCGCCAGCAACCGTGTAGACCGGTGTTAATTTAATAAAAGCATTTTCGTATACCCAATTTTTGACTGCTTGACTGATTCTGTCCAGTGGGAATGGAAAATGGATGGAAAACACTGGCAGTTTTATTATTATTATTTATTTATTTTTATTTTTATGTCGGTCTGAAAAGTTGAACATTTTTGAAGCATTACCAAATTTCAGTCACTACACCTATCCAAAAAAAGCACATTTATAACCTGCTAAGTATTTCAAATGACAGCAGTTTTGGAACACTGAAGCTCAGCTGGAATGTAATGCTGACTCTGAGTGGAAGCCTAAAACTCAGAGAGACACACACACACACACACACACACACACACACACACACACACACACAGACACACACAATCAACATACACATAGCAACACGCACAGAAAAATCTGTGCTTTGTAAATCTGTCAGAATTTGTAAATGAGGAAATTAGAGAATGGTTAATGAATGCAAGCCAACATCTTTGTCCTTGAGGAGTAGACTTATCCTCTGTCTGAGATGTCCTTTAGACGATTTACAGTCATAGTGATTTGGCCCGAGTATACCAGTGCAGTAATTTCAGCAAATCATTACAAATCAAATCACAAATTGTGTAAAGGAGGCTGAATCGTTTTCACAAAGCAGTGCTTTCCGAGACGTCTCACTTTCCATGAAGTACTGGAAAACCTTTTTTTTTTTTTTTTTTTTTTTTTTACCCTGAATTATTTTTATTATTGCATACCTGTGTATTTTTATAGAAATTATTAGATAAACCTTGATCTAAATTCAAGTACATTGGATTTTTCAAAAGTTTTCTGAATGGAAATAATAATAAAAAAAAAGCAACCCGCCTTATTTCTGCTTGTACACACTTCTCTATAGACTCCCTCCAAGGGCCCTGTGACATGTTGTTCTGTTTTCCTAGCCCGGCTCTCGATAGCCTGAATAAGAGCTCCAATGTTTTCGGCAGTCCGTCCATCTCGCGTCGCCAAAGGCAGCCCTGTGTTGGGTGGAAGGGAAGGGGAAAAAATGCGCCTGTTGTTCTGAGAGAGCGATGATGAAAACACAGCCTTGGAATGCCAGGGCTTTTCCTTTTTAGCAGGGCTGCGCAAGTGGGGCCCCCCTCTCATCAAGTCCCCTGACTTCCCTGTACTCTGGGAAAAGTGGACGACCACACAGCGAAGGAATGCGAAGGAACTTTTTTTTTTGTGCGTGAATGTGTGTATAGACTTCAAGGGACAACTCAAAAGACCAAAAGAGAAGGGTTTTTTTTCTTATACTTGGAATATACAATTAAGATGGTCTTCCCTAGAAAGGAATAGGAGCCCCTTTTCTCACACAGGACTTTATGGAGGCTTGCTGTCTAGGAAAGCTGTTAATTCTGCTTGCCTTGCATCACTTGTCTAATAATTCTGGGACTTAACCCTTGGGGACTGTGCTGCTGCCTTTTTTTTCCACAGAGAGAAAGAGATTTCTGGATCGCAAGTGCGGAGCCAAAATACAAGTCATGCTGTCATCTTTCTTGCGTACCGGCTGTTGCTTTTCCCAAACTTTAGCTATATATGGTTTGGAGAGGCATATTTTCTCTACCATAATTAGTTCTGCGCATTTGCTATTGTGATCGGATTCAAATGCACGGTGGGGGCCCATGTTTAGGGACCTACAACTAAACGGCCAGATGGTACCAATCAGTCTGTGAGCGTATTCTTACGCGGAGCTTTGTTTCGAAGTTGCGGTTCATTATCTACGCCCAACCTGACCGAGGATGCCCAGGCTCCGTGTTTGATCTCCGTCATGGCCAAACCATTTGGACTGCTGGTTAATGCGTGACAGGTGTGCTTTATCCAAACCCCACTAAAGAATGACTAAGGATTTACTATTATGGCCTCAAACATCTGTGCTACAATGGTTCAAGAAAGCACAGGGGGAAAAAAAAAATATATATATATATATATATATAATTGTTTTTTACTTTCTATTCATTTTGATCCTACTCATTTCTAGCACTCCAGTTAGGTCACAGAGGACAAGGATGATGTGAACAGGCCCAAGAAAAAGCAAAGACAAACACTGATAACATGCACTCCCAAGCAGGAAGTCATATGACACAGAAATAGATGTTTTCCCTTGGAATAAAGAAGGAAGAGAATAATCCCTTTGCTGTGATAATGACTGGAAAGAGAAATGTCGCTGTTATTGGTTTGTACCAACAGCCCTTTCCTCGCTAATGATGGATCACTTATCACATTTCCACTTAAATTGCATTGTTGGCAGAATTTTACAGACAGCACACTGAGCTAAATATAACTCAGGAGAGTTAAATAAGGGCATGAAGCGAGCCAGGAAAGCCCAGCGTAACAGAATCCTGTCAGGCTGTCAGCCGTGGCCCTAAACCTGATAAAGCACATTGTGTAAAAACAAAAATATAACAGTGACTGTGTAAGGGAAACTATTCGCCCCGACACGGTGTCTTCTGGAATGTTCAGCATATCTTTTAAACAGCCAAGTACAATATGGTCTTACAGGCTTAGAGTGAAAAAAAAAGAAAAAGAAAGAAAGTATATTACAACATGTTTAAAAAAAGGTTGTATGATTTTGTGCGTGTTGTCTTTTGAAGATGAGGTCATGTGTGTACATCTAAAATAAGCTCATCAGGGACTTTCTGTTGTCATTTGACTTAAGTTCATGTTCTACAGAGGAACTAGGTTGCCTTGTTGGTGAGTTTGCTGTAGGGAGATAAGTCAGATCCCGGATCCCTTATAATGCATCATCTACAGTGTACGGATGATTCCATGAATGAGTTGCCAGGTTTGAGTTTTATTCATTCATTTATTGATTGTTTAACAAAAAAAGGCTTCTCTGTGTGTGTGTACAATGTATTAGTATTTTAATACGGTGTTTTCTAATTCCTTAACACATAAAGGTTTGTATATCTGATGTATTCAGACAGGTTATACGAAGGAGACTTTTTAAACACATATTTGTGAATATTAAATGAAATTCGTTATATATATTACATTTTATTTTTCATTAGTTGTTATTTGCTGCTCTGCGTATTTTGTCAGATTAACTCTGTCTGGATGTCTGTCAGTCTATTAGTGGAATGTGTGTGTGAGAGAGAAGTGTTAAAAAAAAAACAAAACAAGCAATGTCACTCTGGCGTTAAGAATAGTTCAGCAACCAAATATACCCAACCAACAGTCACATAGCGGTCAGAAACTGACCGCTGATTAAGGAACTATACGATGAGTAAAGTGAATTGTGTAGGGGGAAGGGGTTTTTTTTGTAAAACCTACACCTACACCGTGAAACATGTGTCTAAAAAAGGGTTCTACTAAAACCTTTAATAGTGATGATGTTTATAGTGCAGTAACTTAACTATGTGAGCTGTATGAATTGGAGGTTGTGTATCGAGGGAGCAGCTGCCTTCCCTGGCACGATTATGAATGAACAATATCATAGGCTTAGTCATGTGACCAACACACACTCATTATAAGGGAGTCTCCATAGATGAGGTTTTTATGGTACATCCTGACTATGGCTTACAAACTCCAGAAATGGACACATCCTGTTTTGGTGCAGTTTCTTAGTCCTAGTCAATACTTTTTTTAAATGTCAGAATAGAGCTCCATATGAACATATGAGAGTTCAATGCTGAGGGCTGTGACCTGCGTCTGTACTTGTAATGGTTTATGATCTTGTAAGAATGCTCCCTCAGCATGTAAACACCAATTGTCCTGATTCCAATACTCTATTCGTTGAGTATTGCTGACCCCTACTGGCCAAAACGAGGAACGTCTGCTTCTCGCATTATCTCAAAGACTATGAACTCTAATTCCCTGTTTCCATCCTTCCTCTATTCACTTGACTCATTTGTTAATGATCAAACTCTTTATGTTCTGAGAGTCCTGATGAAGTTCATCTGCGCCAGTTGGTGCTTATGAAGACTTTCCAATGTAGTCCTAATTTTCATTGGACAATTTCATTTATGCCACAACTGTTCACTTTAGGGTCATAATTTACCTCTGATATTTTTTGAGGCACCCTGCACGTCCTTTTTGGTCATTTATAGATCATTTCTAACAGTGAAATTACAATACTACAAAATACCATCTCGGTTCGCATGATACTGAGCAATTTCAGATCCAGCAAACGGCCATTGATATTACATGTTCCTATTGGTATTATTCATCCCCCCCCTCCCTGTTCATACAGTAATATGTCTGTCGTTCTTTCCGCAGACTTTCTGGGTATGACGACTCATTTCAAACCGAGCAAAGCAGTAAAGGTATGTTCCGGCTTTAATATTGCTGCTTATAATATTGTTATTGTAAGCATTGTTATTATTAGTTCTTTGACATCGATTTAAAAAAAAAGTCGTTTTTAATCATTTTTCTAGCCAAGAAATGAGCTCTACCCTCAAACGTTCTCAATCCACACCCTTTTAATCTAAAAGGCAATTTTATGGTTATATAGAGTGTATGATGTAAGGTGGTGCTGGAAAATCTGATTAGTGGTTTGTATTGCTATTACAGTCATTCTTTTAGGCAACAGGGAGCTATAAATGTTACAAGTAGCTCCAGATAAGATTATACCTACAGAAAATTCATATAAATAAGTACAGAACACCAGATTTTGAACAATATATTTATTCTGTTACTTCGGTATAGTGGACTATTGTATCACTACAATATCACTTCTGTGTTGTCTGTATACAATATCAGTAACGTCATCAGTAAATTCACAACATATCCCAAAGTGATTTTTAATCCTCTTCCACCACAACATGCAGTATTTCAGTATTTCAGTATTTCAACCTTCCCGCCATTTCAACCTTTCTGCAACGTAGCCACCAGACCAGTAGTTACTATATGCACACACTTTTTCTTAGAGCACGTGGTCTTAAAATAATCCAGCGATTTGCCTTAAACCACTAATCAGAAGGTTGTGAGGTCAAATCTCACCTACAACTAAACCATCACTGCTGAGGCCCTCGTGTTCGCATTAATGTGATCATTGTAAGTCAGGCTGGATAAAGGAGTCTGTCAAATGCCCTGATCAGATTTCCGAACAAGACAAACTTTTTCAGGATAAAAACAAAATGATATTATACATGATATATTATTACACTGTGCACGCAGGACTAGGATTAACGTTTGCTTGTGCCGCTCCTGATGCAGGTGAAGAAGGAGACGGAGAATGCGCCTGCGCTGAGCGACGACGAGCTGGTGGCCATGTCGGTGCGCGAGCTGAACCAGCACCTGCGCGGCCTCACCAAGGAGGACGTGGTGCGGCTGAAGCAGCGGCGGCGCACGCTCAAGAACCGGGGCTACGCCGCGAGCTGCCGCATCAAGCGCGTGACGCAAAAAGAGGAGCTGGAGCGGCAGAAGTCGCAGCTGCAGCAGGAGGTGGAGAAACTCGCCCGCGAGAACGCCAGCATGCGCCTGGAGCTGGATTCGTTGCGCGCCAAGTACGAAGCGTTGCAGTGCTTCGCCCGGACCGTCGCCTGCGGCCCTCTCGCACCTGCCAAAGTGGCCGCCACCTCCGTCATCACCATCGTCAAGTCCGCCAATCACGGCTCTCCGACTCCGCCATGCTCCGCCCCGTCATAGGAAAGCGCGAAAAATTTGTCCGTCTGGTCCAAACTGGTCCCGAACCTTCCCAGCCTACTTCTAATAATCAGACTGAAGGGGGTGGGAGGGGAGGCAGACTGCCATTTTACCATCACTTCTCATTTTCTGTTTTATTTTTATTTTATTTTTTATATATAAAATCTGTTTCTTTGTTTCTTCCGCACACTCAAACTCCCGCTCATATCCAAACAAAACCGCCTACGTCGTCTGTGCACTGTGCTCTAACGCTCCGGCACCGGCAGGGGGCACTGGCCTTCTCGTCTTTTTCTCTCTGACCCACGTTGAGACGAGACTTGCAGACATGGGGATTAAGTACTTGATTGAACCTGCCATGGCAGTCTGTGAATGCGCTGATGCCTGTGGTATCTCACTTTTTATTTTATTTTTTAAACATAAAGTCTGTTTATCAGTGTAGAAACACAATTTGCAGTATATTCTTGTTACTGTGCTTGTTTGTGTAGGAAAACGAAACAAAAAAAAAATGTTGCTTATACTTTGCAACAGTGCAGTATCTTGATCTTTTGCAAGCCGTTATATGGATTATACTCATGCAATATAGGATTTCAGGAGTAAAATAAGGGGCCTTGGGGTAAATCTGGTTTAAAAGAAACCGGTTGAAAGACCAGCAAAGTTCCAAAGCCATGCGATTTAGTTGTAAGACTCGGGTTTGAACAATGCGTCTTTATACACACACACTTACTTGTGTGTAGACGATGAGGAAACAAGTTGTTGTGAGAGAAAACAACGAAGCTTACTCGCCGTATTTGATTAGCACTTACTTTCCTTGCTAAATTACAGTGATGCAAGCACTTGCCATTTACATACATGTCCATTTCAGGACACAGAAATCATAGGACATTTTTTCTATTATTATTATTATTATTTTGGAAAAAAAGGCACTTGTCAGTTCAATTGACTACTATTACACAGTAATAAGCCTGTCATAAGAAAAACCCCTCGTTAACATGTCATCCATAATATGCAGGTTTTGTAAATTCAATATGCACCAGCTATCCTGTTTATTCTTTTTTTTTTGTCCTCGTCAGCGCCATAACGAATGGAAGGTAATCCATATTGGATATAGAGACATGAGCTGTCTTGGCAGAAGTAACGCAAGTCCATTATTACCTGTATATTACAGATTCGCTATTGCCTAACGAACGACAAGAAAAAAAAACGAAACAAATAGTGAATTGAAAAGATGTTTCCTTTCACATCGAGGATTCCGTCCGTTTAGAAAGCATTCCTACTGCTAGCTCTAGGTCACACGAGGTGGCACTGCACTGCCGGTGTTGGTAAACCTGATGATGAACTTAATGAACTGCAAATAATTCGAGACGGACTCTTGGGTAAAGACGGTCCTGATGTTTATGATGTGACTCAATACAGTGTTTTCTTGATTTTTTTTTTCTCTAAGGAAAGAGTAATAGGCAATGTGAAGCCTTATGTGTAAACGCTTGTTCAGTTGATTGGATTTCTATGAGAAACATCCAGCTGAGAGTTACACAAGTGCAATCAGGATTCTCTCTTTACCCAAGTGACTATGACTGTTCCTTCTTCCCTGGCGAGGCTGTTGGGGGGGGCAACAAACAAAAAACAAAAAAAAATACTGTGCTGCTGTGTAGGCTGCTGTTAGCCCCGGCTCTGCGACCTACTGCTGTGCTTTTGGCATACTTATTGTTATTTTGTATCTTCCCTCATTGTTATCTTTTGTCCATTTCTTTTTTTTTATATCTAAAAATGCTATTTAGGTTCATTTCTCTGTTGTTTCTGCTGATTTCCTTTGTATTTTTGTACAGTTGCATATCTTGGGAGTAGTATGAAGTTCAGAGTATGTCTTTTACACATGTCATTTTTATTTTTGTTTTTGACAATAGCCATTCTGTTAAAAAAAAAAAAAAAAAAAAAACCCTCCTGAGCACATGTTTAATTAGCAAACGTATTGTTTGTGGTGATCCAATGCTCTTGCTTTTCTGGTAGTCACATTACACGCTCTAAACGTCCAGGCATCGTCTTTTTTCCCCACCCAGTCTTTTCTTTTCTTTTTTTTTTTTTTTACCCAAAGGCATTGTTGTGGTGACAGGATTTCAAACTGGCTCTAGACAATGTGCAGTTCGAAATTAAATGTCACTGTAAGACCAACATTTTTTTTCAACCCACACACATCCACATTTACTTCGTTTTGGATCATTAAAAAAAACACCTAGAAATTCCCCCAGTCACATGCCTACGTTTTTTTCACTTTCTGTTCCATAGGAGGAGTTAATATTTCCTCATTAATTCCTAATATCAGTTCCTCTTAATGTATTCCAGGTTTCAAACCAAACCCCCCCCCCTCTCTCTCTTTGCCTGTGACTTATACTGACCTCTAGTGGTGAGCTCTCAAAATGCTGTGAAGAAATGCTGACGAATCCAAGACGCTGCATATTCTTCTTGGATGGACAAGGCATTGCTATCTTTTTGGATGGACCAAGAAAAGAAATTTAGTTCAACAGAACAATGCAATTATATATAATCCTATCGCAGGTTTATATAAGGCTGTGCTTATTTGAATTAGGCCACATTATAGTACGAATCAGGTATGGGGGGTTATTTTGTATAGAGTGTGTATTTTAATGTTAAAGAAAGACCACCAGTAAACTCCACTGACTACCTTTTCTTCCCCTCTCTCTCATTTCTCTCTTGGCATACTTGAGATGCTGTTCTCACCAAGTGGGTACTTTTTTTCACATTTTATGTATGCTGTATGTGGCCTTTTTCTGGCTGAACAGGTTAAATTATTCTATATTTTACATATGATATATCTATTTTTTTTTTTAAAGTATATATTATATACACGCTCAGTCAGTCCTTAAAGCTATGTACCATGAACGCACATAAAATAAACAACAGTGCTCTTGAACACACTTGCCTATAAACACACAGAGAATATCCATATGGTTTGCTGCTCCAAATGACCCCCCCTCCCTCCCCTGTAGTAAGTTGCTTATGTTAAAGTCGAATGAAAAGCTAAGCGAGGAAGAATGCTAGAATAGAGGACAAGTAGTGCCTATAAGGAAGCTTTAATGTATTGTAGTAAAGGATAATGTCAAGGTTTGGAAAGGTTTGCGAGGCGATTGTAAATACAGACGTGAAAGGCAGCGAAACCTGGACTTGGAGAGATCATACGATTTACACCATTAAATCTGTGTATATCTATTACACTTGAAAGTTAATATTTATTTTTGATGTGTGTCTTTTTTTTTTAAACCTCTAAATTATTGTATTTACTTTCTTTTATTTACTTTCTGTCAATGAACTACCCTCATGTACAAAAGAAAAAAAAAACAAACAAAAACAACTCATGCTCTTTTTTTCCTCCCACTCTGGCTGAATATAAGAAAAGTAACTTATTCCTGTAAATAGTCTGCAGTGTCCATTTTGTACTTTTCAATAAAGCTTCTTCATTAAACAAGTGTTAGTGATTTATTACAAAGTCATTACAAGATAATGCAGACATTGTGATAGAAGAAAAAGCTTTAAAATATGACCCCCTCCCTTTTTAAAAAAAATAAATATCCTTCACTTTAATCCGTTTTATTTCATACAACGCAAGCTTTAAACTTTATTCAAATCCCCAAATGATCCTCAACCAGTAGCTGGATTTAAAGGATGGTATGTATATGTGACAAGGCCGTGTGATACGATACAAATCAATCTAAAAGATGAACAATGAACAAGTGTATTAGCTTTCATAACTTTGCTCATAATAGTAATAATATTAATAACTATTTGCAATCTTAAACAGACTCAAATCAGAAAAAGATTGGTCACTTAATATACTGGTCATTAAAAAAGTACAAATTGTCCAGCTTTAAAAATATTAGTTTTTAAGTGACCACAAAACGACACAACAGGATGTAAATTAATCCAAAACAAACTGATTTTTCCTTTACAACATCCTCATATTAGCCTTTATATTCCCCATAAACACTTGTGCAACTAAATTATATACAAATTATTTAAAAATAAAAGCACAGCTCGCGGGTATAGACGGAATTGTTCAGGATTAGAGAAGGGGAAGAGCGCAAGGTAAGAAACATTACAGAACTTCCCCACCAGGCAGGAAAATGTTCTTATGCCAGTTGCTGTGTCCTTGATACAGGAGATATGAAGTGTTTCAAAGGGCAGGAGGTAAACAGTTTGAAGTGTGGTGCTCCAAAACCACGCTGTCTTTGAGAAGTGCTTCCGTTCGTCGTGAGACAGAAGCCGAGGGCTGCGGAGCAAATACTTCCAAAGAGGTGCTCTGTGAAGTGATGCCTCCGAACAGTGCGAGCTTTCTGAAGGCCTCCTTTGCACTAATGTCATGCCGTAACAAAGCCAGGAGGTCGCACGGGACCCTGACGACAGCGCGGAGAATCCTGAATGCCGTGTTCCTTTTCAAACACGTTTCAAATCACTTAACGAAATTTGGTACACGTTAAAGGGGGCATTTATACGACTCGATCAATGTGGGATTTCATAACCTTAAACAAAGCACGTTACTTGGTCTGAATTATATCCGCATATTTTTAGAGGATATTCTCTGTACCTGTGGGCTCCCTTTCCTCTATACATAAATATACACACACACACACACACACACACACACACACACATACATACACACGTACACTTGCCGGGTTTTAAAACTCGTCGTCCGTGTCGATTAGGGTGATTTTATCAGACTTCTTTGGGTTCTTGTTGACGGCCGGGCCCGCCTTGCCGTTCTGGCTCGGCTGCACCACCTCCTGTGTGGACTGCTGCGTGTACTGCTGATAGGCCGGGGAGAAGTTGTGGATGGCGTCCTGCACCATGTCTCCAGGGTTGATGGTCTCTTTCAATCCGCTAGAAATGCTGTGCATGGAGGCGACATTATCTACAAACAGAAAGAAGTAGTTATATCAAAAAATAAATAAATAAGCTGCACAATGTCTGAGCTGCCTCGAGGTATATATTAATATAGTAGTTTTTTTTAATGAATAACAATGCAATGACAAATTTCATTTTGGGTAAAAATATTCGGACCCATGGGCATAAAAAACAATAAAATGATACTGAAAGGCATACAATGTAATAAACTAATTATATATATATATATATATATATATACACACACACACACACACACACACATATTGTATACAATATATATATATATATATATATATATATATATATATATATATATGAAACCTGTAAGAGACTGCTTTACCTGTGCATTTTATATGACCTTTCAAAAAATATAATATGTCCTGACAGTCACAGAAGTTCCTGGCATGCCTGAGTTACAATGCATTATTTTCACTTTTGTAAGCAAGTTCTTGCCAGGAGCACAACCACGCTATGTTCTTAAAACAGAAGCTCGGATGAAGAAAAAAAAAAAAAAAGAATCAAAATGAAATCATGTCCCAGTGCTCCCTGATGTCAACTCTCCTGCTTCATTTCTTTAATCCTAGAGATGTTCAGGGAGAAAACAACAGCAAAAACCTCAACCTTGCTGTTTCAGTGCATGGTGTCTTTATAGAAGGTTTGGTGTAGTTTTAAATGAAATGCTCCAGCACATTTAAAAAACGGGTCTGAGGCGCAGAGATACCTGCCATGTCTTCTTCTGCCCTCTAGTGGACTACAGGGAGTCCTAACACTCCAGAGATTATTGCTGGGCACTGTAGCGTGTTTGAGGGTCAGGAGAAAGGCTGCTGTGCCGCAGAGGTTTGTTCAGCACACTCGGTGAGCTTTAGCAGCTGCTTCGCTTCAGGAGAAAAAGGATCGGCACAATCAAACGCTAGCTCGTCCACCGAGACGTGCCTTCTACTGACCTTTTTCCACCAGCACCAAAAGGTCATGAAATCAGTCAAAACTTTACCTCCAGGTCTAGTATACGCCAGATTTCATGTGACTTCATATGATGTGTTTAAAAAAAGTGCTAGCAAGTGAAGCTCTAATAATAAGTTGCACGACAGAATATTTCCTTCCTTACTGTCTTTCATACATAAAATGCCATCAGCGTTCTCACAGACGTCTCGTATTGGCATTCAAAGCCACACACGCAGACCAATGAAATAGAGAATCTCAGCTGTACTTCATGCAGAATGCACTGAATCATAATACAGGTCTAATGAAGTGCTTAACATTCCGGGGCCACAATGTCATTAGCTCTGAGATTGGAGTATATTAAATAGACATTTTCTGCACAGCCACGGACCTTGCACACTGCCGACAAGAGCGAGGGTTCAAACAAAGGTGCTTTAAAAACCCTGGGCCGGGCAAAGAACAAAAATAAATAAATAAAATAAATATAGAAAGGCCCAGAACGACCCCACACTCCTAAAGCACTGAGCAGGAGCCTCTTTGTTCACTTCCTCACTAATACATTAAGACAGAATTTGACAGCCTGAAGAAGAAAAAAAAAAGGTTGAAATGGTTTCTATTTATCTTTAATCTCGAGTGAAAAGTTCTTATGCCACATGCTGTGCCATAGATGTCTGTTTTTTTTTTTTTTTTTTTTTTTAAGCAGGAAACCTGGCTCAGAAGAGAGCTGAACTATACAGAGATCCTCTGAACCCTGCTGTCTCCTGTCACCCATGTGGCCATCTCCTCTGAAGTCGCCTTGCAAGCCTTCTTTTTTTAACGGCAGAAAAAGCAGTGTAAACTCAGTAATGAATTCAGATTGCTCGGCAGCATGCCCACCTGGAGCTTGGCTCTTCTTCTCCTGGTAAACATTGTAAGTGAAGGCGTAACGGAGTGCGATAGCAGCAAAGAACATTTCGATGCAAGTGATGAAATTCTGCCAGCCAGCCGCTACCGTTCCTGCGCCCACTTCGTGCCCGTCTATAACTAGCGCTTCTGGGATTACGCCACATCGCTCCAGGATGGCCAGGATCATGCCTGGGGGGGGAGGAAAAAAGGAACAGGATGGTCTGAGGTTCTTCAAATAAAATGTTAATTGTTGAATAGCACTTCTTCAAATCATCATCATGGTAATAATGATGAAAAAGAACAAGTTTAACCCTTTTCCTGCATAAAGTGCTTATATGCAAGTTTTTAATATATATATATATATATATATATATATATATATATATATATATATATATATATATATATATATATATATATATATATATATATATATATATATATAGGCCTAATTTACTTTGCATGAGTGGACACCATGCCTAAAAAGCAAACAAGGAATCTCATTAAAACATTTATATGCAAATCAGATGTGACTCAAGATCCCTCAGAGTTAATCTTATGTTAATATTGACATCAAAAACACAAAAGTTTTTTTGGGGGGGATGAATTTCAAATTTGACAGCTGCCTGTGAAAAGGAAACATAAATAAAATCTGCTCGGAATTACAAACACAAGGTTTGTACTGAATATTAAACTCCATGATGGACTCAGCAACAGCGCATTGCACAGAGAGCAATTATCTCAGATTGATTAGACTTTTCAGTCACTGTGGTGAGTGGCTTACAAATTAAGATTGCTGGGACTAATTACTTAAGCACTTGTTAACAATGCGACTTGCATCCCACCACATAAGGACACTCGGGAGCGATCTCTAGGTGAAGACAATCTGCTTGTTCATGGGCATTGTTTCGAAATGATTAATATACAGTGCTTTCCTGGGACTTAGAAAAAAAAAATAAGAGGCAGCTCCATGTTTCCCAGCTCTGTCCCCAAAGTAAACTTCCTTTACCTCTCTCTTTCTTATAAACCATTACCCACCTTGCCAGAAGGACAAGAAGATGACAGATTTGATGGTCAGGAACTTGAGTACAGGTTCGAACGGCCTCAGTAGGTCACTGGTGGCAGAATAGAAGAGGAACAGGGCGTAGAGGGACAGACTCACAGAAACGTTGTAGATAATTGTGATGTAGAGGTAGCCTCCGTTAACACTATAGGAAGGGTTTAGAAGAAGAAAAAAGTGCATGTGATTAGCATGTCAAAGGAAAATGTGATTCAAAAAAAAAAAAAAAAAAAAAGGAAAACCTACTTAAAATCTCCATCGTGATATTTGCCAAATGCTTGTAGGAAGATCGTGATAATGGCCATGATGGGCTTCACCACGCAAAACTGAAGTGTGGCCTACAAGACAATCAAAACTTGCATTATCAAATGGAAATGTTTAAAAGACTACTTAAAACCTAAACCTAGTCGTATATAGATATTGGCGATGTAATGAGAAACTGTTCAATTAAGCACCGCGTTAAAGTATGAGGATGTAAATCATAAAAAAGTGATTTGCAAGATGGAAATCAGCGTCCTAATATAATGCAATTGCACTGTTTGAACACCAGAGGTCCCAATCTGCGAGTCCCATAGGAGTTAAAGTACTGTATATAGATAGAGTGCTTGTGGTCACATTAATGGAGCGCCAGCAATATCTGCACTTGTAAAAGTCTAATGCTTAACAGCTCCAGACTGCAGCCAATAACACGTGGGACACTATACAATTACACAGTTGTATCAGAACACTTCAAGAACCAGCTTTTATTTAGTAGCTTTCAAACACTAGAAAGCTTAGTGAAATTGGACAATATGGTTCACTCAAAGGATTTTAAATTCCACAAGTCAGAATAAATATCTATTGAACAATCATTCTGTTCATAATCTTAATCCTCTGTTCATATGAATTTCTCATGAATTGACTTACATTGACTTACAGTGGTTGATTCAAAAACACTTACACATTTTTTTCTCCGTCAAATCTAATCAAGGAATCAAATCAAATAATCAAGCCTGGACCAGAAATCTAATCAGACCGAAGGCAATTGTTACATTTCAAACCAACGTTTGTAGAATGGTATAGTTTGGTACGATTTGAAAAAAAAAATGCACCAAACCAATGACACATGATGCTTTATAAGCTAAGGTCATATACATACAGGCAGGTGTGCAATAGAGTTAATTAAAAAGAGCCTCTTAATCAAAGCCGGTAACTCGGGGTGGGGGGGTGGCGGTGGGGGAATGGAGAGAAAAAAAAAAGCTGCCTCACTCAGTATGCTTCGACTGAGCTCCGGTCTGAACACGTCGCAAAGGAGCTGCTTTGAAAAATGGCCACGTAGCCGTCCAGTCAAAAAGAACCATGTGTTTAGCAGTTTCCATTTTTCTATCTAAAAAAGTTCATTTCACAGACTATTCACTGTTTTGAAGACGGAGCTCTCAAATCCAATTTCCATCAGTGTTATGCTCGGAGTGCTGGGAGCTTCTCCGCTCCCTTTGCAGACAGACAGCATCACATTGACAACTCCTATTATTTCTCAGTGTTTATTATCAAGTTGATCACACCTAGTCTTCATTGTTTTTCTTTTCAAACTTTTTTTTTTTTTTTTCAGTTGAATGTTATTTGAAAGAAACGTGGACAAAAATAAAGTGCGGCTGCCACTTTATTATTTAGGAAGAAAAAAAAATGTTTTATATGATAGTTTAGGTGACAGAACATCCCAAGGCAAACATTTCGGATCGGTTTTCATTTTTCGTTCGGAGAAAACAAAAACACAATTGAACGCTTCTGGTTGCTGGCATTTGAATATAAATATAGTTAGGAATCCTATTCAATTTTCCCAATGGCATTGTCCAAAAAAAAAGAGGGGAAAAAAAAGAGAAAAGAAATAAAAACAGGTTTGTATGTGATGTGGTACACTTAGTGCTGGCAGACCACCTCTGTAGCTTGCATATTGGCATTAACACTCAGGCAGCCATTGAAAAACCCACTTAATTTAGCTCTTAGTGAAGCATAACGCAACACACCTACAAAGTGCTTAACCTTCAGCGGCTGTGTTGATATCACCGGTGACAGTGGCAGCAAATGAAATGTATAATAGTCACAGTAGGACGCATGCAACGCTGTGCTGGTGGAGGCTCGTCAAGGAGAAAAACAAACCTGTTTGCAGAATCTTAAAAAGCCGATGGAGTAACTAATTCCCGATAGACAGCAGGTTCCATACATGCAGCTTGACCTGTGACAAAAAGTGATAATAGATGAAGATGATGCTGCTTCTTTGGTTTTATATATGCCATACCATTATTATGGACATGACTTAACTGTATGTACATAAACATATAATTAATGCAAACTGTGTATGTCAAAGAAATATATTGACCGTTTTCAATGCTACAAGACCATTTTAATCTTTTAGTTAATCACAGTGAATACATAAATTATATTTTCCATTACTTTTGTATACATACGTATATATATATATATATATATTATATATATATATATATATATATATATATATATATATATATATATATATATATATATATATATATATATATACACATACATACACATACATACATACATACATACATACATACCATACACACACACACATGGAACTGACAACTTTTAAAAATGAAATGAAAGAGAAACACATTATTAAGCTAACTTTAAAAAGAAAAAGGGAAGAAAAAAAAAGCCGGGATGTTTGCTTGGGACATTTAGCATCCCTTAACTGTAAATGAGCACGGATGTATCCAATTTCCTTCCAAACAAAATGCTAATTAGTTCCCATCTGTGTGTAACTGTAGTGATTCTGATTAGAGCAGAATAAATCCAGCTGTTCCTTTAGCACTCCTAAGCTGGGTATTGCTTCTTAAAGTAAAGAGGGCTACAGGGAGCTTTTGAAAGCCCTCAGTGTAATATTATTAGAAAGGCACAAAACAGGAGGAGGACAAAAATGTAGAAAGAAAGGGGGAAAAAATAGATTTAAAAAGCCTTAAACTAGGCTTCCCTAGAAATCTTTCAGGGGCATCTAGATATTACAGCCAGGTGTGTCAGATTAGGCAGGTCAATTTCACATTCGTAAAAGAACATCATGTCTGGTATGACTCAGAGTTGCATGCGAGGAAAGATTCGAGCCAATATGTAAAATCCTACTCGGCCATGTTCAACGTACATAAAGTGATGCTAATGGATTTGGATAGACTCTGGAGAGGAAAAAGGAAGTGTACAGGATGATAAAATGGTATGCTGAGAAGAAGCTGAGCTAATGAGCCACTGACCGTCACCAAATATAGTATTTAACACTTTTTTGAAACACCCCTAATAAGAGTTTTCCCTCTCTCTCTCCCTCTCTCCCTCCCTCTCTCTCTCTCTCTCTCTCTCTCATAGTACATTGTCTATTGTAATACATAGTTTATAGAAATAAGTCATCAAATGACATTGATTCAATGACACTGCTTCTCTGAAAAGTACAGGAAACAAACTTACGGAATGGGTTTTCCTCGTATTTCAGCCATTATTGCACTCTCTCCACCTAGATACTCGAAGGACAGGCTCAAGAAGTTGTAGATTACAAAAGCTGTAAAAAAAACAAAAAAACAAAACAGAATATTTGCACCATCAGCAGTTAAGCAGATGCATTAAAAATACCTCGAGATGCAATACAAGCTCACAATAAAGAAAAAATGACCTTCAATGTCTAAACATTTAAAGGCATTCACATCTGTGTGGACTATTAGGCAAAAAGGAAAAATAAACATCACTAAATATGAAAGCACAATAAAATAATTAGTAATGAATAAATAAGAACTGCTTTGAGAGCAAGTTATTTGCATGAAACGTTCGTGCATAGTGCTTTTACGTAACGCAAAGTACTTTGAAGGAAATTCAGCCATGAATATTTTACACAAGAAGTCAAGAAGAATAATGAAAATTCCTGTTTGATATTACAAACTGCAGCTCCTTTAAAACACTCAGCTCATTTAAATTCCATTGGTTTATTCAGAAAAATCTAAAATAACCACCCATTACACAGACGGGTGTATTTATAACTTGGTAAACACCGGCTCACAATTCAGCTGTTGAAAAGAGAAAAGGAAAATGTAAAAAAATAAAAATAAGATAAAGATATAATTGCGCTGCAAATGTTTTTGGTTTTAATACAAAGAAAGGTGAGAGGAACACACGTTTGGGCAGTGTTACCTATTCTACCTATTCCAACTCGGTGCAGGTGTTTAGATATGTAAAGCCTGTGAGCATGACTGATAAAATTAATAATACTTACCCTCATAGCAGTCACGTATGGAGTCAAAATAGACGTAGTACTGGTCATTGCTAATGAAGAGGAGGCTTAGCCAGGAGTCAAAGGCGTAAATTGGAACGATGAAGAGGATGCGGATGATGTAACGCTGTTCGTTCGGCACCGTGTATGACCTCAGATGCGAGTAGATCTAACACACACACACACACACACACACACACACTGTTTCTAAGACATAATAGAAACTAAAAAAAAAAAAATATATATATACATATATATATATATTTTATATTATCTATATATCTATCTTATCTATCTATCTATCTATCTATCTATCTATCTATCTATCTATCTATCTATCTATATCTATATATATATATATATATATATATATATATATATATATATATATATATATATATATATAAACATTTTTATTTGAATAGAGAAGCAGAATGTCAGGTGATTCAGTGTTCAAAACATCCACCAATAGAAGGATGTTGGGTGAAACAAAACATAAGCGGGAAATCTACAATAAAAGCTTCATGCACATCCGTTCCAGCAACACACACTAATCTTATCTCTTACCTGCTGTTTTACACACCCAAGATGGATACCGTAGTTAATGATTACACTTACAACACTCAAGAAGGAGGCATGTATGTTTCTTTTGTCAGAATTTACAAGATCAATTAACTAAGTAAAGACTATTATAAAAGAAAATATAAAGCTAAACAGTTTTCAGGACACGTTATTGGCATTCCAGATATCTTCAGAAGGATGTTTCATGTGAAACATTTTCTTAAGTCAGAGCCCCAGACCAGAATCCTGTCTCTATATGCACAGACTGTGACTCATGGTAGACTTTTTCAGGCTAGGCTCATGTGTGGGTGGCACTAATCCCTGAGGGTGCTCAAGAGAACCACGTTTGACTGGGTCCATTTCTCCTGTAGTGATTGAAGAGATGAATGTAATAATGAATGGAGGGTAATTCTTCCCTCCAGCAAATGACTGATGTATTGGCTGATAAAAAATTATCATCATCATCTCAAACCACAGGGAAGATTATATGATTTTATTACCTCAATTTTACAATTCCATCCAGTTTATGATTTGAGCCTGGATAAGAGTGACACAACAAAGAAGTGTTCGTGCTGTTTTTGAAACAACGCACTTTTAATTGGAAGGCATTAATGTTGAAGCACTTGTAGCTGCCATGTCAAACAAAAAAAATCATTAAAAGGCTTATTGTTGTAACTTTGTGGCAAGATGTAAAATGAGGGTGACATCTAGAGAAGAATAATAATAATAATAATAATAATAATAATAACAACAATAGGATTTACTTTAATCGCTTTGGGAGGTATCTTATGTTGAATATTTGCCAGAAAGAAATACAGAAACAGACTGAAATCTTAGTTTTGAAAATGTACAATACATCGAGAACACGAAAATGATGATAACTGAAAAGCTTTTTTCTAAAAGAGGGGAAGTAGGGAAATGAGCAAGTTTGAAAGAAAGACTTGGCGACCCTGGGGCACTGGCAATTGCATGGAAACAGTTCGACTTAGTTTAAAACCCTCTTGCTATTAGTAATAATGAAGCAGTGTAGTGGTGTGCAGTGATCGTTTGCTATAAAGACTTTTACAACTATGCCAATAGCGTGAGTGTTTTGAAATGGGAATTACCCAGTCATTACATGTTATGACGTCATGAATGTGTCCCGCCTGCTCAGTGGTTAAGGCATAGCTTCTGAACCAGAAGATTGCATGCCCAAATCCCACCACCACCACCACCACCATGCTGCCACTAGTGGACGCTTGAGCAAGGCCCATAACCCTTCATTCCTCAGTTATAAGTCTCTCTGTATAAGCATGTCTGCCAAATGCAGTAAATATAACGGGCACATAATTTTAAGGAAATGTGTGACAAAGGGGCAGAAAAAAATAAGTAGTAGTCCTCAGGTGTTCGAGGAGCCTGCACACTATAGCATATTGAGGGTGTTCTGCCTGGGTCACTCTTTCTCGATTATGCCATTATGTGCTTGTGAAGCATCACACAGTGCTAGTGGGTGTGTTTGTAATCCACCAATGGAGCAATCCATGTTCTGCCTAATAGCATGCTTAATTTTGTTTGTAATACATACTGGCAGGTCATATTAACCTTACATTAAGCAGCCCTAGTGGGGTTTCCAACTATGTGTATGTATTTTAAATGAATAACATTCACATCACTACCCAGCCTTCTGACAACTTGCATTAAGATTTGCTGTAGTCTCAAAGGACGACAATTTCCAGTGTCAGCAGTTTTTCCAGTTTTCATTAATGAAATGAATGGAATGGCTTGTGTTTAGACAAAGCAACATGGCTGCCAAAACCCACTACACTAACCTTTCAAAATAATTCCAATCACACTGGTCTAAAGCCCTAAAATCCATATGTGACGTTGGAATATCTGTTAAAACATTTTTAGAAATGCACGCATCGGCGGTTTTTATTTATTATTATTTTTTTTGTTGAATAGTGCACCTGTGATGTCTGATATACTGGCCATCCGGCTCAGAATATTTCCTTCCCGTTTCTTTTAAATGATTGAACACTGGATTTTTATCTCACTCTGCACACCTCCATCATCATTCAAGAACACGTAAAGAGCAGGAAAATCATTTCCGCACACGAGCATACGAACCTTGAGAGCAAATGACCTCACAGTTCAGCCGTGCTATATTAAAATCATTCGTGGGACGGTGGGGTTGTTAAGCTAGTGTTCCTAAGATTTCTTTCCAATATGAGCTTTTTATAGACTGAAAACAGAAAGGGAATATTGCTACAACTGTTTTGAAACCTGCTTGTCGCATATGAAATATTTTTAACAAAAGGCATATGAAATCACTTTTTGAATATATATATATATATATATATATACACACACACACACATACACACACACACACACACACACACACACACACACACACACACACACACACACACACACACACACACACACACACACACACACACACACTACCATGATATTCATGTGATGATTTTTCCATTTTTAATAGAGAAGGCTGTTATGACAAATCCATAGTGGAAGAACAACACCTTACACGTCTAGTATGCATGAAGAACTGACATCACTGAGGGCGTAAAACTGCTCCAATCTCATCGGGATTTACAATATTGTCCTTGCAAAACCTTTGCACCACTCTTATACAGACTGCTGTTTGCAGTAGCTCAGATGAGCTGGCAGCGGACAAATTACTTGGCTGCTCGTCTGTATGACAAAATGAAACTGCATGGACATTTTTTTTCTTTTTGTGGAGGAAGAGTGTTTCATGGAGATTCATTTTCTGGGTTAACACCAACATGTCATTGTATAAGCTGCCTGAAAAACTCCTGCTTCTCAAAAGGCATTATACTTTTCGGAGGGAGGACAAAAGACTTCGAAGGCAATCAAACATGTCCTCCAGGTGCCCTCCAGGCATGGCACAAAAGAAACTCATTCTCTAACCCCTTCTCCAATCACCACTGTCCTAGCAGTCAGATTACATCATTTAAAAGTGGATTTAATGTTAAATATTATAGGTCATGAAGTGCAGCAAAAAATCTGTGCACATGAGTTATGTCAGCAAAACTATGGAAATGAAATTTTTGGGTAGCCTCTCTCTCATCCCTACAGCCCTAACAAAAGATTTAATATAAAAAAATAGTATACCTAATTTCTTAGGTATTGGACCAGACACAACCACTTTTTACATCAATAAGGTGCCCAAGTTGACCCACGCAACTAATCTGCAAGTCAAATAAGGCAATAAGACACTTACATTGCTTCCAAAACAACTGTAATATGTCTGTCCACAATGGTCTGTCAATGGTGTTAAATTTATGGCTAATTTGTGAACATAAATGTAGTCTTATTCAGAAAATGTGGAAATCTTTCTATTAAACAACATCTCTCATTACTGTTTCATTATAGTGCAATAGTCCATACTGCTGATATCATATCAGTTACATTCTGCATAAAGTGTTTGTTCAAAGTAATAATACGGTCTTGTAAAATGCTTACACAGCACAAAGAAAAGAAAATGCAAATATAGCAAAAACAGCACATCATATAAATGTTTTTTAATCCATGTTGTGATAATCTTGAACCATCATGTTTTAGTCAAAATAACACAAGCTTCTGTTACACACAATCATCACAAAGCTCTAAATGGATTGCAAAAATACATAGTGTATTCGTCATTTTATTTAGATATATTTTGTCGATACAGATGCATGTTTTTATTGGAAGAGTATGAATTATAAAAGTACACTATATGACCTAAAGAATTAGAAAAATAAGAGCTGACCATTACATCATATAAAATAGTTTTGTCTGGTGTAGGTTTATTGTTTCCTTTCAGTGGATCTACAAGGACAAAACCTGTTCTGGCTTGACAATGCCTATGTACAAAAAGCTAGATCCATGGGGACAAGTAGAACTTGAGTATCTTGCACAGAGCCCTGACCTCAACCCTACTGAACACCTTTGAAATGATCTGAAACACTGACCTAGACCTCCTCATCCAACATCAGTATCTGATCTCACTTATGCACCTTGTAGCTGCATGATCACAAAAAGCCACAGCCATGCTCATATACTTAATGTTAAACATTCCCAGAAAAAGTGAAGGCTATTATATGAAGAAATGGCATGTTCAGCAAAAACAAGAGATTCATACTCAGGTGGCGACAAATGTTTGGTCATATTGTGGTTGGTTTGTTTTCACATCTGAAATTCACTATTGGTTGCCTGTGAGAAACGACTCAGACATCTCAAACAGGTCGACTCAAATTTCACTTAGCTGTGATGTGAATGGTCACCTCAGGGCAAGGGTGGAGGGAGACAACACCATGTGGCTCAGCACAAAGAATCTGTCCTCCACTAAGTCTATTTTTCCCAGCAATAACCATTTCTGTTCCTTTTTTTCAAGCTTGCAGGTCACCAAAGGAATTCAAAACAATCCGTAAACATCAGCATATCATAGTGTAGTTTCCTTACATTACATTTTAGTGGAATACACAAAAACGCAACCTGACTCGACAAGCCAGCTTACCTGGTGACATGTGATGAGCAATGCAGACCAAACAAATATCCCTGAGAGGGCTTGAGCAGTAACCGTGTTGAGAAAGATCTCATCCTCCACCAGGGTTCCATTCTCTGATATGACCATTGTCATGTTAGACATGTGAGAAATGTTCGACAGCAAAGAATGAGGGTCAGAAGCGCTTGTTGTGCTCTCTGAAGCCGTCGTTAAAGTGGTGTTAGCAATGGCCGGCAAAAAGTTAGCCATCTGAGGAGTAAAAACAAAGCAAAAAACACAAACTGAGGACAAATATGGAAAAACTAAAGCAATAATGTTGTATTTTTGCTTACTGGCTAGATATAATTGTGTTGTAAGGCATGAAACAGGCTTTGAATTAGATTTTAAAATTGCAAAAGCAACCACTTTTTGAAAAAGTGTCAAATTTGTCTGACTGATCTTATTGTTTTTTGTTGGATTTTATTTTCTCTTTACGTGTTAACATTTTCATGTAGGAAGCACCAGCATTTAAGTTAATAATGAATGCAGACTTGTGGTTCACAACCAGCATCAACCAGGGGGGTCAAAACAAAACCACACAGCTTCTGTAAAGAAACACATTCAAACTTGGTACAATATGATAGGTCAGGGTTTCATATTGTACATTCTTTATACAGTAAAAGAAAACCTTGCCTGCACCTTAGATGTACAGTTTCCACCGATTACATATAAACTGGCATAGCAGTCTTTTACAAACAAACAAAAATAAAACAACAAAAAAAAACCTGAGCTTTCAAAAAATTTTAAACACAATTATAAGTCATGCAGCTGTTTGTACTGTTAGATGAATTTATAAACACTTCAACACTGGTGTTTCCTATGCACGGGTTGAATTGATGACAAAGCTGCATATGCATTGTATAATTAATTCTGATATGTATAGCACTTGTAAAAACAAACATTATCTAACAGCAGCTTTACAAAGATAAGGTTATAAAGGTGGGTACAAGTTTAGTGCCTATAATTTCGTCCCATGTTTCCTCTCACGGACACGAAAATGCTTTTGTCTCTGGAATGAGCGATAACCCGCTTATGGCCAAGGAAATCATTTTTCCATTATTCTCAGTTAGTGATGCCAGAACCCGGCAAGATCTGAAACCACACAGCGAAATCAACTAGCAAGTGTGATCATGTCTGATAAATATGGTGCTGACATTGTGTCTGGCAATCTCAATTAATCTTGCTTTATTTCAACGCATTGTGTAGAAAGCTTTGTTTTTTTTCCCCCAAATCCATCATGAGCCCGAGTGCCAGAATGTGCATGACGATGGTGAACATGTCCCAGATGGCCTTCTCCTTGGGTGAGGTAAGCATAGGAGGCAGACGTTCTGGCCATCAAGGTGACAGGGCTTACTGTGTGCATCTCATGAACAACCATGAAACTACAGAGAGAGGTCAAATGGAATGAATGTCCTTGGAGGATCCTTAGAAAATCTGTGTTCTGAAGCAATGGGGGACAAGTGGTGGGGCGCATCACACAGATCTACCACAGTGAATGAATATTTGCTACAAATACTAGTCATTAAAAAATATCAATACGAGTTTGCTTTTCAACGGACACATTGGAGGAAAATATACTTGAAATAAGTTCACAATGAATGCTGAATGAACACTGTGTTCATCCAATTCCCCATTACAAAATCACTGTTAACATTAAAAACATCTGCCAACATCACGAAGCATTTAACCACTGCGTTCGATACATTATGGGAAATTAAACTCCTGCTGATTTTTACTCACCATGCTGCCCGTCTTTACAGTTGTACATCTGTTGTTTAAAAATACAAACACTACGTTGTTATATCAGGCACCACCGCCAATCTTTTTACTACCTTTTAGCTACAAACAACGCTGTGATGATACACACCCAGGCTATTCAAAATTGTTTATTACATTATGGCCCCAAAATTAATATGAAAGGAAAAAAAGGTGAGATTGTTGTGAGAATGCGATGGGGTTCAGTTAATATACAAAAAATATAAAATACATTTAAATAACATGGCTATTGGATTATACAGTATAAATCAGTCTCTCTCCAAATGGGAGGCAGGAAAAGGCTTGCAGGTGTGTATGAGTTACCTGCCCACTCTTTCACCCCACAGACTTCATCAAACCATGATTGCCCCCATCAACCGTATTTAATGCTTCCGCTTTGCCATAAATGCCTCTTACTCTACTTCAGTACAGTGTCCAAAGTCTGTCATCAGGAGACTTGTCTTCCCTTGATATCTAGTTAATCAATGGCATACAGGTAGAGACATTTACAACAAACTAAAAAGTAAAAAATAAACAAATACAAGCAAACAAACAAAAACTGGAAGACACGCCCAACACAATGCCTGTAAGAAACACTCATTCGTGATGATTTGTTTATTCTTCCAAATCTGATCACGCACAGAAGTGTAAAAGATACGTACATCAATGTTTGTCATCTGTTGATTGTGTTTGCGCAGCACCAACCAACACTTTAGAACACCTAGAAACTTTCAGTGTTTATTCGTCAAATGCATTTGTTTCTCCATGAAACGTTCCTTAATCATATTGTGTCTACTGTATTAATGGTTTATGACTGTTTTGAGAATGCTTCGGAGAAAACAAGAAGCATAACACCAAACAAACACCACCAAATAACAACCAGCAGTAATTCAACCTAATAGTAAACAGCAAGTGTTGTGAAATGTGACTTTAGTCTTCTTTTAGTACAGAAATTCAGGCATTGGAATAAATGGGGGAAAGCATATAGGAAGTTAATAAACTTGTTTATAAACAGGTCGGTGTTTTAAAGAGAACTAACTACTGCATGCGCCACTTACCTTCACCAGAAGACACAAAGTCTGCTTCTTTTCACTCACTTCTGGTGACGTATTTCAGCGTATTCCTTTTTTTGACTCGATATATTTATGTATTTTTTTTTACGGAATGAAACGCGTAAACACCTGTTTTTGTATGAAAGCGCGGCGCTAAAAGTTGCCATTGGCGGAAATGCCTTCTCACTTCCTCATTATAGTCGACAGGTGAGTGAAGCGCGCACACTCGCCTCGAATTTACTAAACACTCAATGTTTCAGAAAAACACAACTTAAACACAAAGATAACCGAAGAAATTAAATATTTCCGTGCTTTTCTTTTTTTCACGTCCTAATTCCCCGAAACTATGCCGTGAGCGCTCCGAACCGGTTACGGAGGCGTCAAACGAGCCCACGTTCGCCGGATCACATGACGAGCGCTCGACGGGCGGCCGTGGGTCACGTGACGTCGGTGTGCTTTACTGGGTACGGCACCTGTTGGGGGTTGGCGGGGTTAATGATCAGTTAATAATCAATTGATGATTTCAGTTCAAGTTAATGATTAAACGTATTTGAGACACACACACACACACACACACAAACTATTTTATCTATCTATCTATCTATCTATCTATCTATCTATCTATCTATCTACACATACATGTTGATAGATAGATGTGTGTGTGTGTGTATATATGTATATATATATATATATATATATATATATATATATATATATATATATATATATATATATATATATATATATATATATAAAATCAATCAATCTATAATTTTTTATTTAGTCTATATATCAATCTATCTGTCCATATAATCTATATAATCTGTCTGTCTGTCTATCTATCTATCTAGACAATGGCAACTGTGGTACCACTGAACAGTTACTGCTGACCTTCTTTTAGGTCCAACAAATACTTATTATATTATAAAAATCTGTCATCAACAATATGTACCCAAACATTTTGAGGTTTTCACACCACTTTGACTAAACTCTTGGCTGTTGTTCTTGAAAGTCACAAGAGTTCGGCGGTTTCTGAAACCTCAAACCAGCCCATCTGGCACAATAGACCACGACACAAACCTGTTCCTGCATGACAATGCCCTTGTGAGCAAAGCGCGCTCCCTGAAGACATGTCAAGTGCACAGAAACCTGCAGAAAACAAACTGCATTCCCAACCCTCCTCAATCAACATTGTAAGATCTGGTAGCTAAATGATCCCAAATACCCACAGCCATGCTCTAAAATCTTACAGACAATGCTTCTTGGAGCTTCATATAAAAGGAAATGGGTTTTAAATCTGGAATATTTTGGATACATACATTGGGCTAATACTGAATGGAAAGATTTGGCCAATAACTAATATCTCCACTTGAGTCTGTAATATTAGTGGAGGATACAAAGAGTATATATTTTGATGATTTATCTGGCAAATCCTTAAGCATTTACCCAGAGTACCCTGTACTTTTACAATTCAGTGTGCTCATCTTATCCAAACCACATGATGAACTAAAACCACATGATGAACTAAATAGTTACTTAACGATTCTTGCTCAGTTAAAGCAGGTGTGTTAGTCCATGGAAACCCCTCAGGGGACCACTTGTGGAAACCTCAGTACCATAGCCTTGACTCAAAAGTCCAGCCAGACAAATTTTTTAGCATTTTTAGCATAGATCCTGCTCTGATCATATTAACTGAGGACAAGGAGTACAACAGAAGAAAGGGTGGGAGCCTCTGATTTCTCCTAAAATTAATAAACAGATTTGTTCAACATATTATATGACAAATCTAAAGGTTGAGTTTTGTTCCTTCCTTGTTCCTCTGTGCACTTTTAGTTTTTTTTCCACAGTGATGTTTGCCATGGTTGCTTTCCGAATGTCATTTACATACAGTACAGTGTCTACGGATTTGAACTTAATCCAGAAACCGTATAAATCCAGGCAATGACGTAATAGTTAATGAAAAAACAGATTTAATGAGGAAACAATGAAAGCGTGAAGTTTTACACATGGGTCAGAAATGAATCCATTAGAAAAGTAATAACATTTTCATAAGTCAACATTTTTTTTCCTCACAATTACTCTCAGTCACCATACTTGGCAGCTCTTAATCATTTCTTTGAGGGTTTTCAGATTTTCAGCTTTGCAGTCTTTAAGTGAAAGCCCCAAAAGCACGGGTCGATTTCCTGCCTCCTGGCAAACAAATGCTGCAACGTTTTTTGCATAGACGTGCGTAAGAGCCTGTCGAGGGGGAAAGAAAAAAAAAAGAGCAAAATGGAAATCACAAATCACATAGCTGCTATTGAGCCGTATGTTAACAGATAAGAGGCAGGAGCACCTCGTCTTTTCCGAGCAGCACTTTCGTAGTGAGCGTATTTGTGCTGATCTCACTGGATCTCGAGTCGGGTGATACAGATACCAGCGTCCCAATCTTCCCATACTGTGTAAGCACAATGAAGATGTAGTTACTGAACTCGGTGCAAACGACTTGTGTCGAGATCCCGTCAACCGTTTTCTCCGTCTGTCGTGTTCTCACGATAGGCGCCATGATGAATCCTGATCCCATAATAAAAACAAAGGTTTTGTTTACTTTACAGAATGCCAGGTGCTGTATTTTCAGAATAATCACTTCAACAAATGAATATTTTAAATGATTAACATCTCTACCCTAAAACACAGAAAACCACAGTAAACGACTGCTGTATGTTGTACGAGTTAAGTTTATTGCATGTAAGAGAAGTTTCAGCATCTTAAACCAGACTCATAGAGAAATGTACTTGTGTGTCCATTGTCTGTATATTTCTAGTGTTTTATTTTTTATTATATTATGTAAAATATCTTATGTAAAGCAGTATGATAATATTCACAATGTTAAGAACTTTGAGTCTACACAATTACCCAATTTACTTAGTCTTGATCGGTGTTCTAATCACGGAGAAACAGACACATTGAGTGTGCTATATTTAATAAATGCTTATTAAACTAAATTTCTGCTTATTTGCCTCAATTATTCGTGATTAGTTTACGACCATAAATAAAACCACCTGAATTGACTGTGTGTGCAATTATATTCTCGAATAGCACAACAGAATTCAAAGTAAAAGAGCACAAGGACATACATCTCTGTGTAACCAGTTTCACAGACAATTGTGTTTTTCTGGTTGCTTATCAAACCAGGGAAGGTGAAAACACAATTAAATGTCCTTGAGTACCTTATTTTTCTTTCTAATATTAACTCTCAACCTGTAGCTAGGAATTAGTCTGATTTTATACCCTTAAATGGATTCACATTAGATTCAGGTAAATATGTAAATAATATTGTTTTTCTGTCATACATTCCCTCTCATCAAAACAAATTATATACGGAAAATCACAGATGTGTGTCTGGGACTAAAATGATCAGATGTATGTCAATTTTGGAGATACACAGAGAACACAGAGCCAGTCATTGAGGATAAAAATGAACACACAGGCGCAAACCTGATCAGATAGAGCTAGAGACACATGACATCATCATGAAGCTACAGATCGTAACGACGCACCGTGAAGGCACTATGAAGGCTGGATGTAATATTAGCAGGTGGCACAACTAGGGTACCTCTTTGGACCACCAGTCAGGAGATGGATCCCTTGTACTGGAATGTTTATTCTTAGATGGAGACCTATTTGTACGTCGCCCTGGATAAGGGCGTCTGCTAAATGCTGTAAATGTAATGCATTCGTAACCAAAGGTAGTCGCTCCTCATTGGCATAAATTTAGTCAAACGCCTGGACACGCCCACATATACTCAATTACAGCCATGTGTGATTGAGGAACGTGTGAAGATGATCACACAGACCTCTTCTGGATAAACTAACGGAATGTGAATATAACTAATACAGTATGCATCTTTATGTTTTTATGTGAAATGTGTGCTGATTTCTCCCTATCTAATTTATTTCATTACTTTATTAATTACTTTTAGAACATATATATATATATATATATATATATATATATATATATATATATATATATTATTGTGGCCGTAGATAGATTATCTCGTAAACCTCAAAATAAACCCTGATGTAAACTTTATGAACAGGACTCTGCTTCCCACTGCATTAGCACACGAGCAATCAGTACAGACCGCGTGTCCTCAAGGAGGAAACACTCCCCGGTAGCCCGGTGTACAGACGCAGGAAAACCAGAGGATATCCGCGATCTACTATATCAACCAAATAACCGCATTAACACGTAAAACAAACCTAGTGTATCACACATCACTCACTATTCCACCATTTCGCCTTACCGTCCTCTTGGTTTCTCTTCACACACGTGACCAAAATAGCAAATTTCTCATTGGTCCATTCAGCTTCCGGGAAACGATACGTTCAGCGCGGCAACAGAGATCACGTGCGTAAACACAAACGCGTCCTCTCAAATGTCCGCGCATGCGCGCGTCTTGTCCCCCGTCCCCCCTGCTGTATAAAGTTTTAGAAAATCATTTGTCTTTATATTTTAAGATTCGATTTAAATGTACTTATATTGTTTAGGATTCCCCTCCCCAAAGCAAAAAAATAATCTTAATCATTTTAAAATCTAGGTCCCCCCCCCCACATCCCTAAATGTTCATTTCAATGCAATTCAATTTGAGTAAAGAAAATAATAAAAAAAATGATAAAAAAAAAAAGCCCACAGTGGATTATTGCAATCAGCAAACAACAATGTTTTATTTATTCATGACGGACACACACCTCACGTGTGTGTAACTGTATTTTTTTACCTGCAGGCCAAGACCTGTGTTGTGGGCTGTTTGGCCTTTTCCATACTGTGCAAATAAGTGTAAGTGTGTGTGTGTGTGTTTTGGTGTGCGTTTTGTCCAGAGTGTTTCCTGCCTTTTGACCAGAGATTTCTTAATGTGAACCTGTGAATAATATATGGATGGATGGGTGTCACCACACATTTTGACATTTTAAAGATAAGGTGCAGCTGAGAGACAACTTAATTTATGTTATCACTTCCATAAAAATGTCTTCCCTCAACACCATAATCCTTTTCTCTCCTAATTTCTCTTTCACTCTTTCCATCTCTTGTTACTCTTCTGTCCATAAGTTCTGGCGTTAAAAGTTTTTAGCGCCTTCGTGGATGATTAAGAGGTTAACCCCATTGTAGAATGCCTGAGTCGGGCCCTTCATGGTGAAGGTTGCTTTCCTCACACTCCTCGTGGTACAAAAGTCCCCAATGCCAGGAAGGTTGGCACACTGATGCTCTATGCCGTCTTCCCCACCCTCTGCAGGGCTTTCCTGTCAGACGCTGAGCAGTTTCCATGCCAGACGGTGATACAGCTGGTGAGTATGCTCTCAGTGACACATCTATAGAAACCAGTGAGTATGGAGGAGGGGCATACCAGCTCTCTTCATCTTCATGTCGAAAATACAGGCACTGTTGTTTACTAAGGAGGCGGTGTTGAGTGACCATGGCAGGTCATCAGAGATATGCAGGCCAAGGAATAATAATGCGTCAATGATGAATAATGGCGTAAACAGCCATCATTTCTGTCTGGTTGACAAAACAACAAATGCATTTATTGTTTATCTTAGATTATGTGTTTTACCAAACTGACCTGATCTATATTCAGACATACTCCGTCGGTCTGTGGTGTTCACGCTTTTGTTCTAAACAAGTATTAATACTCCTAGGTCGAGAAACAGACTGATTTCATTTGTCAAATTAGCAAGGCGTGGAAAAAAGAGTTGTTGGATGAAACCTTTTGTGACGTACATCCAAGTAAACAACACCCGCAGCTAAACCCTGGAAGATATCCAAGTCTTCTAAATGTATTCTGTGTACGCCGCAAAGACTATTATATAATTTTTTGGATAACATTCTTTTAATATTACAAATTACATCAACAAAATATCTACCTTCTGAGCAGACACGAAACAAGCATCATGACAGTTTACAGCGCTTTTCGTTCTCTACATTGGCACTAATGTGTACTTGTTCTGCTAATTTGTTTCTCGACACTTTACTATCCACTGCACTGCTTCCTTTTAGGCAGTTTTTGGCTTTTTCTGAAGATTTACTTGAAACCAGAATATTTGTCTAAACATATACCTTCTCTGCTGAAGATAAATCAGTGGCTCTAAGGTAATCTTGAGCTTATCTTTTGCTCCTTTAAACTAGTCCATATAGCTCCCAAGGAGACTTGTGTGGTTGTAAATGCAAACACAACTAGACAACATTCAAGGGCTGTATGCCTGGGAAGTTTCCTGATACCAACAGTCCCCATTTTCCTAGATTTACTTAGAGTTAGTGATGTAAATGAGTGTGTGAGGAGAATATTCACATACTCATTTACACCTAAAGCCACTAATCTACCTACCAAGAGTTCGGACAAGAATCTAGACCAAACCCACACAGGCATTGAGACTGCATGCAAAACTGGCACTGAAAGTCATTTAAACGCAAGAGCTGTGCGATGGAAATGCTACCTGCTGAGCCACTGTGCCACCCACGTAGATGGACTGTGTTGACATTTTTAGTTCCTGATTGCATCAGATCCCTGAGGAATTAGACACTTTTTTTCTGCAGAGTCAGATATAGATAGATAGATAGATAGATAGATAGATAGTTGTTTATTGTTATCGCACAGAACAGATGCACATATACAGCAACATTCTGCATATATAGCAGTATCCAGATTATCCATGAACAATATAAAATGCATTTGCACGTAATATACAAACACAAAGATATCCCAGTAGAGAAATCTTCCCTTTCTAGCACAAAGTTTGGCACACACAATTGTATGGCATGCCTTTGGATATGGTAGATTTGACATTTTTAGTTCACCTGACCGTGTACCTGGGCACAAAGCGAGTTTCATGAGCAGACCTTGTATAGACTGCTATAGAGAAATAGACCAGGACTATACTGATTATTTTAACAGCAAACAGGGCTCAAATGTAGATATACAAATTGTATAACATGAATGTATATAATCAACATTTGTTAATAGAGCATTGAATTAAAGAAAGAGAAAAAAAGGGGTCTGTTGTGCACATGTTTAATATATCATTTCTTTTGTCAATATATCGTCCGATGTTAGTGCAATATTGGAGATCTCAGATTTCTGAACATTTTAAAGAGAAAAAAAAACTAAACAAAACATGGATTTCAGATGTTTGTTTGTCATTAAATAGAACTTAACAGTTCTGGAATATTATATACTGTTAATACATAGGCCCTGCTCCATAAATGAGGCGTTCTTGTACAAACCCATTACATAGATACATTCTTAAGTTTTATTTGGATAGATCTGCTTGTTATACCATAGATAGAATTGCAACCTCAACAGCCACACTATAGAGCTGTTCCTAGTATTCAACTAAGGAAATCTTAGAGCAGGAGTGAGCAATGCTATAGAGATTTGTGTTTTCCGTCTACAAGTAGCATGGCCATGAGGGCCTTGGAAATTTGCTGATAAATTAAATCAAGTGTGCTAAATGAGGTACAACACTAAACTCTATCTAGGGAGCAGGCTAATACGTCATAGCTGGGATGAGTAGGTATATTTAAAGCTAATTGCAGAACCTTTTTTTTTTATTTATGAAAAAGATGTTTTTTTACCTGTTCGTCTGTTTCCCTTTAGCATCGGAGGAGACTGAAGTCTGTATTTAACTTGTTTTTTTTTACCTGAATTACTCTTAGTTACTGTACTGAATTCTATTTAATTCAGTATGGTATATACATTTCAATAAATATATGAAATTATAAATGTAATGGATATAGGGGCACAGTGGCTTAGTGGTTAGCACGTTCGCCTCACACCGCCAGGGTCCGGGTTCGAGTCCCGTCTCGGCCATGTGTGTGTGGAGTTTGCATGTTCTCCCCCTGCCTCAGGGGTTTTTTCGCCGGGTTCTCCGGTTTCCTCCCGGTCCAAAGACATGCACGGTAGGTTGATTGGCCCTTTGGAAAATTGTCCCTAGTGTGTGTGTGTGTGCCCTGCGATGGGTTGGCATTCCATCCAGGGTGTATCCTTCCTTAATGCCTTAGACGCATGAGATAGGCACAGACTCCCCGTGACCCGAGGAAAGATTGGATATAGTGGTAGAAGATGAATAAATGAATGAATGAATGAATAAATTTAATGGTAAATGTATTAATGAAGTTGTTTTTTTTTATCTACAAGTCATTCCAAATCAACTCAGAAGCTTTAGAGTAAGAGACCTGATGCTTTTGAATGGTCCAGTCTGAGCCCATGTCTAAATCCTACTTATGGATTGACTGTTCACACGAGCCATGACACACCATCCGATCACAGCCCTCATGTCACGTGACAGATTTATGCCTGATTCATGTGTAGTATTTACTTCATGTAATACTTGAGCTCAGCCTTTTGTTGTGTTCTTTATGCCTCACTGCTTTTGTTCCTATTTAATATTGCTTCATTTACACAATATCAAAAACACAATTCCTGCTTATACCTCCATATCAACAAACAGTTCCTGACCGCACAAACAGTCTGGAACACTTTTTGCAGAGTGGAATATGAGTGCCAAATCAAGATGTGCTAAATTGGTAGACTCTTCCCCAAAAGACTGAGTGCTACATTACAAGCAAAACACACCCTTTTTTTATGCAAGCAGGTACAAAATTGGATTTATACATTGCTTTTTCCCACTAATACATCTCTGTTTGTATGATTGTTTGAGTTTTGTTGGTCTCTACATCACATTAAAAGTGGAAAAAGAGGTGGAAAAAATTCATCTTGGGTGAATTTATTAAATAAAAACTTGAAACAGGATTGTGCAGACGTTTTAAATGCACTCTGGATAATGTTTTTTTTTTTCTAACATCCTTTGCTTCCTTGCTGAAAAAACCCTCATTTACCATCAGTAACCAAATTCTGTCTGTGACTTCAGGCAGAGGCGCTTTAACTTTTCTGAAACTTTTTTTTGTTGTTGTAATTTTACTTTCGTAATTCAAATCCATTTATGCTTTTGCACTTTAGTTAAGAACATAAAGCTGTGCTTCATACATTTTCCTGCATCCTTTTTTTTTTTTTAATTCTACCTTTCTTCGGGTAAAAGGATAATTAATTGTGAGAAGGTTAGGAACGGCTTAATGCATTATTTCAGTACGTTCCTTCTGTCCAGTTTGAAATTGAATGTCTTGTATTTTTAATATAGCATATAAATTGAATGGACAAAAGTCAGATAGCTAACTGTAATATTTTTGTCTGCTTTTTTGAATATTCCATTCAATATTTAGTCTCTATGCTCTTATAATAACTCTTTTTCTCCACTCGTCTGCAAAAAATATTCCACTAGATTTTACACTGGGCTTCTGGAGATTGTGTTTCTTTCTCCTAGTTCAAGTGCAGGTACAATTTAATACTATTGCAACCAAAGACATCCTTTCAACTTTGTTATCAACATCCTTTCAGCTTTGGAGAACGTTTGAGGAAGAACCACATTTGGCTGGAAAAGTCAGGTGTCCCATAAGCATTATGTAACAATGTTGTATACGCATATAAACAGATCTGTGTTGTAAAATTCCCATAAATCGAAGTCGTCTCATTGTGGATTGACACATTCCTCACACTTCTCTGATGGAAAGTCGCTTATAAGACATGTGGGGGTGAAAAATGACACGTAGACATGCGTCACAGCTCTGCGTCACCTCTTTACATGCGCGACTTGTGCGGGAGGCAATTAAAGAACTGAATAACATAAAAGGAATGAAATTTCATTCAGACTATAGAGACAAGAGCATATAGGAGAATCCTACCTCAGGACAGTGTATATATCTTAAGAAACACCTTTACAATGGTTCAGAGAGACATTCTTATCTTTTTTTTTTTCCTCTCCTCACACGCTGAATTTCTGACTCTGATTAGGGATGTAGTCACAAGCTGCATGCTGAGCATGATTTATGCCATATGTGTGGTTTGACTGCAGCACCTGTGTTCATTTTTTTTCTGCTTCTGTGAGCAAAATCTTTCCCAATTCCGACACTGCAAACCCATAAGTTAATTAAATACAGTGAAGACAGTGCATGAACAACTAAATGTTGTTCCATACAGTGGAACCATACAAACCTTATTTTAATCTGTGATCTCTCAGCCACATATTTTCCAGATGAACTCTCGGCGAATGCTGAACAACAGGAACGATGGCATTTTTTAACCACTTTTTTTTTGTATCCGATTCATGTCTGCAGATATTTATAGAACTGGGAATTTTATTTTCAGCTGTTTTCATCAGCTATATATTATTAAAACGAAAGAACCCGAAATGACAATGATTTGCGACAGTTTAACGCTTTATTGACTTTAACAGACACGGAGAAATACACAGTCATTAGTACTGATTGCTGAAGTGAATAAAGCTTTGTCAACCCTGCCCGAGAAAACAGTGCCTTTGAGGCTTGTTAATGTAGCTTTGTTAGTGAACTTTTAATCTTTGAGTGACAGCATCGACCATTCCCAGGGCTGCAGGGTGTCCATAAAAATGTTAATATTTAATAAGATTGTAATTGAAGCATATTTAAGTAGATGGAACCCTTTTTTTTTTTTTAGAAGTGCTGCCTCTCAGGCAACAGATTGTTGAAAACCCATTGTGCAACTCAAATATCTTATACAGGAGATGTTTATTTATTTATTTATTTATTTTTTGAGCCTGAAGTTGAAAACAATCTTGTCTTTTGTGGGGTGTTTTTTTTTATGAATGCACACACACACACACACACACACACATACACACACACACACACACACACACACACACATACACACACACACACACACACACACACACACATACACACACACAAGTACTTATGTATACTGTATGTATTTACTGACATATACCGGTATACATATACATACATTTTTTATTTTGTATGCAAAAGTAAAATCAAAAGCAAAATTCAAATGATACATACATTCATTCCATTCATACTTAGCACGTTCGCCTCACACCGCCAGGGTCCGGGTTTGATTCCCGTCTCGGCTATGTGTGTGTGGAGTTTGCATGTTCTTCCCGTGCCTCAGGGGGTTTTTCTCCGGGTTCTCCGGTTTCCGCCCGACCCAAAAACATGCACCGTAGGTTGATTGGCACCTTGGAAAATTGTCTCTAGTGTATGAATGTGTGTGCGTGTGTGTGTGTGTGTGTGTGTCCTGCGATGGTGTGGCATTCCATCCAGGGTGTATCCTGCCTTAATGCCCATAGACGCCTGAGATAGGCACAGGATCCCCGTGACCCGAGGGAAGATCGGATATAGCGGTAGAAGATGAATGAATGAATGAATAGCAAATCGTGGCACAGTGATGGGCTTGGGCCATTTTTTTTAAAGAGTACACATTAAATATGTGAAAATAACTTTCTTAATCTCTAATGCTACTTGTATTTGGTTGAAAAAGTAACACTACAAATATTTAAAAAAAACCTACAGGATACCCAAGATTTTGCCATGACCACAGATAAGGGGACCTAATTAAACACCTAATTAAATGCTGTTGCTAATTGCTTTCCTTGGTCAGCACTTCTACCACATTAGCAGGAAAGCTGATCGTTCATGATCCAATGGAGGTCTATGAGGATACGCTGCTCTACCCTGAATATCTAACCGGAACTTCTTTATACAAAGCGCACTTGTTTTTTTTTTTTTCATCACCGAGTTTTAGTATGCTTCTCATTTCTTATTCGTGTCTTCTTGTTTCCTCTCGTTGCCTTCCGTCCTCGGAAGCAGAGAAGCAGAGAATCAGAGAAAAGGAAAAGAGGACGGGTGGAAGTGAATTCTAATATATATTTATCAACTGAGACGTTCGTGCTCACTGAAGCGTCAATTTAAACTTCAAACTCTTTTGAATACACTTCTTTTTTGAATACACGTTTCCCAGCTGTATTACCACATGTAGAACCAGTCTGCGTATACACGAACCGTGATTAGACGCTAAATTATCCTTAATTACAACATGTACCTTACACCTGTACATGACACGCTTAAATGCTGATGTTTAAGATTCGCAGCGGCATAGTACTCACTACACAATGTCTCTAAAGCAAGGTGGGTTAATTGACTTTCACGCAAGGCTGGTATCTACATCCGCTATTTATTTCATCAAGCTTAGTTGTGGTTCGTTATATTGTTTTTTTTTATTTTTTTTATTGGAAAATGCAGAGTATTTATACAGCAGGATTATGTCAAACACTACTACAAATATTACATCCATCCGAGGATCACCTGCATATGCATGCTTGGTAGATGCATGCTTAGGATTGGGAATCATCCTGACTACAGAAATCTTATGGGGTGGGTAAATGTAAATAAACCTAGATGGAAATGCTGGTAAAATATATCAGTATTATACAACCATTTATTAATAATAATAATAATAATAATAATAATAATACATATAACAGAAGTCAGCAATAACAACACTAAGTAAATTATGTAATATAGAAAAAAAAAAAATTATCAGGTAATAGGGGCATGGAGGTTAGCACGTTCACCTCACACCTCCAGAGTTGGGGGTTCGATTCCCGCCTCCGCCATGTGTGTGTGTGGAGTTTGCATGTTCTCCCCGTGCCTCAGGGGGTTTTTCTCCGGGTTCTCCGGTTTCCCTAAAACTCCAAAAACATGCACGGTAGGTTGATTGACACCTTGGAAAATTGTCCCTAGTGTGTGAATGTGTGTGTGTGTGTGTGTGTGTGCTCCCAGTGATGGCTTGGCATTCCATTCATGTCCTGCCTTAATGCCCATAGACGCCTGAGATAGGCACAGGACTCCCCGCGACCCGAGGGAAGATCGGATAAGCGGTAGAAGATGAATGAATGAATGAACGATCAAGTAATGCAGTGTCAGCTAATGTAAATATGACTTATGATGAAGTTGATGAATTATGATGAAATATGATGAAGTTGATTGTGGACAGTGATTTACGGATCCTGCTAAGATGTTTATTGTATATACTGGTCTCACAGACGCGTGTTACTGTTTACATGCTCATTTTGCACATTTCACTATTACTACTGCTTGCTCCATTTGCACATCAGTCCAACTGTTTACACCACTAGTTTTGTAAAATAGTTTTAAAATGTTTACAATTGAATTAAATATTGCACTACACATATTTACGGGTCGTTATTTTGTGTTTGTGTTCTTGTCATGCTCTGTCTCGTGTTGTCTATACCAGTCTGTTTTGTTTAGTGATATTTGCACCAGGTTGCACACGATGCACTTTATGTGGCTAGAACAACTTAGTCTAGTCCTCAGACTTTGTGTTCTGCAGCTCTATGTTGTGTTATATGTTGTTTTATGTTGCACCAAGGTTCACTGTGTTACTGTATCAGATATATATATATATATATATATATATATATATATATATATATATATATATATATATATATATATATATATAGTTGAAATGACAATAAAAACCTCTTAAAACTTAAAAGAAATAACAAAGAGACCTAGGAGACAGAGGTGTGCTTGGGCAAAACATTAAGTCAGTAAGTCAAGCTGAACAAATGAAGTGTAATTTTATGTAAAAGATGGACATTTGTTGATGAAAGTAGTATATCTGATACTTGCCTGATCCTTTCTTATGATCATGCTATACACTGGTGTCATAGGGTTTGGTTATGTTGCATTCTATAAATGGGCAGGAATAGGAGAAGGGGATTTTAACAATCCAGACGATCCAGTGTTGTTCAACACTAGTAAACTGACAAAGACTAATCTGTATATCTTGCAAAGCATCACTATTATAATCTCTCTCTAGCTTCGCTCTATTTTTTTTTTTGTCAGAACCTCAAGAATCATACCTCATATCGTGTGGCCCGATGGTGTGAGGTGTGCTATTACTTTTATAAGGTTCGCGGAATTCCGAGCCCGGGGCCAAAGAGCGAGTATTTTTCCCATAGGAAATGAATGGAGCCAAACTTTCATGCCTCACAGTTCTGCCTTTCAGAGCCCGACATGCACATATGGCATATCCACTCATAGGGGGTCCGGAGTGGATCACAATCATATACCTCCCGAATCCCACACCCGTTTGGAACTTTGGGAAACTCTGCGACATTACGGCCCCATAGAGAATGAATGGGGAACTTGGGAATGGGGAAATTGACATATCCACTCATAGGTGAGATGGAGCAGGTCGTGAACATATGACTTGCGCATGGCGTCACGTGGTCGCAAACGTGAAAAATTTGGGAAGCGGCGAAACTCGGACACAGGGTCATGTGACATGTCTAAACGCTTGGCACCTCGGCAGGAGTCGGGCGTCGGATCATTTGATGTCATGTGCGTCACTGGCCCCGCCCCCTCCCGAAAAAAACACCCAAAACGGGTCCCACCTGGTAAAAGCCCCGGGTGCTTTTTTGTGCCCCTCCCGAAAAAAACACCCAAAACGGGTGTTTTTGGTGTCTACACACTCGCCACTCTGAACGAGCTAGCATTTTGAAGCATTTTCAATGCTAAATATTAAATGGACCAGGCTCCCAGGGTCTAGGCAACCAGGGTCGCGCCCAGAGCTGCGGTTTGCATCGGCAAGCATCTCTCACATTTTCTTCAGGAAATGTCCCATGTCTAGTTTGTAAATGATCTTGCAGAATGCAGCTTTAAACACAAACAACCAAATAGTCAAGAGAAGCTATAAGAGAAATAACAGCCCTCCTCTGCTTTTAACTGCTGCTTTCTCCTGTGAAAAGTAATTCCTCGCTCTGTTGCTTTGAGGTTACTGTAACTCGTGCATGCAGGTGATGCACAGCGTGCCTACATTTTTGCCACAAAAAAGAAAAAGCTGCCAAGATGGTGACGTCGCCGATGCGTGAATGTTACCCCCGCCAATCTCCAAACCTGATCTGAAGAAGGCAAAGGTACTGAAATGCATGCATTTGTCCTCTAACAACCCTATGCTAAAGATTCTACTCCCCCATTTGTCATTTACAAGTAAAGGTTTCACAATATTTGCACACAACTCACAGTTTATGTCTATATTAATCCCTTTTGTCTGTGCAGTGAACTTGGCTTGAGTGAAGGTTTGTGGGTTGTCGTCAGAAACTGGAACGTAACGCATGTCATGAGGCTTCACTGTTTGGCACCTCGTGCTGTATTCGGATTGCTTCTGTAGCTCAGTTTATCATTGCAGTTTCCCCTGTAAGGTAACACAGGAAACCACTGAGCTGCCTGCACTTCACATGGTATATTTTTGTAAACAATGCTTTGTACAGTGGTCAGAGTTTACATGTATGAAATGAATTCAGTCAGCGAATGAGAAATTCCTTATAGATCTCTTATTAAATCCCCATTGCTGATTTATGGGGACTTCTATCATTTTGCTTTGTAAGTATTGCATTTACTTACTCGTAACACTCACTTTTAAAATATAGCCCGCACGTCAGTGGATATAAATAAAAGGTGCAAGGCTTGTAATTGTCACACTGCTGTCTGACCCCAACACACCTTCCCTGCACTCACGGTCTCCTGAGTACTGATCAGCTTCACCTGGAGCCTCTTACTGACAGCGCCGCTCCACCCTATTTAAGGCTTTCACTCTCTGTCTGGTCTCATGGCTTATGAAGCGGACACACACACATGTCGGAGGCCGGAATGGAACCCCAAACCCTGGCGGTGTAAGGTGTCCCTTCTCACTTCAATTTTTATTTATGAATTTAGACAGATAAAATAATGAAAAATAAGGCATAAGCTTGTTATGAGTTTGTCCCTAATAAGCTCAATAATAACTTCCTAATAACGCCCTCAAATGGTATGAGGAAGAAGCCTGCCTTGAGAGGAACCAGATTCACATGAACTCTTACCTAGTAATCATAATACATACATAGTATAAATACCTGGGTTTTGCAAGCACTGTGTACACTGTGTATTGTGTGTCCAGATTCATTAGACACACTTTAGCAGCTCACTACAATTCACACAAACAGATTCATTTTCATGTTCTATGAGCTGCTTTCCTTTCAGTGCTGAGTATTGTTTTAAAAATTCTATTTCCAATAGAAAGGACTATATTAGAAAATCCAATACATCAGCCAATTGTGGTGCATAAAATGCAAACACTTCTTCAACACTAGTGCAGAAAAACCCTCACCTATTTACGTAAGCTTTTTAGAAACTCCTGACCTCTACCGGTTTTCACAAACAACACGAAGAATGCTTAAGAAATCGAAAGATCTCAGTGAATGGCGGTTCTGCCGTTGATGAGAGCGTTTCATAGGAAAATTGCCAGGTTGGTGTTGAGCTGAAAGGAACTCATATAATCACCCGTTACTTTTATAGAGGGTGGAAACGTGTTTATGCACCCCGAACACACTAAACCTTAAGCTCCAGCAGCAAAAAAACCCACATTGGGCTGCTTTCCTTGTCATCCCGGGTTCTGAGCATACATTTGATTCCCCCCAAAATGGTCAGTTTAAGAAAAACACAATGAGACATTTTCCATTTTTTACCTGTCCAGTTTCTGTGAGCTTTGCCTGTCTTGTCCTGTCAGCCAGTATTCTGTGGATGACATATTTTCACAGAGCCTGGAGTGTGTCTTGCTCACAGAGGCTTTATACCGAGTGCTACTTTTACACCGACTTATTCTAGATGATCTGAGCTACACGTCTTCCTAGAAAAAAAAAAAAAACACATTTGTCATGTCTGCACTTTCATACGTTCATCGTAGGCCAACCCGATCCTCTTTTTGTCTGGTGTTTTCCACGTGAAGGGCTCTTCTGCTGTGTTCTGCTCTCTCTCGCTCTTCTTTTCCCTTTCTACCTTTCTCTTTTCCCCTGCCTGTCAATCTCCACCTCCCACTCTGCCAGTATGGAAGTAATGTGAATGTGACAGCATGGTTAGCCGTGCAGCCGTTTTCGCTGTTTGATGAAATTGAATGTATAATTAACAGTACTTCTCTGCATTTCTCACAATGTCCCCCCCCACACACACACACCCCTCTTCCCCCACCCCCCTCCACCTTCGTACAATAACCAAAGCTCAAATGGAGTTCGTATTATACAGAACTGATTGGTATTTGTAGAACACATTATATATTTCTTTTGTCAAGATCTGCATTTATTACTATAGTTTCATTCTCTTTTTATGGCTTGCACTGTATGCAAATAGGTTCATTTGTGTGGGTAGAATTCTGTAGTCATTTGCTTTGATTGTCACCCATTTACAGCCTGCAGCTGTACATAGCATGCCCCTAAGTGATGCCTTTAAGACGAGTCTGTAATACACGTTGCCTTGAACTTTTTCTTTCCCTACACGCCATCTAAGTCGTCCTCCTTCAAGTCACTGACCCCTAGTTGTGTGGGCCTTTTATATAAAGCCCACGGCCTTCTGACCCCATTCCAGTAATGGTGATTTGTGTGTTTGTGTTTATATATAACTGGCTGTTCCGGTGTGTCCTCTGATTAATTCAGACAAATCAGTATGTCATCCTGCACAGCTTAGGGTTCCATTTGGTAAAAGCTTCTGGAAGAAGAACAAGCAAAGGGGCCTTATAGAAATAAGCCAAACCAAATGTCAAAGATAGGAAGGGCGACGAATCTATCAGCAAATTAAGGCTTGATGCATCGAATTTTGAGGAAAGGGACATTCAAGCCAAAATGAAGACTAGTTATAGCCAGGTCTAAAAAAAGAAAAGGAAAAAATCTACTCATCTAATTAATCAGCTGTCACAGCCATTCTGGAAATGACATAATGAATAGTAATATCAATTAACGCGAGCGAATAATTGTTTAAGCTCTAACAATGGGTCGAGCTAATTCTAGCCAACCAGATCAGGTTGTGCCATCTTTCTGATTAATGTAATTATAGAGATCCATTTCTAATCTAAAAACGTGGGTGCGTTTTAATTACGGACCACAACAATCCTCATCATTTATTTTCTAGTAGTCTGATGTACATCTTTTATACTAGAGCGAGATCTTTTAGTGTAGTTATGATCTCTGTCTTGCAGCATGTAAACATAAAGAAAAGAAAAGAAATAGTGCAGTATTTATGTAAATAATGGATAGAAAATAGAATTAAAAAAAAGAATATATATATATATATATATATATATATATATATATATATATATATATATATAATATATATCTCCCTGTGCCTCAGAGGCTTTTTCTCCGGGTTCTCTGGGTTTTCCGGGTCCAAAAACATTCCTGCCTTAATGCCCCAAGGCGCCTGAGATAACCACAGACTCTCCGTGACCCGAGGGAAGATCGAATAAAGCGATAGAAGATAATTGAATGAATATAAATAGTATATAACGTGTAAAGTTACCAGTGTAAAGTGTTCAGTGTAAGTAAAGTATTCTATTTCTGTACCATCGTAAAAGTCTCTGATGTTCTGTTGGTCTGATGCGTATGTGTGACCGTCGTGCAATGTTGTGCAGATAAGAATAGGTTGAAAGTCCCGGTATTAGGTGCTGGGTGTTTCCTGGTTTAGACTCTGAATGGCCTGCGGGAAGAAGCTCCTCCTCATTCTCTCTGTGTTTGCCTTCGGGGAATGAAAGCGCTTTCCTGAACGCAACAGAGAAAAGTGTCCATTGTTGGGATGGCTTTCACAATCTTCCTTGCCCTGGTCAAGCACCGTTTGTTGTAAATGTCCTGCAGCACAGGGAGTTCGTTGCGAATGGTGCGCCCAGCTTACCGCACAACCTTCTGAAGGGTTCACCTGTCCTGTATGGTGCTGTTCTTGAACCAGGAGGTGAGGTTTCTGTCAGGACGCTCTCAATGGTGCTAGTATTGTGTACGGTTGGTGGCATTTTTGTTGCCTATTGAGCATTAACAACAGTAACTTCTTCAGTAATTTGAGCTACAGTAGCTCTGTTGGACAGGACTAGCCCTCGCTCCTCACTGGCACCAGTGAGCCTTGACCGCCCATGACCTTGTCACTGGTTCATCACTGTACTAATTGAATAAATATTTGCCACAGCAGAACGGGAAGACCCCATCAGAGCTGCAGTTTTGGAGATGCTCTGACCCAGTCGTCTAGCCGTCCCGATTTGGCTCTTGTTCAATTCGCTCAAATCCTTACACTTGTCTATTTTTTTCCTCCTTCCGAAACGTCAACTTTGAGGACAAAATGTTCACTTGCTGCCAAATATATCCCGCCCACTAACAGATGCCAGGGTGAAGAGATAATCAGTGTTATTTTCTTCTCCATTCATAATGTTATGCCTGGCCGCCGTATATTCTGCAAGACCTTAATGAACACTGTTAGGAAGAGCTCTTGTCTGTTTTGTTCATTTCTGGCAGGAGTATTTGATAGTTTTTGCCAAGTTTTCTCTTTGCTATTTGGTGAGTAACCATTTCCATTCTCCCCTTTTGCTCAAGTCCTCCTTCTGTCTTCATCATACATTTTCTTAAATTCAGATAAATCGTTTTACAATAGTCATAACCTTTCAAATCGATTACATCCATATAAACCCATCAGTGCCTGAACCTGTGTGGAAGTGTCCTAAAGAAGAGAGTCGTATGGCCACACGGAATCACCTTCAGGATGAACAGGGAAAAAGGCTCCACCCCCCCAGAACTCCTCTCCCTCAACATCGCTACCTGATGATCTTCACAAACAGTGTTTTTTTTCTTAATCCTACCAAGTAAGTAAATCGATTGGAGATTAATAATTTTTTTTTTATATATATTTCTTTATTGGATTTTCATAATAACAGCAACAGGATAGAGATACAGAAAAACAGAAAAAAATCGTTTTGACCCCGAAAAAAAATTCATACATACATACATACATACAAATACATACATATAAATGATAATGATAATAATAATAATACTATAATAAAATTAATACAAATAAATAAATAATAAGAATAAACAATACTACTACTACTACTAATAATAATAATAATATCACACACATTTACATCATACATTAATTGATTAGTTAGCCTGAACCACCACAGAAGAGTCCCCAGTATCAGGGGAAAAAAATATTAAAAGGATCTCAGGTCTATATGCCAGTCATCTTTAATCATGTACCTAATCTTTACCAAACTAATGAAACTCATGACATCCCGTAGCCAGTCACCAAACGATGGAGGAAGAGTTTGTTTCCATAACAGAAGAATACGCCGTCTAGCTAGTAATGTTAGAAAAGCAAGAGCATTCGCAAAACAGCCGGACAGACCTGTGACTCTTGGCGAAATGGAACCAATGGACAGGGCTTGAACCGTTTCTGTGCCACCGAGGAAAAACTCTCAAATATCAATAACAAAAAAGACATTATGGATGGACATGAGATATGTATTAGTCTGCAGGGGCCTGATGACAACGTCACATATGGGATCCACCTCTTACCAAATTTTTGCCAGCCTCACTTTTGTCCAGTAAATACGGTGAATACATTTTAAATGAAAGAATTTCTTTGCAATTTACCACACACACACACACACACACACACACACACACACACACACACACACACACACACACACACACACACACACAAATACTACAAAATTTGTGCTAGTGTATTCTGACTCCCCATTAGCATATTATGTGGTATTGGACAGACTGGAGCGGGAAATTGGCATATTTTTTCTCTACGCGATCTAATAAAACGCAACGAACTAACACATTCATGAGTTCATGTTTATGAGTATGACTTATAAAAGGGGGCTATCATTTTTAATATCTGTTTTTATGGTGGAAAGGTAGAATGTTAGGTGTCGTTTGGAGACTTTTTTTTTTCCTGCTCTCACAACAGGGAGATAAGGCCAACTGGCAGGCAGGATTTAATTAAAAATACATTTCATCCTCAGTGTTGGTTGCTGTGCTCCACCACCTACCTCCCTTCTTTGTTCCAGTCCCTCTTTACGGCAAGTGGCTAAGCTTGCTCATTTTTCTAATGAGGAGAGGGTTACAAAGGGGCAACGGATGTGGCAAAATTAACTCCTTTGTGATCCAAACCCGGCAAAATGAAAGCATTTTGTTCCATTATTCATTCAAAAGGGGAAGTAAAACGTGTGCGAAATTAAAGGGAACCCTTTTACAACTGCCTTATACAGAGTTATTTTCTCTCTCTCTTTTTTTTATCACCTAGCATAACATTTATTCTGTATAAAGACTCGGCAGCTGTTTTGGCACGTTTCCCAAACGTGTACGTCTACTTACGGGTGCTGTAGAGACACTCGTCATATTCTTATCAAATGCTCTGTGAGTTCAGTGCAAGCCCTGGAACCACTACACACACAAAAAAAAGACAACTAGAGATCATTAGTTAACGCTTTATTTCATGTCCTCTATGGCAAATTTCTAAACACAATCCTTGCAAACAGATGAACCATGATCAAGGGCCTTGTGTGTCCTATATATATATGTATGTCAAAAGTAATTATACACATTTTTTTCTTTTTTTCACTAAAACGTTCCTTCCTTCCTCCGTTTCTGTGCCATCATAAAGGTCTCTGATGCTCTGATGCGTATTTGTGCCTGTGTGTGCCATAAGAAATAGATCATCAGTGTCTTTGATACAATTTGAATGCACTTTTATATCTATTACGTCTCTCAGATAAATTGTGTCTCAGTCCCATAAGATGAGAAGCTTATCGATTTGTAAGACTAGATTCATGACTTAAGTGGAGCTCAACAATACAAGTAATGAAAATTGCTCGTCTGCCATCTGGATGCTACTGTCAGGCATTCATTCAAGATATAAGCGTAACCGCCTGTCTATAAAAGCACATGCCTACGCAAAACCACACATGGAAGTGCGCGCGCACACACACACACACACACACACACACACACACACACACACACACACACACACACACACACACACACACACAACATTTGGGCTCTTTTAGTTTTTATGTAAAAAAAGCTGCAGCACTGTAAAAAAAAATTAATCAAGTTTTTTTTTCCCACTATACGGACCAATCAAAAACTTAAAAATGTCAAATATTTCCATTCTAAAATGTCCATAGATACAAATACACACAGGACACACACATGCAGGAAAACCTTTTGGCTTGTTTACTAAAGTAAAAGAAAAAAGTTTTCCTCAGTATGTGAAGTAAAAAGTTGTTAACATACTAAAGTACACACACACACACACACACACACACACACACACACACACACACACACACACACACACACACACTAAAACCTTTTTTGCTCTTAGTTAGAAAAAGCAGAAAGCCATTTTCCAAAGAGGCTACAAAACAGAACGTCAGGTAAAACTAGCCAATTATTCCTATGCTAATACACACGCGCACACACACACACACACACACACACACACACACACACACACACACACACACACACACACACACACACACACACACACACACCCACACACACCTCCACACACACACACACACACACACACACACACACACACATTCCTCTAGTGACCACTAGAGTGCCGTGCAGTATTGCAGATAGGGCTCTTATGTATCTTTTCATTAACATGCTACTGTTTTGTTTTGTTTTGGTCCACAGAGGACCTCAGATACCACCTCTCTCTCTCTCTCTCTCTCTCTCTCTCTCTCTCTCTCTCTCTCTCTCTCTCTCTCTCTCTCATCTCTCCTCTCTCTCTCTCTCTCTCTCTCTCTCTCTCTCTCTCTCTCTCTCTACCAACAGGTTACACTGTACACGAACCCTCTCCAGCTCATCCTTTTTGAAGTGGAAGTTATACATAATGCTGTCAGAACCGCATGCTACCGAAACTAGCAATTTATTTCAAACGTCCGTCCGTGTAGTTATTATTTGTAATTAGACGGCATCTCACAAAAGAAATGCTATTTGATGTACACTGTTGACTGCTGTCTGGCTGTTGCTGTTGGTATAGGGTGTAAAACCATATGAAAAATGTATAATGAATGATATCTATAGGGTGAATCAGCTTCAGGGAAGTAGGGAGTAGATTACTCAAATCGTCCATTCGGTGGCGATGCCATCGTGTGGCCCCGGGATCGAGATAAACGCAGCTGGAAAGGTGCCCAACTCGGGGACCGAGAATGCAAATCAGACTCTGTGAAAAATAAATAAATAAATAAAAACCGCTCTATATCGCATGAGCGTCTGGGGGCTGCTGGTGGAAAAGAAAATAATAATACAATTAAGTGTGATGTTCCAGAAGCATTGCATGATGCAATGTCAGTGTGACTGTTCTAACCTTGCTAACACAAAGGCAGTGCCTGGTTCAGTGAGTTAGCTGGAGCTCTGTCAGTCTGATGGAGAGCAGGGCGAATGGAGGTGGCTGTAAACCCACTGAGAGGTGTGCATGATGAAGAGCCTCTGCAAAGGTGGGGGTAGGGCGAGGTGAGGTGGAGGGAGTGGGAGAAAGGGAACGACGAAGCAACAGAGTGCACAACAGGCTGCTCCCGCAAACCTCACTTCATGCCACAGGCTGACCTTGCAAAATTCCAACTCCAGGATGCTGGGGCTTGGCTCTTTTACTGCGAAGGAAACATGCTGGCTTCTAGAAGCCTTGCCAGAATGTGTACTTCCTGTTTTCTTGCTATATATAAAATAGCTCCCGTGTTCAAAGCATCAATGCATCATTTAGTATTTCATGGACCACAAATGCTTCGCACCGTAGGGGAGCAACGCAGGGATTCAAAAGGTCTGTGGATGTGGCATCATCGACAAATCTAAAGCCAAATCCTTGTTTTGCTGTTATGGGAGCATTACCTTCATTATGTTTTGTTATTTATTTATCCCTCCCCCCCCCACCCCCGAACAGCCGGATTGGTTTTGTGCAACATCCCGCGCTGGCGGTTTTTAGCGACGACGGGGCTTGGTAGACGTGACAGCTCGGCTGATTAGTTTTGTGGGTCAGTGTGTGTACGAGTGGGAACCGGCGGAGCTGCATAATCAAAGCCTGTTCCCCTGCGTGCTCTCTGTCAGCACACCCCCTCATTACTGGCGAACAGCACCGCCAGTGGTGTCACTATTCCCTCATCTTCTCCGCCTGCTTCTTTTGAGCGTTCGTGAGCAAAAGACGACCGCAACACCCATGAAGTGAGGAGGCGCTGCTTATTGCACACCTTTCAGGATCGGGGAAGGATTTCCCATGCTGCCTCTCCACGCTTTCTGTCCGACTCGGGCTCTTTGACTGCACTAATTGCACAGTTACACGGGGTATATTATTAGGCCTTTTCCCCTTTGTTTACTCTGTCTCTGTCTTCTTCAGGGCCCGTAGGTCTCCTTGACACTAATAGTAAGAGCACTTCCCTTGAGGCCGTGGAGACGAAACGCATTAAAAGAAATAAAACAAGAAATGCTGCTCGGGCTCCAAAGACACAAACCTCCAATACACAATGATGATGACGCTGCTCTAAATGCAGCTGATTAATATTCAACAGCCAGCTGGAGTAAAATCTAATGATTCCCACAATACTTTCGAACTATTTTTTTTCTTTTCTTCTAACACGCAGTTATCATTAAGTTTCAAACAGGCATATTTTATTATTGATAATAGTGAATTAATCAGGGGAATCAATTATTTACAGGCGGAATGGACAGATTCATCTTTGGAGATGGCTGAGGTGGGACCGCTATAATCGTCGCTGCAAACCTGAGCTAATTAAAAAGTTCAAGAGAAAGTGTTCAAAATCTGTATTTAATCATTATTGGCGTTGTAGGCGATGCGCGTGTTCAATATTAAAGGCCTGGGTTAAGTTCATAAGCGGCTGCTGCCACACATTACTCGAGGTACAGTGGCGCATCATGGAGAGTCAGAGCAGGTTATTGATTTCAATCGATCATGCGGGATATAAAGTATAAGGGACGTCCGTGCGAGCTCAATAACCCACTACCTTAATGCAATCTGCGCCCGTGTGCTAGATTCCTGCTGTCATCTCTAGCATCACACGTGTGCACACATATGCTATTCAAATAGCTTTTGAATGAGTGATAAGGACAGATGTGCAGCTGAGCAATTGTGAAATGTGTTGATGAAAAGCATGAAAAAAAAAGGTGAATAGTAAGCATTTTCCAGCCGGTGAAAGCAGAAATGATGGACTGTTTCATGCTCTTTCCCAATACAATATGAAAGAAAGCTTGTTCATGTGTACATTTGGCAACAAACTACACATATAGAACATTTTAAAGGAACACAAAACAACATGTGTACTTATTGTAATGTGTAATAGTACATAAGTTCTTTAAACTGTACTATAATAAATCTTTTGTCTAGTTTGTTGCATTTTGAGCCATATAGAGTGTGGAAATGATTTTCAGTGCAAGTTTTTTCTTATACATTGAACCAGCATCTCCAAAAACAACAAATAAACAAACAAAATAAGCATCTATATTTACTATGGACTTTAGGTCAAAATATCCAAAGTATACAGTGATTCCTCAGCTTATGAAATCAATTCGTTCCCGGAACGTGACTTGTATACTGAAATATTTGTAAGCTGAAACGAATTTCCCCATAAGGGATAATGTAAAGTCGGATAATGCGTTCCAGACCACCAAAAATATTGCTTAAAAAATAAAAAGCATTTCTTTACTGGGTACTGTACCATTGAGAAGACTGGATACTGTGATGATGGAGATGACCTTCGGAGGAGGAGGAAGAGGGAGAATTATTGTTTATGATATCGGGCAATGCTTATGATATCGGGCAAAGACAATGCTCTCGCTATGACCTCAACAGGAAGTAAGTGGTTAGCCTTAGTACCCTTTGAATTTCGGCCTGTGATATTCGTATCTCTTGTAACCCGAAATTTTGCAGATACATTTTTTACGAGTTTTTACGAATTTTTACGAAAACTCGTATGCTGAAATACCGGTACACGAGTAAAGCGAGGTCCCACTGTAAATACCAAAATTGGGGAACTGGACTTCTGATCAGAAGATTACAAATTCCATTCAATTCGGGCTGTCCCTTCTGGGACCTCAAGCATGTCCCGGCTCTGTGGGAGCTTCTGTGAGTAAAAATAGTTCAAACAATCATATTTATATGCAACATTTACCTTTGGTGGCACATTGCAACGATATTAATTAACTTATGCAGAATACGTGTGATGGCCAAGTGGCCTTTAAATCAGTAATTAAACAGTGCTGTACATTGGTTAAAAGCAAGGTTAAATTTCTGTACCCCTTCACCTTTTGGTTTATGTAAATGAGACGTATCGTTTCGCTACGCAATATAATTTAATGCAAATGGAAATCACAGAAAGACAATGCTGATGATAGCGATAATAATGATGTAAAACACGGGCACATGGCTTTCCCCATTCCTACCTCCTAAAATCCCTTTTAAATACTGACTTACAATACTTGACATTTTTCAATAGGATTTGTAATATATTTCATCCAGTCATATGTATACTGTAAATACGTGTACTTTTCAATCATTTCATCCTATAGGTGTGCCCTCAAAAATGACCAGTACAGTGAATTTATACGGGTTTGTTTCTTTTTCTTTTAGAGAGCAATGGCTCCGCAAAGTGAAGAACATTTGGCAGGAAGCATGTGTGAATCCATGCACACTTAATCTGTTTGCCATTTATCTGTTCCTGTGACCAGATGGAAGATGTTGGCTGGAGTGTGTCCAAAACAGAAGTGTGACCTTAGATTTTAATAACAATGGAGTCAAGCAAAATGAATTTCAGATGCCATTACATTCGACATGTGCTATACAGCGATCAGCCATGAGTAATATTAAAAATCGGTCCTCCTTCTGCCAAAGAAACAGTTGACGCAAGCCTGGACTCTGTAAGACCTCTGAAGGTGTGCTATAATATCTGGTACCAAGTAATGACCATCCGATCCTTTAAATCATCTAAGTTATGAGGTGGGGAATTAAAGGATAGTGCTTGTTTATCCCATAGATGTTTGATTGGATTGAGATCCGGGGAATTTGAGGTTAATCCATGCTGTTGAGCTTTTTGTCATGCTCTGTAAACAATATTGTTGCAGTGTGACAGGGTGCATTATCCTGGTGCAAGGCCACTGACTTTAGGAAATACTGTTAGTGAGGGGGATTTATCTTATAGTGTATAGTGAATGCTAATGAACAATCTAAATATCTTAATTGCGCTTTTTTCTAAAAATCTGCCTTTAAAATGCCTCTTCTAAAATTTATAAGCAATTAATCCCAATGGCTTCTCATTGCACCCAAAAGACACAAACAACCCAGATTAGATAATAGGGCATGTTAAACTCCCTATTAAACATCCTTTTTAAATCAGGAGAAACCCTGTTTTCTATCGACTCCAAAGAGGGAAGATTTCATATATATAAATAAAGCAGGGGATTAAATAACAAACCAGGTAATATCCTTAAGGTAATATCATTAAGGGTATAATACACTGCTCCTCCCTTACTCTACCAGAGTGATTCCGTTAGCAAAGTTTTAGTTCTTGCTTTAGATCCCCTATATGTTCTCAAACTCTAGGGAGAAAACATTGGGCCCTCAGAAATCGTACTAGGAATTTTAATGGAAATGAAAGTTGTGAACAAGGACTTTATGACTGTTTAAATAGTTGACTGGTTGAAATATAGGATCTGTGTGACCTATACCCCACCTCTTCCTATGGACAAGCAACCTTAAGTCTGAAAAGTTTTACTACTGCACAGCTCAGAATGTGTTGGCCCACATGATACCCATAATCTAAAGTATTAGTGTCTGCTGCTGATATGGATGACAAAACAATACATCCTATAGAAGCATAATGTGCGAGCCCCCTTTCTGGTAGACCCTTTGTTCCTGCTACTCATCAGACATGACCTGACATCCCAGATAAAGAGGTCAGTGTTGTGCAGCAGAACATACACCTTGAAATTATGCGCCTGGCCTCTGGGAGCTAACCCTAACATCCGGACACGTTTGCAAAGGGTCAGAGTATGCATGCTCCGTGTATCCCTGATTGGATCGAGGCGACCGGAACGTTTTCCTCGCTATCAGTGCAAAACACTGGGCTTAAATCCCTTATATTGACACATGAATGATATTTTGATGTTGGCGAAAAGGCATCTTCTAGGCCTAAACTTATATCGATGTGTGCTTTAATAACCCTGTATTCCTGCCTGAAATATTAACAGTGCATATGAATATATTCATCTAGCAATCCGAACCTGATTTAATCGATCCCATTTAATTGGCAAATAAATATATTTCATTTACTTACATTTTCATACGCAGTGATATCTGCCAACTTAGTCTGACAATACAGACTTTAATGTTATTTATTCTCATCCTCGACAGACAGCAATGTCTGCTTCAGAGGTGTTGTCTATTCACTTGCAAACATTAGATGTTTAAGCCACTCTTATGTTTAATAAAGACCACCTGGATGAACGTAGTCTTGATTTTTATCTTGCGGATCTGAAACGGATTTTTTTCACCCTCAATATGGAGCACTGTTTATACTGGAAGTGATTCTTGTTCTCAATAAAGTAGGGATATTGGCATGGTTTATGGATGCTGTCTGATGGAGCGGGGACCTTTTATAGGCTACCCCTTTGGGGTAACGGTCACAAGGTAATGATTTTGCTATTTGTACTTGGCCAGGCAATGAGCAAATGGGAATACTCCACTAGTTCTGAAGCTCTCAACCCTTCTCTCTATCCATTATCTTGCTTCACATCAGCACTTTTTAAGTGCTTTATGCTCATTATAGTGCTGCATTGGAGTGATGCCAGGCTGGCAGTCAAGGAAAAAAAAAAGAAAAAAAAAAAAGAATTATATTGGCAATAATACTCTTAATGAAACCTGCAGAACAAAGGTCATGCGTGTCACCGGCGCTTCTTGGTACACAACCGGACACCCCTGTGCCGCAATAAATCAGCATTTGCCTCAAGCAGCAACCCTGCATTGGTACAAACTCTACGGGTATACACCATGCCTACAGAGCGTGCTTACCCAGAAACCTCTGCTCTACATCATGACACAGATAAACAGCCAGGCTTCAGCGTTGAAGTATAAAGAAATCTTTCAGTTGTGGAAGCGATGCAGGCGAAACAGTTCTGAAGTAAAGCTGAATATTTAACACGACCATCCCTTCATATTTCATGCCGGATAAAAGATCAGAACAGACCTGGAAAATAGAACAGGACCCAGAGCTCAACCCTTTGAATCCGCTGACTCTATTACGACCTTTTTCCTATTTTTTTTTTCTTTTCGCATCTAATTACATACTATGACGAATACATTCCATTAATTAAAAGGGTCGAAGCGTGTTTTAAGCTTTTCAGGCCAGGAAGTCATCCGAATGCCTGAGCCAACACATGCAGCGGCTCGAAATCAATCAGTGGATAATAAAACAACACTGCTGGATCCTATTTGGATGGATGCTTTTAATTTTCTCTTTCAAAACTAGCAGCCACGCTCGCTCCCATTTTTTCAGCAATCTTTCTGAAAACCCCCCCCCCCCAAAAAACGAAGAGCTTAGCAGGCGTCTCTCTTGAGAACAACTGCTGTCTGTCTCACTTGTTCTTGTCGTCTATTGAGAAAGTGGCTGGATAGGTGGCTCGGAAAATTCCTGAGAAGAAAAGGCGTCTATTAATTACCGATGTGGTCTCAGAGCAGGCGCATGACAGCAGGTAAATGAGATTCAGAAAGAACAGCTGCAGCTTCTGGTGGTCTCTGACGTCTGCTATTCTTAGAGGGTAAGGCGCGGCTCGCACTGCAACTCCACTGATCGGGATGAAGGAATAAACAGTTTTAGATTGCACGTCGGTGTTTGGCTTTTTTTTTTTTCTTTAAGCCCCTGAATCGGCTTCATCAATGACCTTGCGTGGCCTGTTTAACATGACTAGAGTTAAAAAAAACAACAAGAGGGATTCCACACCTACAGCACCAGAATGTGGTCAGCCTCACTTAACCTTCCTTACACGACAGCGTGCTGGAAGATTTTCAACTTCGCAGTTTCTTAGTCGGCCTTTCATCAATTATTCATAAGCTTACTTTAGTCGCTGTCGAAGATTGATTTGGTGCACATTAGAATCCGACCGGAGATGAATAAAATATTCGGAAAATATTAAACTCCAAAGTAACACTATATAAGGACACTGTAAACGCACGGACAAGCGCTTGTCTCTTTCAATAATACAAATGAATACATATTTATCGATTGCCCTCTATCAATCAACTTCAGCTTGATGAAGCCTGTGGAATACCATTGTACGGGAAAGAGGGATAATAGCCTCCCCATCCCCTTTTTTCTTTTTATGGAACCAGAGAGATGTTTTTGTGGGAGAAAGGAGGCAAATTTGAACATCAATCTCCCCTTCCCATGTTGATGATTGGGTGGTGTGGGGTCGGCGCCGAGCATAGGTGAACTGACAGGTCCTAGATTCTGCTGCGGCATTATTTACCGCGCCGGGAGACACACACATACATTACACACATCTGGGAAAAGGTCATCGAGAAAAATGGAGAGCTGCAGCAAATTGCCTCTCCATCACATTATTGAGTTTTCATGTAGCCAAGTCAGTCACAGCAGTTAACCAAAGGCCCAGGCAATGACTGAGTATTTGACACGTCATCTTTATTCATATTAATAGCTGAGGGTTATAATTGCTGGCATATGTCTTGTATTTTCTAGTGCACACGGATGGCTGGTGTCTTTCATTTTCCTCCTGTGTTTTTAGTTTATTAGGTTCTATATATTAACGAAAAGATAAATATTGACATATTGCCAATAGAACATACCAATATGTACCACTTTGTATTTGGCTTCTTTTAATGTCATGCATTTTTATTTCCTTTTAAACAACCAACCCATCGCAGGACACACACACATACATTCATACACTTTGGACAATTTTCCAAGGTGCCAATCAACCTACCCTGCATGTTTTTGGGCCGGGAGGACACCGGAGAACCCGGAGAAAACCCCCTGAGGCACGGGGAGAACATGCAAACTCCACATACACATGGGCGCCTTTTAAACGTAAGCGTTTATTTTTTATTATTAGCTATATATATATATGTAAATATAAGAAAAGTGTAAGAGAATAGGCTTTATTTGTCACATATACATGACAGCACAGTGAAATTCTTGCTTCGCATATCCCAGCTTGTTTTTGGAAGTTTTTGGATGTTCAGCCAGGATATGGCGCCCCTCGAGCACAGTGGTGTTAAGGACCCAAAATTGGTAGTTTTAATTGGTGTTTTAAGCTATATATTCATTCATTCATTCATATTCTACCGCTTTATCCGATCTTCCCTCGGGTCACGTGGAGTCTGTGCTTATCTCAGGCGTCTATGCGCATTAAGGCAGGATACACCCTGGATGGAATGCCAACCCATTGCAGGACACACACACTCACATTCACACATTCATACACTAGGGACAATTTTCCAAGGTGCAAATCAACCTAACGTGCATGTTTTTGGACCGGGAGGAAACCGGAGAACCCGGAGAAAACCCCCCTGAGGCACAGGGAGAACATGCAAACGCCACACACACATGGCCGAAACAGGAATCAAACCCAGACCCTGGCGGTGTGAGGCGAACATGCTAACCACTAAGCCACCGTGTCCCCTAGCTATATATTAGTGCTGTCAAAATTAAAGATATAATACTGCGCTAAAGCAAATTTCTTATTTAATTAATGTGTGATTAAGGCAGCATGCGTTTCTGATTGACTATTTTCATTCGAAATAAAAACAAATAATATAAAAGTGGCAACATTTAAACGCAACACATTTATTAACAACATCCGTTCTTTACTCAGATATATACTGCATGTGTATAAATACAATCCACTGAAATAGAATTCTGAATCTCTAAACATTCGTTTTAGAGTACAAGAATATTTTCCTCTAATAAACATACATTTGCATCCATATTTGCCCATGATGTTAAAAAAGTGTGTAAAACACTAGAAAAGTAGTCATTTAAGGTGCATTAATAACATAGAATTATATTATATTAAGTGTAAAGTGTTATTGACATGCTAGTACATTTAGTCCTAGTCATTAGTCTATTGGAGACATCAATAATATTAAATAACGGTGACAGGATGTTTTTCTATACATTAACAGGCTAATGCAAATCAGTTAATCACAATATATATATATATATATATATATATATATATATATATATATATATATATATATATATATATATATATATATATAGCCGTTATATACCTGGTGCCTGTCCCAAACCCAGACAGATGTGGGGAGGGTTACATTTGTCTCCAACTATAGCTCTGAGTAATAAGCACTCCAAGGAAGAATGATGTAATTACATTTTTCCTAACTTTGATTTTTATTTCCCAAGTTGTGTGTCTTCGATGAACCTGGTAATTGAAAAGTTTAAAGTCCCTTTTCTGTATTAAATGAGTAGCTGACAACTCCGATGCTTCTGTTAATATTCATGACACCTCTAGATTTAATAAGTGAGGAATATTACCTTTGGCCCGTTTCATACCTTTCATTATAGTTAAACATGTACTTGATGTCAATTCATTATCTCTCTCTCTCACAGACGGAGATGTTGGAGTGAAGTTACGGGGGGAATGACATTCTGATCCGAACGGCCCTTCTTTCAGCATTAGTCAGTTGTAAAGCTTCAGGTCTATTGAAGCTCTTGTACGCGGAGCATGGTTTCTATACCTGGGTGTTTTTGTGTGTCCTTCCTGCAGAGAGGCACGCTGTATTTGTGTAGCATTGCACATCGAGCTCTCTATCCACCCCCCCCGCCCCCGCCTGTAATGCTCCATTTGCAACAGTGCTCGGAGTTACTGAGCTATCACACCATCAGTGTAGTGAATGTGATATACTGTTGCTCAGAGATCTCTTTGGCAATCCCTCGCTGTGTTTGCTTTAGTCCTGGGTCTGTTTTGAAGTGCTTCTCCGGTAAGCCGAACACGCGGCCGATCCACAATTTTCCCCGAGTACATTTAGTGTCCTGAACATGTCTGACAGGAGCGGGGGAAATCTGTCAGTTTAATGTGCCCATTGAGCAGGAACGTCATGTTTGATTTCACTTGTTTGTAGCTGTCCTAAAGTGCCGTTGCGATTTTCTTCTTTTTTTTTCCCCCCTCGTGCTCTAATTTACTTCCTCCCAAAATGGCACAGACGTAATTAAATTAGTCAAATGAACCAACCGGGAGAAGGGAAGCTCTAATTATTGATTAAAATTAGGTTCATTAATGCTTTTCTTTGCTGCTAATCGAGCAGTGCTTATAATGCAGTTTGGTCAAAAAGGCTGGGAATCAATACAGCCTAACTCTTTAAAAAAAGTGTCCTTCTTGTATTGATATTGGAACATGCCTTGCTTGGCGAAATACATTATGTACATCATTTTATACGTTCAAAAGCCTTGTAATAATACAGATTATGAGCACTGCTAATACTGTTTACACAATATAATAAACATGTCATCTATGCCGGCAAGATCTTTTGACCTCCGATGGTTTTCTGTAGGAAACGAATACAGTTGTTGTCCTTTCAGGTCAATCCTTTCAACCTGTTTAGAATATCCCAATGTTCTCTTTAACATATGCACTCAACAATGCTATGCTCACATCTCTTCTGTACTTTTCTGTTAGAGAAGGCAAACTAAAACTCGAGGATCTAATTTATCATAGCACTCCTAATGTTGGCTCTATTGCAGTCTGAGGCGTTCCAATGCAACACGCATTTAACATAAATATATAACTTTCATCGCTCATGCTGCATGTGCGCAATTAAAGTCGCGCCAACCCCAAACACCATTTGTCTGTATTATGACGTGATAAATTTCACGAACAAGTCTTCAGCGGTACGTAGACGAGCGTTCCTTCTACATCCCGTTCAATGTTTTCTTTACGTTTTATGACACGGTTTCGAATCAACTCCGACTAAAAATCCCAGGAGTCCTTTGCATGATTAAAAAAATAAATAAAAAATCCAGTTCTCTGTAATCATATATGCTGTGTGATGAAAATGTTCGACAGCTTTCATAAGTTACAACGGTCCAATTTAACTTTTAATCACAGAATTCTGCCGATCATTTGATTCTGATCAATTATTCCCTTGCGCTATACCTCGACTTACCACCAGTATATAAAATAGGACATCGTGGTGATGAACGTTCGTTTTGTTATATTTAATAGTCTCCTTAGCGCCGACTTAACTCCTCCCTCTAATCAAAAATCGGTAATGCATTACTGACTCGGGAGACTAATGCGTTAGCATGAAGTGACTTGTCAGTACAAATCAACCAGACAGGTTGGAACTTGTGTATCGAGTGCATCCTTGAAGAGCGGCATACACAGAGCGACTCGAAAGCAATGACTTTTTTTCCTCCCCCCTTTGCCAGAAAATAGAAATCCTGTTTTATGGAACGTCTACTATATCGATCGTGTAAATGAAAAGATATAGCCTTTAGCAAAGTGCAGCTGCCGTGCTGAAAGACACAATGTGGCCATTTTTAAGGCCAATTAATTACATATAATGATTCCCATGTGTATATAAGACTTGTTAACTGATTGCTAACTGATTTGCATTAGCCTTGTAATGTACAGAAAAATATACTGTCAACATTATTTACTATTATTGCTGTCTCCAATAGGCAGTGCCTAGGGCTAAATGTCCTCGCATGTCAATAACACTTTGCACTTGAAATGATAGAAATGTATGCTTGCGGTGGAGAATAATAATAATCACTTCTTTTTTTCTTTTTTTTTAATGGAAATGTCTCATTCGATAAAGTCTGCTCAGACAAATAAGAAGAGGCCAAGGACCGGCTTCATTTTTAATATCTGTAGTAAGGTTTTAAACTGTCACTCTGTCTGATGGAGCTGGGAGATCATCTAATGTGGAAAATAAAAATAGCGCCCAAGGACAGAAGGCCTACACAAGTCCAAAATGCATGTAGAGCTTGTACTGATATAGTACTCATTACTTGTTTTTTTTGTATTCGTGTAGTGCTTTTAACAATGGACATTGTCTCAATGCAGCTTGATAGAGATAAGCCGGTACAAAAAAGTAAGTGTGTCCATAATGAGGAAGGAAAAAAATCCCTGAGAGGACATTAGGAAGATACCCTTGAGAGAAACCAGAATCAAAAAGGGATCCCAAGTTCATCCGGGTGGTACCAAATATCATATACGATATATTAAAACCTCTTAACCTGCACCTGAACGCCAGCGTCCTTAAGTGGTCAGTGTTTTAAAATGGATTAAATGCAAAGGGGTATAAGAAACCATGACAAATTATATATCATTTTAAAGGTCTACACTTCAAGCACCGACATTAGTTCACTGTAGAACGTTCATGTTTTTTTTAAATGTGCAGTGATTAAATGTAAAAAAAAATAGTCGTTGTTATTAATTACAGTGTAGCTCAGTGGTTAAGGCTACTGGGCTATTGATCAGAAAGTCGGGGGTTTGAGCCCCGTGATCGCCAAGCTGCCACAATTGGGTCCTTGAGTAAAGCCCTTAACTCAAGGATATTCTATTCTTCTATACAGACTGGTGTCCAATTGAAGAGAAAGGGTGTAGGGATGAATTTTTCTCTCATTCTGTAGTCAACTTTTTTTATTTTCTCTCTCTCACTTCTCTCTACATCTAATTACAAAAAAAGAACACACATGCATGTATTAATAATTAGACAATATCGTCGTTTTTATATTTCTGGATCAATTTCTAACAGCCAAATAGCATACAGATTATAAGTCCTATATACACAGTGGCAAGAAAAAGTATGTGAACCTTTTGGAATTTCATGGTTTTCTGAAATCCAATCTTTCTTGTCTTTATTGAACACAATCATTCAACATTCAAAATGGCAGTGGAAAAAGTAAGTGAAACCTTAGAATGAATAACTGGTTGACCCCCCCTGGCAGCAATAACCTCAACCAGGCGCTTCCTGTAGCTGTGGATCAGACCTGCACATCGCTGAGGAGGAATTTTAGCCCATTCTTCCTGGCAGAACTGCTTTAGCGCTGTCATATTCTTTGGACGTCTTGGTGTCATTTTGACGGGGCGCCCACTTCTAGGTAGAGTAGCAACAGTCCCAAATTGTCTCCATTTGTAGATTGTTTGCCGAACTGTAGACTGGTGAATTTCTAAAGTCTTTGAAATAACTTTGTAACCCTTGCCAGCTTCATGTAAATCAACAATTCTTGATCGTAGGTCCTCTGAAAGCTCTTTTTGGCGAGGCATGGCTCACATAATCCTGTTCTTCTTGTGCAGAGCAAACTCCAAAGGTTTGAGGGGTTTTTATCAGTCAAAGTATCTGTAGTCCACACCTCCAAACTTATTATCTTAACAAGACTCCAGGTATGCTAAAACCAATTAGCTCCAATTAGCTTTTTTGAGGTCATTAACTCAAGGTTTCACTTACTTTTTCCACTGCCATTTTGAATGTTGAATGAGTGTGTTCAATAAAGACAAGAAAGATCGGATTTTTTTGGTGTTATTATTTTTAGACACATTGTGTTTGTCAATACCAATGAATTAGATGAAGATCAGATAACATTTTATGACAAATTTATTCAGAAAACCATGAAATTCCAAAAGGTTCACATACTTTTCCTTGCCACTGTAAAATAGCGATCCACTATAAATTCATTCATTCATTCATTCATTCATCTTCTACCGCTATATCCGATCTTCCCTCGGGTTACGGGGAGCCTGTGCCTATCTCAGGTGTCTATAGGCATTAAGGCAGGATACACCCTGGATAGAATGCCAACCCATCGCAAGGCACACATACTCACACACACACATTAATTGATGGGAATCAAACCCGGACCCTGTGAGGCGAACGTGCTAACCACTAAGCCACCTCCACTATAAATTCTAATGTGTAAATAAGAACATATCAATCCTTCATTAGAGACCGGAATATTTTACATTTGACACATTACTAATTTTAATAATAACACCTTTCCAACATTTGTTTTATAAAGTGCTATTTTTTCCTTGTCTGATTGATACCTGTAACGAGATACAGAGCTCTTCTTTCTCATCGGTTCACCAAAAAATAGCTTCACCCAGACAGCTGCATTGCCACTGATGACACAAAACCTATATGAAATATTCATCAAACCTCTCAATTTTTCGCATCATGTATTTGCATAAACCCGCCGAGGCCTTGATACCTTATTCATTAACTGATTGATTTGAATGTCAAAGAGAAAACGAACTGTGGAAATAAAGTGCATTTTTAAAAGAAAAATGCTAACGCATGTTTACTATTTCAAGACGCCTTTTTGATGCGCTTTCCTTTCGAACTTCCTCTCGTTGTGTTGACAAGAACAAGGTGGCATAGAACAAAGTTTCCGAATGTTGCTCGGTAATCAGCTGACGTTCACGCATACACTTTTCTATTCAGCAAACAATGCCGTGAAGTCTGTCCTGGGAGATGTTTTATTATTGATGCTTGCAAAAGCATCACTATTATAATCTCTCTCTGGCTTCGGTCAAATTTTCGCCGCGTAACTCGTCCAGCAGTTTTTGCCCGATCCACACGAATCATACCTCATATCGTGTGGCCCGATGGTGTGAGGTGTGCTGTTACTTTTATAAGGAATCGCCCTGTGGAATTCCGAACCAGGGGCCAAAAAGCGGGAATTTTTTCCCATAGGAAATAAATGGGGCCGAAATTCCGTGCCTCACAACTCAGACTTTGAGCGTCCGACATGCACATATGGCATATCCACTTGAAGGGTATACCCACCGAACCTCACACTCCAGCAACATTCCGCCCCCATATAAAATGGGGAAATTTGACGCTCCGCTGTTGGGCCCGTGTTTACTTGAAATGCACATTTGACATATCCACTCGTAGGTGAGATGGAGTACATATGACTGCATGGTGTCATGTGGCCGCAAACATGAAAAATCTGCAAAACAGCAAAACTCTGACACAGGGTCTTGTGACATGTCTAAAAGCACAGCACATCGACAGGAGTCGGACGCTGGATAATTTGATGATGTCACATGCGTCACTGGCCCTAAATGCCCAAAAAGGGCGTTTTTGGTGTCTAAACACTCTATCCGAACGAACTAGCATTTCAAAGTCATCACTAAACATACCAGGCTCTAAGGTGTCGCACCCAGAGCTGCGGTTTGCATCAGCAAGCATTTTCTTTAGGAAATGTCCCATGTCTAGTTTTTGCATTATTATTTTTATTAGCTCTTTTGCTTGTGATTGGTCTATTTTTTTCTCTCTATCTCTCTTTCCTTCTCCCTCTCTCCTCATCAAATGCACCTGTTCACAATTCAAGAGTTCTAGTGTTTTCTGGCTATTGCCCCGAAGCAGTGTGTCATGATCTGGAAGCTCTTTTACTTGGGAGTTACTTTACTAGTGTGGTTTGTACACTGCATGACAACCTGCATTTTTTTTCTTTATGACTTTTTTAATGGCATCATTTATTCAGAGTAAATGTCAAAATTCATGGGTATATTTATGGTTTGGGGCAAGAAAATGGTATGCTATTATGTAAAAGTATAGTTCACGGACTGAATCTAATTTCTCTGCATATAATTGATTAGAAATGACGATAAGGCTTCCTAGTTCTAAACATTGATTGAAATAGATGTCTTTCTGGCAACAAGCTTTAAAATCTTTAAAAAAAAAAAGAGAGAAAAAAAGAAACATACACGCATTAATAGATTTCTGAGGGTTTTTAAAGGCTGCAAGCCAGCAGAACTATTTAAGAGAATTATTGGGAGCACATTAACTTGTCAAGATCTCCATTCCTTAGCTGAAAGGCTGAAGCAACATGCTATTAAAATGAGGGGAAGATGAGCACTTTGGGTGAAAGGTAGACATGATGAGATAAGAGTAACAAGGGGACTGCATTAAAGGCCCGGCTCCGTTCGCTCTAAATAGCCTTGTTGATTCTCGGGTGTAGTTTTCATCTGACGTCTATTTGTTAACCGAGCACGCAAAGTTTCCCTTTTACTCTTTCGCCTGTTCTGCTAGAATGACTTGTAAATGATGTCAATGTGTAAGCTAATGATTCGGAGAGCACGCACTACAGAGTAATCAATAATGCGCGCTCATACTTGATGGATCCGCACACAGACACTTACATTCTGCCTCAATGATTTAAAGGCCTATTTGAAGTTTTTTTCCCTGGTTGAATAAGTTATCGGACCAAATAAGCCCGATTTGAATACAAGCCCGGTTTGATCTGCTTTTCCGAGCTTTGAAATTGCAGCGAAGGGGAAAAAAAATAACAAGAAGAGATCTAGGAAATGATCTTATTGTTAGGCCTTGACTAATGAAGAAGCACCAGCGGAATAGCGCTCAGACACGTTAACGCTCTGTAAATATCGGGGCGAAAGGTTTAAAATAACATTGCGTTCGCACCTTTGAGCAGCAGCTCTAGAGGTTAAAGCGTACGTATTGCCCTCCGAGTCGCTTCATCTCCGCTGACCACACTTTATCTGTCAAAGTAACAACTTATCTAGCTTTTTAATTAGGCTGCCTAAATAGGAAGATGGAAACTTTTACTTGGAACAACGTACAGAAATAGAATCTTGGGTAGACGTAACTTTAAGAGCTCGTGTCTTAATGTGTTAGGTCCGGCCAATTACTTTTCATTGCCTAATACCTGTAGACATTATATTTTTGCTTAGTGCTAAAAATATTCATTCGAATTAGACTGCTTTTATCCTTAATTGTCTTGCGTTATTAAATTGAATGGTAACACAAGACAATGAAGTATTTCGTAGAAAGTTTGACTATTCATCATCCATCCACGTTGAAATGCTCGGATAAGAGCAGAGGACGCTATTTAATAGGAATTCAGAATGACAAAAAAAGTCAAATGTAGTATAAACCCAAAAAGGGGGCGTGGCTCAACACAAGCATCTTTAATAAACTGACCCCCATCCCCCCACCAGGGCTAGAAATGCCGGAAATTATTTCTAGAATAATCTGTGATTCTCAACCCGTAGCATCTCATCTTTTTTAATCCCAATAGTGTTTTGTATCAGGTTTTCTTCCGTCCTGCGAGCTTTATGTGAACAACAAATTATGGGCCTCCTATTCAAATCTCCACTTGTTAAATAATGCATTTGTTTATATCCCTAGTATAGATAGCATTTACATAATTTGTACATGCAACTATAAAGTACACGCTGCTGAGTTACAATAATGCATATTTAAATGTACTTTCGTTTTGTCATGCACAATATATCACATTTCTTTTTACTAAACATTCTCCCTCATGTTATTACATGTCTACGAAGTGGAGTGAATATACTGTTTCTTCCTCTAGCAAGGGTTTACATAATCACATTTTCATTTATTTGGATTCAAAATGACTTACCGCTGAGCCGGACACATAAGGGGTTGGAAGTTTTGCTCAAGGGTCCCAGCGGTGGATTTTTTTTTGTTGACATTTTTAGCTCTAATCACCAGCACGAAACAAAACCTCCATATGATTAAAGTGTTTACCCTGAAACAGCCGAGGGAAACTCGGTAGAGCTACAATTTATCCGGCTGCATTTTATGTAAAGCATGTCAACCTGACCAAAACAAACAAACAAGCAAACAAATCATATTGGACTTAGATAACTCACAGACATCTGTTGCGTAACTTCACAGGACGTACAGGAACTGAACACGTCCATATGTGTTTTCTCATTAAGTACACCATCCAATTAGATGGGCTTCAATCTCGTGTTGCTCTCTTCCACAAACAGTAAATCTAGCAAAGCGCTGACACTTTGGAAGGCGGTTGAAATGTAAATACCCTCATTACTACGGTAATTAAGTAGCAAACAAAACATCTTATTGGAAAAACATTGCCTCATACAAATGTAATTACCCTCAACCTGTGTAATTACCTGCGGAAGAATGCTCTGCTGCTGGTAAAATACACCTGTGTGCTTACATGAGCCAAAAACCTAAGGTGAAATCCTGCGTATATACATTCATTCTTCTACCGCTATATCCGATCTTCCCTCGGGTCACGGGGAGCCTGTACCTATCTCAGGCGTCTATGGGCAATAAGGCAGGATACCCCTTGTATGGAATGCCAACCCATTGCAGGAAACACACACACACACACATTCATACACTAGGGACAATTTTCCAAGGTGCCAATCAACCTACCGTGCATGTTTTTGGACGGGAGGAAACCGGAGAACCCGGAGAAAAACCCCCTGAGGCACGGGGAGAACATGCAAACTCCACACACACATGGCCGAGATGGAAATCGAACCCGGACACTGGTGGTGTGAGGCGAACGTGCTAACCACTAAGCCACCGTGCCCCCCGCGTATATACGTACGGTTTCTAATTTGGTACTGCGATTCATATGGAAACGGAAGGAAGTACTATATTAAAATTGCCCGTGCGATTTCTCTGAAAGTAGCGACCACAATGGATGTACAGATACTAACACAAAGTGGCCACTTTGCTCGTCATCCGCTCCATTGTATCAGTCACCGAAGTGCAATTCTGAATCGCATCCATCAAAACACCCCAAAACAAAGTTGAAGACTCATCATTTGACTGAAAGAAAGCGTGAAGTGGTTTCCTTTAAGAAGTTTCCTTTAATAGATTTTTTCCCCCCTCCCTCCTACGCACCTGCTATAAACGCCACAGGTATGCAAATGCACTCTGCATCCTCGCTAACAAAATCAGATGCGAATCAAGGCGTCTCGGCTTTGAACTCTGCACGGAGGAGCCGCTCCCCTGGCAATACGATGGCTGTTGGAAACGGAGGGCACCGGAAAATTGTCCTTGCAGGACAAAATGATCCAGACTAAACGAAAAGTGTCACCGAACGAAGGCCTTTGCCTGTGGACAGGGAAATTAGATAGCGCAGGCTTTCCATCAATGAGGAGGGGATACGGGGGTAAAATGGCTACTTAAAAAACATGAGAGCGGCGCCTTGGCGGAATCAGACACGTCAGGCAAATCGTATCCAGAGTTTTCCCGCTGGTGTTCGTCTTAAATCATGAAGGTGTCATGTTACATTTCAGCAAATGACTATTTGATCATTGATTGGTACTTTACTAAATGGACACCCAGGCCTTTAGTGCTGTCCTACCTGAAACACCCCCAGCTTTTGATACCATCATTGAGATGCCATGGTTATAGAAACCATCAATATGGAGGAGGTTAAGGAGCTGGGCTACTGATTGGAAGGTTGGGGGTTCAAATTGGGATATGTGAAGAACGAATTTCACTGTGCTGTAATTTATATGTGACCAATAAAGGTTTTAATATTCTACAGATATAGAATATTCTTTATTATTCACATGTACATTACAGTGAAACTGTTTCTTCGCATATCCCAGCTTGTTTGCGGTCCCAGGTGGGGTCAGAGCAAAGGGTCTAGGTCAGGGGTGTGCAATATTTTTTTTCGAAAGGGCCACATGAGAAACCTGAGATGTGTTAGAGGCCGAACCAATAATAACCTAATATGAGGTTTAACTACGTTCGATACCCCAGGGCCAAAAAGCAGGAATTTTTCCCCATAGATAATGAATGGGGCCGATACTTCGTGCCTCACACTTTGGCCAGTGAGCGTCCGACATGCACATATGGCATATCCATTCGTAGGGGGTCCGGCGTGGATCACGATCATATACCTCCCGGACCCCACACCTGTTTGGAATTTCAAGAAATTCCGTGTTCGGTCCGTGTTCGCCCGAAATGCACATTTGACATATCCACTCGTAGGTGAGATGGAGTAGGTCGTGGAGTAGGTTGCCATGACTGCTGCATGGCAACACGTGGCCGCAAACGTGTAAAATCTGCGAAATTGCGAAACTCTGACACGGGGTCATGTGACATGTCTAAACACCCGGCACATCGACACGTCGTCAGGTTCTGGATAATTTGATGTCACATGCGTCACTGGCCCCACCCCTTCCCAAAAAACGCCGAAAAAGGGGCGTTTTTGGTGTCTAAATACTCGCCTCTCCAAATGAGCTAGCATTTCAACGCTAAATATTAAATGGGTCGTGCCCAAAGCTGCGGTTTGCATCGGCAAGCATCACTTCAGCATTTTCTTCAGGAAATGTCCCATGTCTAGGTTCCATTATGCTACCGGTAATCTAAAGAATAAGGATATTCTCTTACAATAAAACATATATACAATTCACCGAGTCAAAAATGCAAGTCAGAAGTAGGAAAACACTTTTATTTTTATCACACGGTAGTAGTTGTTTTGCAAGTATAAGCAATTAACAATACAAAATGCTTTAAATTGTACGCACAAGCTAAGCACACAGCTTTTCGCCTAAACTCTGTAAAAACGTGCCGTTTGGTATCAAACTTTCGTTTTTCAACATGAATTGACATTTTGTAAATATGTAAATATGCACGCACCTGTCAACTGCGCAAGCATCCGTACAGATATAAAATACTTTCAAAATAAAAGCAGCACAGTGCGCATGGTGTAAACCAGTTAGTGGCGTAAAAGCATCACTATTACTTTTTCATTTACATTTCTTATTTGCGAGTGACCACACGCCGGGTCGGACAGGAAACGTCAATGGGCTGGATGTGGCCCTCGGTCTGGACTAGTTGATACCGGTGCTCAAACCACCAACCTTCACCATCATTAGCCCAGCGCCTTAAACCACCCATCCCACATTTATAACAGAGCACTGAATCAAAGACAGGTGACTTATTGTAGTTAGAATGAATGGGAGTTTGTAGTGGTTGAAACAAAAATGAAGGGTATTTTAATATAGTAATTTATATATTCATATTAATATATAATAATCAAACTGAAATGACCTCCTCCAAAGAACGGCAAAATAAAGGCTTGCTCTTGTTCATCAATCCTGCAGGATAATGAAACCACCCTACATCTTCTCAACAGCAAGTGAAGGAGTCATAATATTTGCTACTTACCAGTTTTGGACCCATGTCTCAAAACAAATAGGTAACAAAATGGAGCAATCCATGGATGTTAAGAGTATTTTCCACTGCTTGCTTGCTTGCTCTCTCTCTCTCTTTTCGCTCTCTCGCTCTGTTTTCTTTTCAATTACTATTTACCCGAGTTCTCGACATTTGTATCCCACTGACGTATTTTTTGGGCTGATGTCTGACTTTAAAATGATGCGCATAGTTGAATCCTCCTTTCCTATAAATACATTATAATAACAGCATAAAAGAATTAAACACAAAAGCGTAAATAGAATCGCAGTCGAACGAGTTGATGCGACCCGTCCCCTGATACAATTACAGCTGGCAATACGAATGATCATTTTCGACACTTCCACCGTTGGGTCTCCGCATGCACATACATTAATTACATTAATTCCCTCCATCCATCATGGCAACTCAGCAAATATTGACAACTTGCGACAACATGCTGAATCCATTTACGGGCCTCCCTCAGGGAACGAAAGAACGAGCTTAACGAAGCTGAGGAACAACAGAGGATCCTACTGTCATGGTCGAAGAGGCGGCTGATGCATCGCTATGGTGTCTGGGTGTGTGTGTGTGTGTGTGTGTGTGTGTGTGTGTGTGTTTTTTATACAGTAATGGTAGTAAGTGCTCACGCCATGCCATCCCACTCTGTCACTCTTTAATTGGGATTTATGCAGCTCCAAACCAAAGTGGATGTTATATAGCTGCGAGTAAACGCGGGACGACAAGATTTACTGAAGGCCAATCTTGCCGTTCTTTGTAGGAATTTTCTTGAACGATGGATTCAGAAAAGGAATGAGCCGTGGCGTAATGGAGCCTAAAAAAAGAGGAAGAGTTAATGAATAAATAAAGAAATAAATAAACAGATCTGAGTTGCACGATACATTCGCTGTATTAACCTGCTGTTCTGCAAATCCAATTGTCCCTACTGTACATGGTTGATGTCAGATTTAACGCCTGCTAACTGCTGTTTCGTAAAATTTACCTGCGCTTGTTTAATGTTTGCCAACCCCCCCCTTCCCGCCGGCCTCGGTGAACCGTGTCTGATTTTGCACGTGAGTCACATCCATTTCCAAGCGTGCCACTAAATCCCTGCAACTGAAACCAAATCAATTTTTAAGGACAGCTACAGGAGCCGCTAAACCAGCTTAACTATTCGCTTGATGGTCATTGAACATAATCAGACGCAAGAAGTAAACAGATGTTTTTTTTCTCTCCTCCCTGTTTTTTTTTTTTTTTTATCATAGCCACTTGCTCCAGAAGTGGGAAAAAAAAATGTTAATCTCCTAATCTCAACACAGCATGCGGTTTAAAGTAGGGGATTTAATCCTTACAGGTGAAAATTAAATTAAATTGAAGGTTGAATCAAAGCTCTAAAAACAGCTCTTCTTACGTGTCTTCTGATTAGCACTGTTGTGGAGAGAGAGAGAGAGAGAGAGAGAGAGAGTAAAAAGAGAGTAGGAATGAGTCATAGATAGATGTAATGTAGTTATAGGAGTAAATACAACATTTAACACCCAATAAGAACTCTTCGTTCATTCATTCAAATTAAAAAAACAAAACATTGTATTGGCTTAAAATGTCCCAAATATAAAGTATATTAGGTTGAATATAAAAAAATGTAACCAAAAAGAAATTGCGTTTGCTTCCTGCATTATTATCTGAAGACATTTGTTTATTTGTTTGCGACTGTCTGCATTTTGTTTCTCATTGTCTGAAGAACACTGTACAGACAAAAGTATTGCGCCACCTGACCTTTCCTGCCAGTATTCTCCGAACTGTTAACACATATTCAAGAGAGCGCACGATTTTATTATATTTATTTATACTTGAAACCTGTTCCAGCATGGCAGTGGTACCCAAAGCGAGCTCCCTGAAGATATGTTTTACATGGCATGGAGAGGAAGATCTTGAATGGCCTCCTATAGAGATCCACAGATCGCACCCCAGGCCTCCAAACCACCCCTGCACCTGACACAAATATCCACATGCACAAAAGCTTCTCAGAAGAATGTCGATTTTAGACTCATAGTGGGCCTCAAAAGAGCCAGTTGTAACTATAAGACAGTATATAGTCTTTGATAATAATTCATTAGATTTATATGGAGCGTTTCTAGACACGCAAAGCACTTTGCATTGTGAGAGGGGGATCTCCTCATCCGCCACCGGTGTGCAACATACACCTGGATGATGCGACGGCAACCATAGTGCACCAGAACGCCCACCACACACCATCTTACTGGTGGAGAGGAGACAGAATGATGAAGCCAATCAGTAGATATGGGGACGGTTAGGAGGCTGTGATGGTCAGAGGGCGAAATGGGCCGGGATGCAGAGGACAAGCCTCTACTCTCTTTCCAAAGACATCCTGGGATTTTTAATGACCACAGAGAGTCAGGATTTCAGTTTAACGTCTCATCCGTCACTATAATGGGGTGTTAGGACCCATACTGACCACAGGGTAAGCGCCCCCTGCTGGCCACACTAACACCTCTTCCAGCAGCAGCCTAGTATTTCCAGGTGGTCTCCCATCCAGGTACTAACCAGGTTCATCGATGCTTAGCTTCAGGGGGCAACCGGTATTGATCTACAGGATATGAGTGCTGGATGAGCGACGTGGCCTCATAACACAAAAGACATATCGTTTTTTCTCCTTGAAGCACAAACATGTACCCACTTTCTCATCTTTCTTGGAAATGCCTTCCATCTGTTTTTGCGTCCTGACCATTTTGGGATAATGTGTAGAAATTTCTCAATTCCGCTTGTTGGAAAAATATCCCTCGGTAAATGTGGGAGACACTGCAATCTAGTGGCCGGTAACACAGTCGCGTGCATTGTGGGAGATGTAGTTTATTGTCAATGCACGCTTTAACGTAGCATAGCCTTATTTTAAGACAATCATACACCTTTTAAGCTCTTGAGGGCCACATAAAATGGGTCGGGTCACATTTGGCCCGCGGGCCTTGAGTTTGAAACATGTGATCTGTGGAATTATAAGGATAAATGCACAATGCGATGATTAAAAAAGAACATACTAAAGACAGGGTGTCCACAAACTTTTAGCTGTGATGATTTGGTGTCCACAAACCTTATTGATAATTGTAAAGATTTTCGCCCTTTATGAATTTCCTAAGAACCTTCCCTAGTCATTTCACCGATTCTCATACGGATGAAGGCAGATTAGGGAAAAGACTAAAGGAAGGCAAAGCCACAACATCTGATGTACCAGCTGTAAAGCACAAAATCTGATTTAATTAGAAAAACCTTATTGTGTTATTTAAATAACACGGTTCTCTGAAAAAAAGACTCTCTCATTGCTTTTGTGTTCACCCAGAAATGTCCTTACTGAAATACACATCCCTTGTGAGGGAAAAAATGTAAATCAGTTGGTATCACTGCTTAGATATTGTAATGTCCTGTTGATATGATTTTTTGGTGATATATATATATATATATATATATATATATATATATATATATATATATATATATATATATATATATATACACTGTATATATATGTATATATATATATATATATATAATATATATAATTATATATATATATATATATATATATATATTTACACCAACCAGACAATACCACATGCTTTTACAATTTATTAAAGTGTTATGCATTTCCAGCTTAATGTGTGACTCAGAAAAAAACTGGTAATTATTTTGGAAGCCATATTTTTTTTTAAATACTTTTTTTAATGTTTATTATGAAGAAACTACAAAAGTGCTTTACTTTAAAAAGTAAAGTAACTGATTACATTTGATTACTTTGTGATTACGTTCATTTGTCCACTAGGTGGCGCTCGGAAAAAGTGGGATCTATTTACGGAACTGAGCTTCTTCAGAATCAAATTGTTGACTGGGATAAGGGGGTTGTGAGGTGCTAGGCAGTGGTTGTTGAAATTTCTAATCTTCAATATTTTCTAAAGTAACTTTAATCCAATGTTTTTTCCCTGTAACTGTAACGGATTACTTTTATTTTGTAAATTACGTAACGCCGTTACATGTAACTAGTTACTCCCCAACACTGATCACAGCACAGTAATAGTCTTTCTTCGCATATGACAGTAAAGTTAGTAAGCTGGGGGTTAGAGCGCAAGGTCAGCTATAAAACACTGTCCCTGTAGCATGGAGGATTAAGGACCTTGGTTGACGGCCCAAGAGTGGCAGCTTGGCGATAACAAGGCTTGAACTCCTGTCCTTATGATCAATTAGCCACAGCCATAACCACTGTTAACAAACAAATACTGATATTCATGGCAATATGAGCAGCGTTATTAATAATGTAATAATGCGTGAGTTCGAATTTCAACTATGCCACAGTCATTCATGGATGGAAAGCAAAATTGGTTTGGTACAACTGTGAGTGTGTTATATCATCCCAGATGTTGCATGAAAAGCACATCATAGCCTGTAATAGCACTAATAGCACTAAATGGACGGTCAGGAAATTTGCCATGGGACTTGGGGGGGGCTCCTAAGTCTTCATGAAAACCAAACTAGTGTCATGGTGACATCCTCAAGGAAATCTTGAGTCCCACCCCTCCTCAATAAGACATGATTGGAAGACAAGCTGACACATATTCACGTTTACATTTACTGCATTTAGCGGATGCCCTTATCTAGAGCGACATGCTAAAAAGTGCTTGGAGTCTCCGTCTATGAATAAATTAACACTGCAAAACATAAGACTGTTTTTTTGGTTTTTTTTTAAGTGGAGAAGTGTTTGCTCTGTTCTAGAACAACGAAGAGCCTTAAACTTACGGGTGGTGATGAAGGTACAGGTGGTGATGGTGATGACGGGTGGTATGGGTGGAGGTCCCTGAGGTAAGAAGGAACTACTGCAAAGGATGACCGAATTAGGCCTTGAATACTACAATCAGCTGTGTAGGAAATGGTGTGGCTCAGTGGTTAAGGCACTGGGCTACTAATCGGAAGGTCGGGGGTTTGTTGGAACAGTATTGCCAGGATGCTGCCCTTGGGTCTGTACTCCAGGGTCACCATATCCTGGCTGACCCTGTGCTCTGACCCCAGCTTCTAAATAAGATGTGATAAGCGAAGAAAGACTTTCACTGTGCTGTAATGTATATGTGACAAATAACAGCTATTCTATTCTAGCAGCTCTTCAATGTGAGCCGTTGTTATGAGAAGGTGCCAGAGTTGTGGGAAAACATCCCACTTGGTTCCTGTTCTGAAAAGTTGCTGAGAAGAGCAACTATTATTTCACATTTCATGAAGACCTGGAAAGACACCTCATGCACTCTTTTTTGGAGTTAGTCTACCAGGTACAGGCAGGCAGGTATGATATACCAAGTTATATATCTCTGGTAAAAGGCCTGCTCCCATTTAGACGGGCAACAACACAACAGTGGGGATCGCTTTCTTTTGATTTTTCAAGTGTGTTTAACACTATCCGTCCTCTCCTGCTGAGAGAGAAGATGAGATGCATGCAAGTGGACACATCGATGATTTCCTGGGTCACTACCTGTTGAAGAGAACCAAGGGGTGTCCAGCTGGGAATCTGTTTATGTCTGAAAACCTGCTGAGCAGCTCTGGAGACCTTTGTCCTCATCCTGTATAGTCACACCTGATATTTGGGTACATCGATGGTGGGCAAGTAAAGGAGTAAAAGATCCGTATCAAAACCATTGTGGAACTGTGTGAGGAGAACCATCTGCTAGTCAATGTTGGCAAGACCAATTAAATGGTGTTGGACTACAAAAGTAAGAGGCCCATAACCAGCTCCATTAGCGTCCTGGGCCATGATGTTCAGGTGGTCAACATAAAGTGAATCTATCGTAAGAACAAGGTTGACTTTAATTGTTTACTCAAAGTCGAAAAAAGTGAAAAAAGTCCCTGAAAAAGTTGTCCTTTGTCCTTTAATGTTTGCAGCAAGATGTTAAAGAGGTTCGACATGTCTGCACCAGCCAGGACATTCTTCTTTCCAACAGCATGCTGGAGACGGCTCAAACTGGGCTGCTTTCCAGGTGTGGCGGTGGACACTTAGAAAACGTATAGCTATGCAAGTCATTAAACAGCATTCCCTCGATGTTACTGTTTATATAGCAGAACTACTTTAGTAGAAGACTCAGTGCAAAAAAGGAGCAATAGACGAGGATGTTTGTATCAACAGTGTTCACATTGTAAAATAACTCACCACTGTCCTGGGACACTATTTTATTAGGCTTGCAGCTTGTATTAATTCACTGAAAAACCAAATATATTTATAAATATATATTTATATTGTTTCTTTTATAATTACCTTATAATGACTTTATAATTTGTCTAGTTTAAGTATTGGGGGAGGGGTGTAGCTCGGTGGTGAAGGTGCTGGACTACTGATCAAAAAATGTCGGGGGTTTGAATCCCAGTATCGCCAAGCTGCCACTCATGGGCTCTTAACCCTTTGTGCTCCAGGGAGCGCTCTTCCAAAAACAACAACAACAAACAAACTGGGATACGCGATATCATCCACTCCAACCAGTGTAAACTATATATTAGTTGAGCATATATATATGTCTGTGTGTGTGTGTGAGTAATGTGTGTATATATATATATATATATATATATATATATATATATATATATATATATATATATATATATATGCACACACACACACACACATACTATACACCCATTACTCGAATCAACAACTGATTGAAAACCTGTATTGACAACACCTCTATCTCTCCATCCATCCATCCTTCCATCCATATTTAATTAATACTGTTTACAACAGGATATGACATTTTAAAATCAATAAAAAAAAATATAAATACCTGCCAAATATGGTATATAAATATATATATACAAATATATATATATATATATATATATATATAATATAATATATATATATATATAAGAAAATACAAGAGAGACTTGACAATGCTGAAATATATTTTTCCGTGTTTTATGATGTCATTTTTTCGGCAGTTCACATTCCCTTGCTAAACAGGCTGAACAACACTCGTTTGACTCGATTCCCACCTAATCACACGCGAAAAGCATATGATCACGGTGCGAAATGCATAAGATCTCTCTCTCTCTTAGCAAAGTAGTGCAAAGTTGTTTTCTTGCCCGTGCTGGAAGGCTCCATTACAGGTCGATGCTTTCTAATGGAGCAGACTGCTTAGTGCACTCTCTTCGGCAAAGTACGGCGCAATTTCTCTTGCCTGTAATGTATCTGACTGTCGATGCACTCTAACAGTAAAGGAGAGGCAAAGACATCAGTGTTTATGAGCGCTGATAAAAATGTGCCACTCGTTTTGTGCGCCACGACGTTCTTTAGATTCGACGAATACATTCATTCCTATCATCCGAGTGCGGCTGAATAGATTTATAAGGACCTCAAGTATTTTAGAGATGTCTGAGTACCTCAAAGAGTGTGAGAAAGTGCCACAGCCATTAGGCAACTATAGTTCCATGCCTGCATTTTATTCCAAGTGCACGCACCTACCCACCCTCCCACATGTCATCACTTTTTTTTTGGCGTGTTTTTTCCTATAAATTGACATCCTCTGTGGTATTACGCATTACAGCACTGTAGCAGAAATAAATGTATCTGATTATTTAGATACCCTCAGAGTAATGTTGTGAAGGAACTGTTCGACAGGAGAGGAAACGCGTGTTCTTGGATGCTGGTTGTGTCGCCTCTCATTAAGGCAGAGCTCGGTGAGCGCTGTGCTTCTCTGCCTGACTACTCATCAGGGCTAACGAGGAGGAAGGAGCGAGCCGTTTTCCTGAATATAGAATGAGGGGACGTGTTGAAACCGCCGATGGCTCTGAACCGAGACGCCAAAAATCTCAAACCTGTTGACGCGCCGCTCAGCGGGAATCGTCACTTGATACCGATTCGCAGGCAATTCGGTTAAAATACGTGTGAAATAACAGCTCTTTGGTCCACAAATAGACGGACGCAAAGAGACGACGTTGGCCATCATTCAGGCCTGTGAGGACGGGTTCTGCGAGCACCTATTCTAAATCAGAAACTTTTATTCCTTTATTATCCCTTCCCAAATTCCTCCTGCTTCTTCGAAAGTCGTGACTCGGTGCTCCCGCGCGTCCAAGACACGTCCTGTTAAAGAACGAAGAAGCAGGCATGATGAAGGGCAGCCTTAAGTGAGACATCACTTGATTAGGACATATGGCCGACTCCTGTGAGAAGGGGAGGAGATGTACAGGGGCCCCGCGGTGTGGCATGTACGGCTCTCGCTGCGTGGCAAAAAAAAAAATAGACGATGCACAATTAAAGCTTGTACATCAGCCAGAAGCAAATCTGGAAAAAGAAAGAAAGAAAAAAACCCTAATAATGTAAATTCCCAGTCTAATTGGTGGAACACCATCTGTTTCGAGTTAAAATAATGAGTACGATTGTACTTGCGTTTTGAAGAGCCATATTTCAAGGACAATGTGATATTTGCTTTTTCCCATCAGTTTGCATCATATCTATGTTCGTTTTTGCTGTCAGTGATCTGATGAAAGAGCGCGTGCTAGCGCGAGACAGGGAGAGACGGCGTCTGTAAAAAGTCGATCGGCGCCGTTATTCTCTGTGCTTCGCGGACTGATTGATTAATTTCTCGCCTGGCTGTTCCAATGGTGTCGACTCTTCATCAGTCCCCGCGGCTTGTCCACGTCCCCTCGTGCCTTAATGGCTGGCTGCTCCGTCTGATTGTATGCAGATGAGGAGAGCTGATGAAGTCATTATGTGCACACGCATAGACACATAACTGCGGGCTTTCTGTTCTGCCACTTGAGCTCCACTTATTAATGATGTGTGGGAGAGAGGCTTCACTTAACATGCTGAGAGATCTCAAGTCTAATAAATAGCCCAGAAAACGGCCGATTTCTTGGATTGATTTTGTTGTGTTTTTTTTTAACTACATTTTGGCAGGAAGAAGTCAGAACACTTGTGTTGCCTCCAACATGGCATTCACTAACTTCCAAAACCTAAATTAAAATCAGATTGACCTGGAACTTGACCTAGGCCCCTTATCTTGACCCGATACCGTCATGCTCTTAATGCTTATTTGTCACAGCCAGCATCAAGCCACCAGCAAGCTGCCACTAGTGGGCCCTTGAGCAAGGCCCTTATCCCTCAGCTGCTCAGTTGTAAGTCGCTCTGGATAAGGGCGTCTGAAAAATGCCATAAATATATAATATAAATATATAAATAACACTCTGATTGGCCACTCAGAAACTATAAGGTCTATAGTCATAGGTCTATAAGTGAAAAAAAATATTATGAATAAGAGGAGATAAGAAAATATCTTAGAAAACAAAGAGAGTATGTAAAAAAATATATTTAGACGTGCAAATATTTTATGTATATTCTATATCATGGGTCAACATAGCACTACAAAGTTTTAAATGCATCTGAAATACAACATACAACATCTGATACAATATACAATTACTACAAAATGCCAGGCATAGCATTACCGCCTTTAGCCATAGTTACTAACCAAATACATATATATGCTTTAAAATATATTTACAGATATATACATACACACACACACACAGACACACACACACACACACACACACACACACACACAACACACATATATATATATATATATATATATATATATATATATATTACCACACACACACACACACACCACCACACACACACACACACACACACACACACACACACACACACACACACACACACACACACACACACACACACACACACATATATATATATGGCTGTCAAAGTGAACGCGCTAACACAAATTCACATAAATGGCACTAATTTTATTAATGCATGATTAACTTACTATGTGAGTGATCTGCTCCTTCACTCTGTGTTGTGTTGGCGAATGAACGAGACCAGAACAACAAAGACTTTCTCTGGGAACTTTTCATTCTGACAAATAAAAAATAATAATAATAATAAAAAAAACAAAAGAAACTTTTCTGGAATATAAAAGAGGCGATATTTGTGTTTAATGAATAAAAAACACACATGCATCTGCTCACACTTCCTAAATTTCCCCCAATTATGCCCACTAGTGCATTCACAGCAGGTATGCACTACTCACTATATTACTGTATAATACCGTATATAACCTGAGCATATCACCAATAAAAGTGTGCGATTAATTGTAATTGTGACATCCCTAATATATATTTTATAAACTTGTATAAACCTGGACAATGGTTATTATTATCACCCTCCCTTCATTTGTAAAGAAAAACATTTAGCAGACGTCCTTATCCAGAGCGACGTACAAATATGGTGCTTTAGGTCTCCATCTAAGAATGAATTCATTTAAAACGTGAAAACGTGCAAATGATTGCTTCCATAGCTAGGTCGAAGGCAGCCTTCTATTGCATCTGGTAATTTGCTTCTCCAAATGAACTCCTCGCCGAAAATTAAAGCCATAACTGCACCAAATTTGCAGTAATAAAATCTAATCATAATTAGACGGAAAGCATTACTATCCATCATGTTATGTAACATCGTTATTTGAATTTTTCATACTGGGCATGCTTTCCTGGATGTGTCAGTGGCTACAGGGGGGGTAGTGAAGCATGTGTTTTAGTGCGATATAATAACCAAAATAGATCATCAATTTAAAAAAGAATATACAATATATTTCATAAACTGGGAATGAGACATTTTGGACAAGTTTTATCTAGAAAGTATTATACGCTCCTATCATACAATAAACTACTCTCTATCTCTCTCTCTCACTCTCTCTCTCTCACTGTAGTTGTACTCCAGCTTCCTGATATGATGCAAGTGTAAGATCCTGACCTCCTTCTCATGCTGTGATTCTTCTCACCCTGCAGACCTGCCCAATGCCCCACTTGTGCTTCTTTCTTTATTTGTTTACAGTTTTCTAAATCTTACGCCTCAGAGCTACACTTCACCAAAACTATATATATATATATATATATATATATATATATATATATATATATATATATATATATATATATATATATATATATAATATTCATTCATCTTCTACCGCTTTATATCCGATCTTCCCTCGGGTCATGGGGAGTCTGTGCCTATCTCAGGCGTCTATGGGTATTAAGGCAGGATACACCCTGGATGGAATACCAAGCGATCGCAGGGCGCACACCACACTCACACACACACACACACACAGGACAATTTTCCAAGGTGCCAATCAACCTTTGGACCGGGGGGAAACCGGGGAAGGGGACCGGAAACGGAAACCCCAGGAGAAAAATCCTCTGAGGTATGGGGAGAACATGGAAACTCCACACACACACATGGCCAGACGGATCCTGGATCCTGGAGGTGTGAGGCGAATGTACTAACCACCATATACACATATAAATATATATATATATATATATATATATATATATATATATATATATATATATATATATATATATATATATAGCTAGCTACTCCATACTCGTTAAAAAATATAACACAAATTAATACAGTGGATTTCAAAAGGTGTTCATATTTTGGTTTTTTAACTCATATTTAATGCATGCCACATTTTCACTGAAAAGTTCACGTGCTATTTTACATAGCTGCACATATCTCCCAACTCAAAGCATTTGGTAAAATGTACAGTTCTTCAGGTTTTTTTTTTTTTTCGTATTTATTTGCTCGCTGCATTTTTCTGCTTAGTCAGCGTTGTTTGGAGTCTGCTGGTGATTCGCTTATGAATAACATTTTTTTTCCCTGTGCCTTTATTTCCAAGTCATTCATTCTGGTTCTTTTTATGTAAATTTTAGGCAGTTGCAAAGATTATAGTAGGTTTGCTGCATCACTCAACTCTGGCTTGCTATCCGTCAGTTTTAATTGCTGTGAAATTCATAACCACAATTATAAAGTAAGCAATGACCGTAAAAATATTCAGGATTAACAGTCAACGAGCTAACTTGACCCGTGAAGCATTTCTTTATGATATGATATGTAAATCTACCAAATTTCCACATTTCCAACTTAACGCCCGGATAATTACAATTTGCTAATGTAAACCAGACCCTAATGGAGTGTTCTGAACATTGACCCTTTACCTCCTTCCAGAATGCAATAGCAGTACTGTTTAACTGTCTGATAGTTTATATAACAGATCATTAACTAACTGCAAAAATAAATACTTTCTCTGTCTCATTTTAGATAAATGACAGTATAGATGCCATCGTACTCCCGCTATAACTCATCATAATGGATACAAATATGATATGTAAGATATATAAGATATGTAAATGGAAATTATTATCAAATATAGACTATGTAACTTGTAGACAAATAGCATTAGTATAAACAACAAGTCAAATATGTTTGTATTTAGTTTTGAAATATCAACTCATCCCAACTCATCATGACCTGTTGGGTCTTATTGTTATCCAAATGTAGCTACAATATAAAATTACTACAAAATACCAGACATAGCATTTCTGGCATTAGCCATGAAATACACACACACATATATATATATATATATATATATATATATATATATATATATATATATATATATATATATATATATTTTTTTTATATTTTTTTTTTTTTTTTTTTTTTTGACAAGCAAACCGGAATCAAATATCTAAAGCTCACTGAAGTCTCAAAAAAAGACACACAAAAAAACAAAAACAAATGTTGCCTTGTCAACCGACAACAATAAATCAAACAGCTAAAGATGACCTGTGGATATGAACTGAACAAGCAGTTTGTGAGAAGTATAGAATTTCAAATCAATCCATCAGACCAGTCACCACGTTTGTTTGCAAACCCTGTCAGGAGCTGATAGCAGCTGTAGCCACCGTATTATTATGATGATGATGATGATGATTATTATTATTATTATTATTGCAAAGCATATTGATCTGTTCTAATACTAATAGTACTAACAGTTTTCATACAACACAGGTCTTTTGTATCCACAGAGCTGCTCAGTGACTTTGTAAGAGGTTTTGTGTTCAGAATCAATTAAATGTGACGTCCGACTATTAGCGATTTTGCCATTTTGTACATGATCGTGTAGCTTCTGTATATGTTCCAGTGCATACCTTTACACTCTTACTAATATTAATGGCCCCTTAATATTTAGAGAAAGAAAAACAAGGAGACTCTTAAACTGCGACTACCTGAATAAAATTGCTGTTAAATTCCCATAAAATGATAAAGGGGGTCATTCATGTACGTCCCTTATTATGTAAACATTTACCCTCGCACAGAGGATTAAGGGCTACACGTAGATAGGAAAACACCCTTCCATAGATTCTGGAAGCCGAATGAAATTGGAAACTTTCCAGCATGCAGATTTACTACAGCTGTAGTGGGCTGTTTTTTTTGTTTTAGGTATGTGCTAAATTTGAAGGTTTATGGTGCTCTGGGGAGACCTTTGTCACAAGAACAGAACATCAGCTGCAACACCAGAGGCAAACCATCTCAGCAGTGAAACACAGTTGCTGGCATATGGGTAAGATTTCCATAGTAATTATTTCCAGGTCCATGCTAATGAATGCTTATGTTTCATGCTATTATGCACAGTACTTAAGGCATAGTGCATCTTCAATATGGAGCCATTGTTGTCTGTTTTATTTGTAAAAAAAAAAAAAAGCCCGAAGGTGAATTGTTTCATAGAATCGTTCCTATATCAGGTTGTCTCTGTTTGCCATAACTTTAGATTATTGCCAATCAGATTTACATGCTGTTTTACACATAGATTGTTTTTATACATAAATAGGGAGCTATCCAACAATGTGTATCGTGGAACGTAAACAAATATCCAGCATAAATGTTTCGAATGAAGTACAATCATTTACAAGCTAAGTCAATGAAGGATTTGCTCTTGACAGTCGTGACATCTTAACCAAATGAGTAGTCGTTCACATTGCACTACAGTAGGTGTGGAGCAAGCACTAGGCTACATACAATATTCAGTATAAAGATCAACTTATGCAATATTCAGTCTAAGGATGAAAACACGTCTAGCTGCCAGGTTTTATTGGGAAAATTGTGGAAGTAGAACTATTGCCCTGGGCCCTTGGCCATTATAAATGATCATCCTTTAACATCAGGTTGATATATGAGTATTGTTTCACTTGCTGCCTCCTTCTTGCAGACCTCCTGGCCTTTGCTTTCAATCACAGAGACCATCGTATAAGCCGCCATTGTGACCAAATGATATGTCTCTCAAGTGGGATGAGTTCTTTTACTGTTTCTGATTGAGTCTGTAGAGCAATCCCACCCCGTCTCCTGTCTTTGTATAGCTCAAGGATGGGAGAGAGAGAGAGAGAGAGAGAGAATAAAAACAACAAAAAAACAGCAAACAATGCTGAAAACACACTGACCTTTACCTTGCAGCCAGGGCCATAACCGGAATCCGAATTTTAGTGAAGTCTATGCTGCAGAAATGGATCATAAAACCGGGTAGTAATCATTTGAATTCTCCCATAAAATGCTTGCTGCAAAATGGAACCGTTTCATTTTATTGAGTTAAATAATTTGGTTTACACACTCTCTCTGTCTGATGTTCATCCTCCTTTTCTCTCTTGCAATGACAACAGGTTTTAATATGACCATATTTAAAATCATATAAATCTTTCCCCAATTATTATTAATATTAATATAATTATATATTCCGATACTTCTATTAACGTGTGAGGCGAATATGCTAACCACTAAGCCCCAGTGCCAATTTATTATTATTATTATTATGATATTCCGTTTCTTTCAATATTCTTCTTATGATTTATTATTATATTATATTATTAATTATTAACCTTTATTATTATTATCTATTAAGAAATTATTATGCTAAACCAAATTAAGCGCAGCAATTTATTTATTATTATTTATATTATAGATATTCATTATTAATGCATAATTTTTTTTTTCTCGCCATGTAATCAATTACTAATTAACATCATCTACACATTCTAACTGTGAACAAAACATCATGTACAAACTGTTTTTCAAATAAAACATGTTTATTTATTTATTTTAGTCTTTTTCATAAAATATAAAAGGAATTATCACGACCAAGAGAGCTCAAAAGTACATTACACGTCACTTTGTTTGAATGATATTACATATTTAAAAAATTCTTTCTGATGTTTACTCAATTGATGTCAAAACTGCTAACATGTTATAATTAAAATCATATTATCATATCTTTCTGGCACATACCATCAACTATTAGTTTTTCAAGCAGAGAACATTAACATTCACCAACTATACTGAGAATCATCAAGCAAAAAGTATACATTATATATGCTTTGTTTCAAAATGAAAAAAAAACAACAAAAAAACAGCAAACAATGCTGAAAACACACTGACCTTTACCTTGCAGCCAGGGCCATAACCGGAATCCGAATTTTAGTGAAGTCTATGCTGCAGAAATGGATCATAAAACCGGGGTAAAATCATTTGAATTCTCCCATAAAATGCTTGCTGCAAAATGGAACCGTTTCATTTTATTGAGTTAAATAATTTGGTTTACACACTCTCTCTGTCTGATGTTCATCCTCCTTCTTCTCTCTTGCAATGACAACAGGTTTTAATATGACCATATTTAAAATCATATAAATCTTTCCCCAATTATTATTAATATTAATATAATTATATATTCCGATACTTCTATTAACGTGTGAGGCGAATATGCTAACCACTAGAGGTGCCCCAGTGTTATTATTATTATTATTATTATTATTATTATATTATTATTATTATTATTATTATAGTTTTATTTTATGCATAATTTTTTTTCTCGCCATGTAATCATTCTACACTCATTGTCTACTACAAGCATTAGTTATTATTAGCTAACATTACTGTGAACCGATATTCCACAAATAAACTGATAAAACTTCAACACACCAGAGATGGCAAAAGTACACACGTCCTTTGTTTAAATAGAAGTACAGATATTATCATATTTAAAAAGATTCTGGCAAAAGTTGATGTTCTAGCTATTATTATTATTATTATTATTATTATTATTATTATTATTATTATTATTCATTATTATATATAAAGGTAGCTATTGTTTGGTAGCATCATGCTGGTAACGGCCTGCACAACATATCTGGCCTTAACAGCATATTATACCAAAACAAATTCATACAAAACATATCTTATTATCTATTGAATGTAACCTGAACATTTACCACCATATAGAACACAAGCAGAGGTGATCAGGAATGTTTCTTTGCTGCTCTCAGTCATGTTTACAACATCATAAATAACCCCCTCTGTCTCAACATCCACATTATCCAGACTACTTGTTCCCTTCTGTCATTTTTAGCTTTTTAGCTTTGTAAGCTAGAATCTGTCTGCGGTGCATGGAATAGGTTGATAGATGGAAAAATGGCATGCAACAATAAGAAAAATGTCAGCAAATGAAGAAAAAGTCAGTAAAAAAAAAAAAAAAAAAAAAAAAAAAAAAATATATATATATATATATATATATATATATATATATATATATATCATATATATATATATAGCCATGTCCGCAACTATATTTTTTAAAAATGGCACAGGGCTGGTTTGAAAGTACAGATATTTGTATACAAAAATAAATAAATGCAAGTTGTCTGGAAAATAAATAGTGAACTTAAGTAATGATAGCAGAAAAATCTACTTAATTACAGTAAGGAAGTAGTTACACCTCATTCATTCCCATCTATGCAACACACACACATATATATATATATTTTATTTTAAATTTCACCCACATACCATCACACTCATCATTCCAGATTTGCTACCTCTTTCTAAAAGCCTTCGGAATTTATGTTCATTCAGCTACACAAGCATTAGAAAGATCAGATTATGATGTATCATACCGAGATTCGGAGAGGAGCCAGGCTTCCAGTTCATCACAAAGGTGGGGATCAGATCAGGACACTGATCTGAAAATTCCTCAACTGAAAGTTCCTCCATTCAAACATGAGCAATCCAGTACATAGAGAGTGCACACCATTCCCACTCTCACAGGTTTGGATTTCAATCATTCATTCATCTTCTACCATTCATTCATTCATCTTCTACCACTATATCTTCCCTCAGGTCACGGGGAGCTCTGTGCCTATCTCAGGTGTCTATGGGCATTAAGGCAGAGTACAACACCCTGGATGTAAGGCCAACCCATCTCCGGGCACACACACACACACACACACTCACATTCATACACTAGGTACAATTTTCCAAGGTGCCAATCAACCGTGCATGTTTTTGGACGGGGGTGAAACTGGAGAAAACCCCCCTGAGAACATGCAAACACACATGGCCGAGACGGAAATCGAACCTGGACCTTGGCGGTGTGAGGCGAACTTGCTAACCACTAAGCCACTAAGCCACCATGCCCAAATTTGGATTTCAATGTAGTGATATAAAGCATATATCATTGCATATATATGCAACTGTTTACATATAGTTTTGTGACAGAACTAAATATGGGTTTAATGGTGAAGTGTTACTCCTAGTGGCCTATGCTGTATGGTTTGGATAAACATGATCAATCCTTTTGCTTATAACTGTAATTTTATTATTTATACCAAGGGATTTGAAGAGAAAGGCATATAGTGAGTAATAAAGGCAAAAAAAAACATCCAGTGGGGGACAAAAAGAAAGCACTGTGAAGCTGATGAAGAGACAGAAAAGCAAGAAAAGATTGAACAAATTATTAAGATTTAAGCATCCACATGATGCAGGCTTTGTTTCCGAACCAGAATTGCAAAAAGAAACACTGACCTGCTGATGTACCACTTTTCAGTTAATGGTTATAGATGTTTTAAATAGCACCAAGGTTGTCTGTGGCAACTAATTACCATTAGCAGGGGGAACCAAAAAAAAAAAAAAAAACAAAACAACAACAACAATGCTGCGCTATCAGATGCAGACATCACAAAGACAGTGCACTATTGATACCTATACTGTCCCAGTGGGGTAAAAAAAAAGCAATATCTAATCCAGCAATTACAAAATACAGTCAAATGCATGCTGATTAATCCTTTGTGTATGACTGTTTGCTTGACTGACAGGGATGCTAACCTCCAGCTTAGCACACATGCGGTAATGAAATCAGAGCTGGCAGACTCTGCTGTCATTCATCCATGATATTGATCTCCGTGTTATTTATTTATTCATTATTGACAATTTCTATGGAAATTCTATAATTACACATACCCAAATGTAATTAGCCGTGGGGGAGGGGGGGGGGGACATCAATATGATGGGATGGTAGCTACGTAGCCCTTTTTGTATTCATGTGGTTGCGCTACTCTGTAATGTTCGTACACCTGAAATCTTTCGAGGAGAAATGAGAAATTAAAAAAGGATGTCATCCATGAGAAAACCTCAGTCATGTGTCACAATAATAATAATAATAATAAATCTCAAAATCAAATCAGAGCATACGAGATGTCGCGAATAAGCTTTTCCAAATGTTTTAATTGGAGAAGGGAATAGTTTGACCCTGTGACAGCCCCCCCCCCCCCCCCCCCCCCCCCCCCCCCCCCCCCCCCCCCCCCCCCCCCCCGGGGATAGATTTATCTCGATAGACTTAATTTTGTACTTAAATAATTTTTTCACTAATTTGATTGCAGGGTCGCTTTCCCAATGTTTTTATGTCTCGTGCAAAAGTCAACCATGGGCAGATTTCCTACAGCTGGGTGATAATGCTATGTAACAGAGTCCATTACGAGTAATCCTCATTAGAATGTACAACCTATAACACAAACCTGCTCGCTATGTAAATGAGAATAGGCATTCTCGCTACATATATTCTGCTGAAATCGCCTCCGCCCCTCCCGTTCATGTTAATCAGGAGCATTGTCTCATGATGCAAATGTTAGCTGAAGGCCAGAGCGTGTCTCGAGCAGCGCGCCAGAGGTGACTGTATCGAAGCGTGGGGGTGACATTACTGTGCAAATGAAATGCAGAGAAAATTAACGATACAATCATGTTCGCAGGCGAGACAAAAGCGCCGCCTCAACATCCCGTGACATTCGACAGCCATGCCTGACAGTGGAGTTTGTCCCGTACAATTAAAAAACGGGTGCATCTCCGAGCGGTCCCGTGCTTCCGAGTCATCGTCTCAAAGGCCAGATCGTTCCGCGAGATGACACCAAAACTCGTCGGATACACATCTAATTAGCGCAAACGCTCCGGATTTGCTTGTTGAACTCCTGCCTCTAGGCATATCGACCTTCAGTGCTGCGAGAATCACACGGACATCCTATTTGATCATGTCAATAGCTTGAAAGTTTCGCCAACTAAATGTCGCATATCCGCGCGGCGAGCAATTACCCATATCACAGGCTGGAGCATCAAAAGTTTCTCAGTATGATGTTGGCGTGTAACTTCAAGGCTCGATAATTAGCTGCTAACTAACATCGCCGTAAAACATTTCCGGGGTCAAATAGATAGAGCAGTGGCATCATATGCATGCTGGGAGATGTTGCTTACCTTTGTAACTGGTGGCGCTGTTTCATTAGGGATGTTTAAAGTGCTGTGCAAATAAAATGTAATTGAATGGAATGTTTTATAGCAGTCGGGTTGGAGTGAAATTAGCTGGAGTAGGGCTTCATGCACATACATTCATTCATTCATTCATAATCTCTCATTCATTCAGCATCTCATCGGGTACATAGCATTAGAACGGGATTCCGATCTCTTCATCGCTTAGATCAATTCGATCAAAAAAAACTTTCACCTTCTTCCGAGTCGGGTCTCATTCATCCATGCTCACGGTTCATCACCGGATCATAGTCATCAGGATCTCATCGTATTCATCTCCGGCTTCTCCGGTATATCTTTCCTCGGGTCAGGTATCTTCAGGTCATCTAGGGGTATGGGCATTAAGGCAGGATACACCCTGGATGGAATGCCAACCCATCGCAGGGCACACACACACACACACACACACATTCACACACACATTCATACACTAGGGACAATTTTTCCAAGGTGCCAATCAACCTATCATGCATGTTTTTGGACCGGGGGGAAACCGGAGAACCCGGAGAAAAACCCCCTGAGGCACGAGGAGAACATGCAAAATCCACACACACATGACCGAGACGGGAATCGAACCCGGATCCTGGCAGTGTGAGGCGAACGTGCTAACCACTACGCCACCGTGCCCCTCATGCACATACAGTGGGTGATAAAAATGAAAGTATGCCCATCCTTGTATAAACGGCAGATTTTTTGAGAAGCCAAAAATAAATTCACAATTAATACCTGTACGGTATATAGCAGATGTTTTTTTCTCCCCCCTAAGATTTAGTGTTATGTGGCTGTGTTGATGTGGCAGAATGGCCCAGTCACACTGAAAAACCTGTTCAGAAGTAGTTCCCATAGAGCTGTGAAGTGATTCTGATTAACCCAAAATAAAATCAGCAGTTTTTTTGTAGGATTTTCTTTACATTGTCTTGAAACAAAATGGTCAACAAAATAAAGTTACATAGAACACTGTGAAAGGCTTTATTAACAAATGGGGAAAACATGGAAATATGTTGTGAAGAACTTTGGCAAAAAAGGGTAGAAAAAATCTAAGGCTGATAGGCTGCCATATTACCTCATCTAGTCCATTGGTCGTGAACGTACAGTATGGCAAGACAATCGTGGCTGTTTGACAAAAAGAGAAATTATATATATAATATATATCAAAATGAATGAAAAGTCAGATTGCAATAAAAAGGTGGTTTTCCGACCAATGAGCGCATAAACAGCAAACCACTTACGTTTCTATGGCAAAAAGAACACGGATTAACATCAGAGGTTTCAAAATGAGTGGACAAAGTTTCCTCATTTAAAAAAGTCAATGTTTAGACATTTTATTTATTAATTTTGAGTTAAATAAACAAGTAAATAGCATTGTTATTGACAATGTTATTTTCTTAAAAATACTAGAATACTTTTTTTTTGCCCCCAATTGCTCTTAAAAACATGTATTCAGCTAAATTAAAACATGCTTTGTTCATCACTCATGCAGGTACTCAACATGTGTTACTGCATACTTTATTTTGAGTTATTTTGAAGTAAAAATTGTTTACTTTTTTTTTTTTTTTAAGTCATTTTTGTCCTCAAAAAAGAGTGTATTTGACCAAAATTTTAAAATGTAGTTTTATATGATTTATGCATCTGTACGTACATGTATATTTTCCATATTTGTTTTATTTTGAAGCTTGTATGTACTTGATATATATTATATATATATATATATATATATATATATATATATATATATATATATATATATATATATATATTTCTATGTATTCACCAAAAAAAAAATCAAAAAGGTTCCAGACCCCTGATCTAATCAGTGCCTGACTTTGACATCTATCTCTTGCATTCTTCAGTTTGTGCTTTTAGGGCAGGATGTCTAGACAGAAAACATGTCTAGACAGGAAAGCTCAACTAACCATGTGGCACAATCTGTTATGGTATGATCAGTTTGATGCAGCTGGGAAACAGTTCACCCAAACAACACCATTCCCAAAGTGAAGCATGGTGATGTTAAAGAACTGCATTTCTTCAACTGTGTGTGGGAACGAAAAATGGTTTGACAGTTAGCGATGAAGAAAGAAACCTCATGCAACCCAATGCCAATAGCTTCAGAGCAAAAGGTAGGTGACGGTTTTGGAATGGCCCAATCAGATTATTCAAATGAGAGCGATTGTGCACGGAAGAATGGAATAAAATTGATCAACATGAGATAATTCGGTATACTCACAACACCACGGGGAGCCTGTGAATATCTCATGGGGTCTATGGGCATTAAGGCAGGATACACCCTGGATGGAATGCCAACCCATCGCAGAACACACACACACATTCACACACACATTCATACACTAGGGACAATTTTCCAAGGTGCCAATCAACTTACCGTGCATGTTTTTGAATCAAGAGGAAACCGTAGAACCCGGAGAAAAACCCCATGAGACACAGGGAGAACATGCAAACTCCACACACACATGACCGAGACGGGAATCGAACCCGGATCCTGGAGGTGTGAGGCGAACGTGCTAACCACTAAGCCACCGTGCCCCTTTTAGCAAAATATTATTCATACCTTTTTTACTTTGCTAATTGCTAGATTTTATTCAGGTCTTGACTTTTTATAGATTTTTTTTAATTTTTGTTATTCTCATTTAGAAAAATGAAACATTATCCAGTCATTATGGATCAGTATATGAAGATAACCCAGAATATATTCTGATCTACTGTATACTGTATGTAACTCCATGCTGCATATTCTGTATATTCACAGGAATATTCAAGCCTCTCTCTGGTGCCATAGTCCTTTCTGAGATGGTGGGTGTTCGGTAACTAAATTCATGATGGCATGTCAGTCTAGAATAATGTGGTTAAAAAAAGATTATATTGCATATACATGTGTGTGGCTTCCATGTTGCCTTGCAGTTAACACCTGAGTAGCACTGTACCATTATAAACCATATTTTCCTTTGTGTGCAAAAAGGCGCTGAACACACTAAACATCAGTGCGAACATGAAAGTAAATGAATGTACAAGCAAAGAACAGTTGCAGAGTGGACAAGGCGGGGATGAAAGTGGCTTGTGTAATCCTGGGACTGCTGTTGTCGTCGGTTGGAAAAGCTAACTAGAACTGGATGAAACATCATATTTCAATTCTAGTATGAGATTCAGTGGTGGCTTTTCTATGTCTGTTTGATTTTTAGAAACACAAGGTGGTAGTATATACATATATACAAGTCTGCAAATGCACACGTCTTTATAATGAATGGTTTATAATGACCAGACTTATTCATGCATATAAAGGAACAAATATGTCCTGCTCCATCTGGTTTGCATCAAGGGGATAATGGAACTGACTCAGTTTATTTCCTGAGAGTTTGGATGTTCGAGTTTCTTTTATGTTTCCCTTTTTTGTGTAATCATTCGGCGCCACACACCGAATGTAATGAATGAAAGGGTTCGGTCTATCAGTAAAGCAAAATGCGTTAGATAGTGAAGCAAAATGATTCATACTTGTGTACTCGGAAATATTTTTTTCCTGTTTATATTTCGCATTGTGTACTGTTGCGGTTTTCGTTTTACCTTGTCGTGAAATGACAATAAAGTTCTATTCTATTCTAACAATTCGCCGGGTGCGGGGATGTTAGAATGTTTTATTGTTAGAAACTGATCTACAATTTACATTTGTTAATAAAATGAATCAATAAGATGCCATACAAAATATGAAAAACTTTTGCCAGATCTGGTTCCAGTATGAAGTCTCAATGGTGTAGATTGCAATATATGTATTAGTTCCCTTTCAGCAGCATCAGACAAGGCAAAAATGTGTGTTCTCGGAGCAGAAATTGATAGGTCACATGACTGAACGAATCACGATAATTTCGGCTCTGAGAGACATTTCAATAAGTAAAACTCTCATGTGCCTGACAGTCTATTGTGCCGCAGGAGAAAAAGGAGTGAAATAAGGAACAACCATAATCAGGAAAACGATACGTTTGGACAATTGATGTCACGCTTTGTGAAGGGTAACTTTCTACATTTCAATCAATGCTAAAAAGTAGTATATTTATATTTTTTGTCTGTCGTGAAAGTCAGGGTTGCTGCGTAATCTCAGCTTTTATAAAGCAGGAGGTTATGTTTACTGACATATACAATATATTTCGAAGCGTAGTAATGACCTGCCACTCTCGTTCACTTTTTAAATGCTTCATTGAAATGCTTCGCTGTTTTCCACAGGTATTTTCTTTTTTGCATGGCTTATTTCTGTTTATTTATTTCTCTATCTTTATAGAAAAGATGTTATTGTCAAGTAGTTCACTACTCTGCTCTAGTGACACCACTGAGGATGTATTAAAGGTCAATTGAAGCACATCCTCCGTTGAATTTATTACATAACGTAGACAAAATCTTCGGCATTGAAATAAAAAAAACAACAATGGGAGATTTTCTTATAAATACTGAATTTCGTATATAAACACGGACGTATGTGTGTGTGTGTGCGTATATATATATATATATATATATATATATATATATATATAAATATATAGACTCAATTATCTGACTTGATTTCAGGAATACTGTTAAACGATCTTAAAGAGATTGTACTTGGAAAGCTGCCAAGCTATATATCAGCTGCGTGGGCAATTGCTCATTAAAAACTCGCCATAATTAATTTACATTTTACATTTGAGACTCCAAACTTATCTCGCAATTGAGAAATCAATTCCCATTGGGGATCGACTGGTTCCCAGCGAGTACCAGGAATGAGCAATAACACTTTTTGTGATCCCACACTAACGTAATTTAAAAAAATATGATTTATTGACCAAATGCTGACTGTATCTACAAAGAACAGAGGCACGTCTAGAAAAGAAACAGTTCCTGTTGACATTAATAAAATACATTTACTTAAAGTTGTCTTTTCATTTATCCAAATGAGCCTTTCTAAAGCTCCCAGCAGTGGAAGCGTGTCGGTTCTGGGATCTGAACTCACAACCTTCTGACGAAAAGTAAACGCTGAGCTACTGTACCACCTCCCTCACCTACAGTAAATATTAAAGACGGCTGTTCCATGCCTACGTAAATCCATATTTCAATGTGAGAATCGGCATCGGAATCAGAAAAGAACCTGCAGTGATGTTATTTATTATCTTGTTCATCATTAGCTAAATGTGTAGGCATGTAATCACTGCATCGGAAGAAGAAAACAAATCAGACGTAAACATAACGAGGGAAACAAACTACCGTTTGCCTTTTTCATATGATCTGAAGCAAGCGAACGTGATATTAGTAGGGCTATTCATTTACGTGGCATGAGTTTGTAGAATAAACTCCAGGAAGCAGGAAGCAAAATAGTTTGGTACACCGTATTTAGCAGGTCAGAGGGGATTTAGTGTGTTTATTTTATTTTTATTTGTATTTTTTATAGCTTTTGCAACAGACACACATTCGGGTAATTTACCGGACATGTGACGGTTAAAAAGACGTTTTTAAATGTTACGGTCCTGCGGGTCAAGGACTTTCTTTTTGCACTGATTGCAGAGAGTTTTAAGTCCTCGGTATTTAATAGCGTTAGAAAGAACGGCATAAGATACATTTGGAGACGAATGTAAGAATGAATATGGAACACCTTGAATACGCATTCAGTATTCAGCTAGCATTTCTAATAATTTCTACGGAGTTTTTCATAAGCAGCTGACACAAGAGAGTAGTTTCGAATACTTAACCGCGAGCGGTCAATTTTTACGTGGAAAAACGCTTTGTAGTAGCACGTCACGAAACTGTCTTGACTTGTCGTCACACGGACGTGGACTGGCCTTGAATTTGATAGGATGGATGCATAGGTATTTGAAAAAAAAAAAAATCCCCTGTTTTAAACTGAATGTGTGCATGAGCTCTGGACGTATGTCACATTTGGATAAATGAATGAACGACTCTTGACTCGGTATGATTTTATATGTGTATCAAGATCTGTGTAGTGATTAATGTGTGCCCCCGTGAAGAACGTTAAAAAATGTTTAAAAACAAGTCTAAAGACTTAATACTAAAGACTAACCTATATATATATATATATGTATATATATATTTATATATATATATATTATATATATATATATATATATATATATATATATATATATATATATATTCATTCATTCATTCATCTTCTACCACTTTTATCCGATCTTTTCCCTCGGGTCACGGGGATCCTGTGCCTATCTCAGGCGTCTATGGGCATTAAGGCATGATACACCCTGGATGGAATGCCAACCCATCGCAGGGCACACACACACACACTCACAATCACACACACATTCATACACTAGGGACAATTTTTCCAAGGTGCCAATTCAACCCTACCGTGCATGTTTTTGGACTGGGAGGAAACCGGAGAACCCGGAGAAAAAAACCCTGAGGCACGGGGAGAACATGCAAAACTCCACACACATGGCCGAGACGGGAATTCGAACCCGGACCCTGGCGATGTGAGGACGAACATGCAAACCACTAAACCACCGTGCCCCCCACTATATATATATATATATATATATATATATATATATATATATATATATATATATATATATATATATATCTATATATATAAAGACATTAAAAGGAGGTGAATGTATGTTGATTGGAGTTGTCAATATTCTAAAGAAGTAGTTTGTGTGTGTTTGTGTGTGTGTGTGTGTGTGTCATGGGGAAAGCTGTTAGCTGATTTTTACAATTTATTGACCACAGAGAAATAAGCTCTAGGGTCTCCTTGACATTACTAATCACAGTGGTTTTGCCCTTTATGCACAGTGTAGGGCATCTTGGCTCTCTCTCTTACAAGGAGTAGGGCATAATCTCTGTAGGCGGGTGCATGCAGTGTCAGACCAGACTAGTTTCTCACTAAGACACTCTTGCAGATGGCTGGCAGCTTTCATACTGTGCAGCTTAAACCAAGAATATTCCGAATAAAACAAATAGACAACAAACAAAAGGCAATTGTATATGTGTATATAAGCCAGATACTGTTATTATTTAGAAAATGACATAGAAATTAATAAGACTTTAATATTAAAAGAATAGTTTCCAGTCTGAAATAAATATCAAGTAAGTATTTGAATGAACTTTATATATTTATAACAATTAGTTATAGTGTTAAAAAACATGAAAATTATATATATATATATATATATATATATATATATATATATATATATATATTCATTATATCATCTTCTCTACACTATATCCGATCTTCCTCTGGTCACGGGGATATATATATATATTATATATTCATTCATTCATTCATTCTCATTCATCTTCTATCTACCTCGCTATATCCGATCTTCCTCTCGGGTCACTGGGGAGCCTGTGCCTCTGTGCCTATCTCAGGCGTCTATGGGCATTAAGGCAGGATCACAGGATACTACTCACACACACATTCACACACTAGGGACAATTTTCCAAGGTGCCAATCAACCTACCGTGCATGCTTTTTTGGACCGACCGGAGGAAACCGGAGAACCCGGAGAAAAACCCCCTGAGGCACGGGATATATATATATATATATATATATATATATATATATATATATATATATATATATATATATATATATATATACACCAAGTGATTAATATATACAGTCCAGTACAATCATCACTCAGCTTTGTGACTAAGCATGGCTGACACTTTTTTCCATGTGCTGTTAGTGAGATTGTTTGAAGCGTAAAGATCCCCCCCCAAAAAAACAATACCGAAATGCACTTGTGTGCATGATGGCGTGTGTTTGCAGCACATTGTGCAAAGGCACATGAGGAACACAAGTCCCCCAGGCGATGGCATGAACATCTGTTATGCTAAATATATCATTTGATCTCACAGCAGGTACCTTCCCTACAACATCTTCCTTTGTGTCGCACCACTGCCTCTTTCCTGCAAATACGTCACGGGATGTTGAGCGCTCAAAAAGGTGATCACGTCCGAATATTACTACTCCTAACAAAATGGAATGAGTTCGCAGGAAACATGCACAACAGGTTGTAAGAAGTGACAAAAATAAATAAATAAATAAATAAATAAATAAATACTGTGAAAGTAGCCAAGAGCATCTAATCCCTAATATAATATAACACCACGGGCAATTTGCTTTTCTCAAAACAGTTTCAATTGTTTATATTTTGCCCATTTAAGCATTCTTTGGGAGGAATAATAAAAAAAAGGATATTTTTAAGTTTACCTTCATAAAAGTATGAAGATAGAGATAAGATATTGGGAATATGAGTTTAAAATTGAGTTTTAGTGGCAAATTAAATAATTTCCAACATATTCATGATCATTCTGGGGAGGTGGTAGCCCAGTACTTATGGCACTAGGATCTGGACCGAAAGGTTGTATAGGTTCAAATGCTGCCACTAGTGGGCCCTTGAGCAAGGCCCTATACCCGATTTTGCTCAGCCTGCCCAAGCCGATAGAGTTGCACAAGCCAGTGTCTTTCTAGTGCCGGTCGCAAGTCTGGAGAAATGGGGAGGGGTGCATTAGGAAGGGCATCCGGGGTAAAACATGCTCCAAACCAAATATGTGGATCATCCGCTGTGGCGACCCCTAACGGGAGCAGCCGGGTGGATGATGATGATGATGATGATGATGATGATGATGATGTTATTCATGATCATTTCTATTAGGAAAATGCACAAGCAGGCAGAAATCCTATCACCTCATATTGGTTATGGCATGGAAGGTCACATGTTAAAATCTCTGTACCTTCAATCTGCCACTGCTGGGTTCTTGAGCAAGGACCCTATCATTTAACTATCCAGCTGTAAGTCGCTCTGGATAAGGATGTCATATATATGCCATATATATATATATATATATATATATATATATATATATATATATATATATATATATATATATATATATATATATCACTACAGGCTTTTATATTCATGTTATTTTGTTAATTGCTGCATGTGCTTGTTGTTGAAGTGCCTCCCTGTCTAGTCATTGGTTCATATGCGTTTCCCTCTCCCAGCTGTCTCCACTTTCTTGTCTTATTCATGTGTGTATAAATAACCCCCTTTGTCTTCATCATATCTCCGTGTCCAGTGTTCTGTCGCGTACCAAGTCGTTTCATTCTTGTTTCCAGTTTCGTTTTGGTTTCCTCATTGCCTCAGTCTCGCTCTGTGCTGTCTCTGTGGACTGCCTCTGTGATCTGTCGTTGCCATTCCCTTCAATTAAAAAAGTTCATTCGCGACTATCGTACTCACAATTAAGTGTTTTTTTTTATCCATTCGCTATGATGTCAGTGAAATGCACTACTGTAAGTAAACATACTGCGTCTACGACTAAAAGTATATGATTAAAAAATTCGACAAGCCATTTGCGAATGCAACTTTGGAAACACATTTCGTCCAAAAATAGCTCGAGGTGAGTAAGGACTAAAATATCAACCCAGAGAGCACTTCACTTTAGATGGTGTGTACAGTGCGGATTGAGCTCTTGAGTAAAGACTCACAGAGATGGGTGTATTAATTAGTGTGTAAATCACCGAGCCTACTACTACTTCTACTACTACTCCTACAACAACTTCACCTTCAGCAGAGGCCGGCCGTAAGCGACAAAAAGAAAGTGACAAGCTCGCCAAGATGAAAGAACAGCAAAGCCACCTGCTAAGTATTCCCTATGGAGATGGGATATATATTTTAAGATGCGAAAAAAAGTCCCAGTTGGGGGGAGAAAGTGCTCATGCAGGACTTTGGTGTGTGACTACTGAAGGGCTTGTTCTGTTTCACATCTTGCGGTTGAAGACAACAGAAACGCCAGCTTCACTGGTCTTTGTGTTGCTGCCATCATGGCAATGGATAAAAGTTTGATAGAAGTTTGACACCTGTTCCGGAGATCATACAATTTACAGCCAATAAAAAGTTCAGATAGAAAGAGAGAGAGACAGAAAGAGGGCGGGAGACTGATGCTAGGCAAAGCTGACCATGCGCCACTTTATCCGCTCGGCAAATCTGACAGGCCAGATGTGATACGAGAACGCCTGTCATGAAACACCTTCCATCCCTTCAAGTCAGCATCAGTCATTTTTTTTTTTTTTTTTTTTTTTTTACTGCGGTTCCTCATTAATGAAGTGGATGTCAAAAAGTCTCTGCCTTTGTCAGATTCTACCCCCCACCCCCAACCCCCCCCTTTGCAAGACAGCTAATAAGATGGCGCCTCAATGGCCGTTCCTGAGGCGATTTAAAAAAAAAAAAAAAAGGGTCTCTTTTTACTTACAGTGCACATATTTGATCTCTTTAAGATCCTGGCTTCCCAGTAGATACTTTTCGCACTGAGGTCGGAATTATTTACGGGTTTTATGCATGCACATTATTCATAAAACAACACGACTTTGCTCCCCTTATTAAGGAAATGTTTCATTAATTCTAATTCATTCAGTCTTTTAGCGCAAAGGGGGGAGAAAAAAATGTGCAGAGAGGGAATTCACGACGAAGCACATGCATAAAGCCACTGACCTATTAGCATGCTGACAGTTTCCAAATGAGTGCAAACAATTATTTTTTTTTTTTTAAAACCCAGCATCCAACAGGCTCCCATGAATCAATTTGTTCTTTAATGAAGCTTGGTTAGCGTGTCAGGCTAATCTTCTTAGGAGGAGGTTAATGGACATATCCAATCTTGATTAAACTCCCCGCTTCAGTCAGAGCAACACCCTCGGTTAATTAACACCCCCTTAAACAAAAGTATACCACTTTTCTGGGATTTCACTTTTTTTTTTTTTGCTGCTGCGGGTAGCCAGGCTGTAGAGCTGTCATTACGCTGCCAGTGGTCACACAGCCACCCTCTGTAGGTGTAGACGAGGGAAGCCGATGATCTCGGCAAATTGAGAGCATGAGCCACCGGCTCAGCGTGATCCTCGGGTGCTGAAAACTAAACCTGTCATTTCAGTCTCCAGTGAACTGCCAAAGTTACTTGGCCACACAGTTCTGCAATTTAAAGCGGCGAGTGTTCAAGGTCCGCAGGACGCAATTTCGGTGTCATCAAGCCGGTGTGACTCAATCCAGGCGAGAGTCCAGGCGAAAAGCGCTTTTCGCCCGAAACAATTATTGCGGCGCAAAAATCGGGGATTTATTTTTAAGGCACTTCAGTGCTCCGAGCGGGCTTAACGGTTGTTCAAAATTCACCCTCTGCAACAGGAGAAAATAAAATGTCTAGTTTGAGGAAGGACAAGTTCCAAAAGTAGCCGCTTCGAGGGGCCAGGCTTTGGTTCTATTTCTGGCGTAGCTAATTGGCCGATTTATTTAAACAAACAAACAAACAAACAAACAAACAAACAAATAAATAAATAAATAAATGCAGATGAGGTTTTAAGCATCGTTATTTATTTATTTACATTTTTTTTTATTGTGTTCACTTCCGAAACGAGCACTTTTCAGTCGGCGTTGTTCAGCTCTGCGTCGTGAGCTAGGAAAACACTTTGACGCTGGTGTGTGGGCGGGCTTGTGCCTCTGTTTGCTCTCATCAAGCTTGCGCGGTGTCATACAGTGTTCTGGAGCTCGTCGTTTCATGGCTGGAGGATGGAGGAAAAAGAAGCAGGGGATGATGATGGAGGAAGAAGCAGGTGGATGGGTTTTGGGTATGGGATCCTGGCAGGTTGTTTCCCAGACAGCTGCAGACTTGCAGGCATCCTGATGGGAAGGGGCCTAAAATCATCCCAGCACATAGCAGATACCACTGAGCTGGAGCTGGAGTGGAACTTAAAACTGTTTTTCCCTCCTCTGCCTCCTTCCTTGTGCTTTTCTTCCCTCCCTGTTTTCACAGCGCTCTTTTTGGTAATAACCTGGTGCTTTTGCACGCGTTAAAGCCAAAGTACGTTTATTTACGAACGTGCACGTTAAGATGTCCGTCCGGTGCTTGTTTTTGAACGGAGATGTGTTTATTGCTCCGGCGCTCTGTTTATCGGTATCACATCATACAGAATGCCCAAATCGCACACCCCCGCACATAACACACAATGCCTACTGTTTTGTGCGTCTCACTCTCCCTCGTGTTGTTTAACTCAACCCCGTGAGCAGCAAAACATATTATGTTGCCCGGAACACATTAGCCGTTGCGCCAAAGCAGGGCATCAAACCTGCTAAAATATTCACCGTCTGACGTAGAGCTTCCTCGTGCCAGCAATGCGGCAACAATGATACGAGCTCTGGCTGCAGCTTGCCAACAAAGTCTCCTCCACGTCCTGCAGGTAGTGCGCAGGCCAGCGCTGTGCTAAAACACAGGTGAGAAGATTGTTGACTGCATAAATGAGGGCCCCGGGAGGATGTCAGAGTCTTGGACGCTTTAGCAGATCTTCTGCCAGCCTGGCAAATGAATACCCCGGTTGCATTCAAATGCGTTTGGTCCTCCACAATCGTGTGATCAGAAACCCCCCCCCCCCCCCCCAACCCGCCAACCCCACGCCTTCCCCTCCCATCTCTCTCCACCTACACCACCAGCGCTCCTCCCTTCTTTTCATCCTCGTCTTTTCCTCCTTTTTGAAGCCCCTGATTCGCCATTGTCCCTTGCACAATAGCGCTGACCAGACAGCAGGAGTGATCACAAGCACACCATCAGTCCCTGTATAAGCCTCCAGAGTGAAAGAAGCCAGCCGGCAGATCGTTGACAAGGCTGACACTAACCTCAAAAGCAGCAGTGCGGTGTGTAGTATTAGTCACGACTGAACCTCATATTCTTCTCCTCGTTCTCCAACTACCGCTCTCTTTTGCATTTTGAACGCG
>JACRUU010000007.1:13487543-13537923 GCA_030449085.1 Kryptopterus vitreolus
CACCCCTTAATAGCTCTTTTTATCCTCATGCTTTCACAAGTCCACAGAGTAGCTAAATGATCCTGCCACAGTATTAATTAGCTGTAATAATTGATTAGCAGCTTTTTTTAATAATGCATGGCTGTAAAAAGAATTCATGTCCATTGTTCACTTTTTTATTTATTTATTTGGTTTACAATTTTAAAACCTTTTCCTCCCAAAAAATATAAAAATGTACACTTTCTGCAAGAAAAAGGTGAATAAACGAGACAATCGTGCGGTCGACTGAGCTTTAGATTTTTTTCGGGTTAATTGTCAAGAATAGAGATACAGATTTCAGACCGTTTTTTTGCTGATTCAATTTGATAGCCAATAAATAAATAAATAAATAAAGGTAACCTCTTAAAAAAAACCAGGAAGCCATTAACAAGATTTTGGCAGACGGCATTAACTAATCAGTTTATAGAAGAAATTCATCTGCAGTGATGAGAGTTGTGGCGAAGCCCAAATCAAAACGTGCTATCAATGGACACGTAGCGAAATGAACTCAACCTGGATAACATAGCAGCTTGTCACGGATAGATGCTTTAACACAGCGTTTAACAAATTGGGGCAATTTCATGTAAGTAGTCTGGCAATATGGATTCTTTCGGATGGTGGGAGAAGGGAAAACATAACAGCAACCCACACCGACATGGGAACGGGGGGGGGTTTATGGGGAACGCAAAGGCAATAACTCCGGCTCAGGATCAAATCCAGGAACCCGGAGCAGAAAGACGACAATACACAAACACAAAATTTTTATTTATTTATTTATTTATTTATTTATTTCTCTTTGTTTATCATTCGATGGCGTATTTGGGGGCTACGATGCCAATTGGCAAGCGTGTACTATATTGGAACAGGGCCTGCTGAGCATTCATTACTTTGTTGTGTTGTATCAGTGCTGAGACAGAGGTCCACAGTACATTTGCGATGTTTACCTCCTTACAGAAAAACATTATACACTTTTCGTCAGGTCGCACTTTGTATGCACGAGCTTTCTTCTAAAGCCAGTCATCTCCCTCTCACTTTAATAATGTAAGAGTTGCTTTTTTAATTAGGGGTGCAATTAAGTACTTCATCTAAGTGCATAATTGGCGCAACTGAAATATCCACCTACAATGGAAAGAAGAATAGGTCATCGCTAAATCTCCAACAACAACAACAACAACAACATCTAGAGAGAGATGTTCTCCATTTTGGCAAAATTGTAAAAAGAGATGGCCTGCATCATAGAGCCCAAATGTATAGCATTAACATATTCGTTTAAACATTTGAAAACATTTTCACTTCATGTGGATACACACATTATTCATTATTATTATCTTCCCATATTAGTAATCGTATTACCTTCCTAAACGTCTGAAGCGTTTAAGCTTAGTGCTTTTTCAGACCGTATCCAATGCCACACTCATAATCAACCTGCTATATACTACTTAAATCACACAGTAACTAAACGTAGTATGATCTGGAAACACAGTAAACACCTGATCCCTGAACTTAACATACACAAAAACATCTTAGTCTGTTTATTGCTATTTAAATGCAACCACTTGATTGGCAGTTCTACACTGAGGGTGCAACTTTCAATATCAGAACCATTTGTCTGGCCACGGTAACAGTTTATAGCTTAAACTTGATTTGCACAAACGGACTGTCTATGTACATTTTGCTTATTGCATGACATTTGATAAAAGAAGATTGCTGCGATTCAATTTAATTCGAAGAAAAAAAAATCTGGTATATTGGATTCGATTTGTGTATCTTGAAATTCCGCCTTAGGCACAGATTTTAATTCCCCTGACTATAAATATTGACTATACAGTATGTATTGACCACGACGGTAACCCAAGCAACATAAACTTGTTGTTGTAATACTTTTAGATGTCTTGCCGGTCATAGAAACATTTTAGTGATTTAAAAAAAATCAAAAAATCAAAAATAATAATCATTTGGAGCAATTTAATGGGATGAGATGCATCAGCAAATAGCTGTCAGAGGTCGGGCTAGCCGGGAAAGAACGTGTCAGACTTCGATTCCATTTACATGTTTGTTTATTTGTAAATGTATAAAGCATTTACAGAAGCTTTTATCCAAAGTGACTTAATGTAGCAGAACACAGCCCAAGCAATTAAAGATGCTGACAGCATAGTGCAAGTGCCACAAGACACAGTTTCCACCAATTGACATTTGGCGGTTCAGTAGATAATTAACCTTGGTGGACATTTTATTCCAGCTTTTTACAAGCAGGCCTAAACGGAAACACAAAGTTTGTGAGCATTATATATTTATTTAATTACAAAATAAATATAACGGTAATTCGTAACAGTTACTGAGAAATTAAATGTGTAATTAAATTACATTTACTAATGAAAATGTTAAAGATTACAAATAGGGTTAAATTGGAACAATTTCATGTAAAATCAGTGCTTTAGACTACTGCAGTGGGTTCAAATAGTGGGGGCGGGTGCGTGATTGCGATGATTGGGGGGGGGGGGGGGGGGGGGGGGGGGGCTTTTTGTTGTATTAGAATAAAGCATAATTGCACATCCACTGCAGTGGGTGGCAGTGGCGCGCTCATTCTCTGAGTATGTGGAGGGAGTAACATGACGAAAAAATACGGCGAAGCATAACAAGCATTTCCCACAAAAGCCCCCCACCCCCCGCCCTTTCCCAGCATGGTCAGCATTCTATAAATATATATAGCATTCTATATGTATATACATATATGTGTGTGTGTGTGTGTGTGTGTATATATACATATATATATTCATTCATTCATCTTCTACATCCGATCTTCCCTCGGGTCACAGGGAGCCTGTGCTTATCTCAGGCGTTAAGCATTAAGGCAGGATACACCCTGGATGGAATGCCAACCCATCGCGGGGCACACACACACACACACACACACACACACACACCACACACATTCACACACTAGGGACAATTTTCCAAGGTGCCAATCAACCTACCGTGCATGTTTTTGGACCGGGGGGAAACCGGGAGAAACCGGAGAACCACGGAGGAAAACCCCCTGAGGCACAGGGAGAACATGCAAACTCCACACACACATGGGTCCGAGACGGGAATCGAACCCAGATCCTGGAGGTGTGAGGCGAACGTCCTAACCACTAAGATTGCCCCCTATATCAAGCTGTTACACATGTATATTTGCACTCAGTAATTTACAACGATGACTGTGTATGACAGAACTGAGTTGCACTAGGCAAATAATAATAATAATAATAATAAAAATATTCAGTCAAGGTGGTCAGTCACCGATTTAGAGGTAATAGGAAACCGTAGGAAACATTATCCCCAATGAAAGATGAATGCAGACACGGCATATTAAATTATATAGTAGATAGAATTAAGAAAGAAATCAGTCTATAGTGCTGAAAAGCCTTAAAGCATTTGTTAAAGTGGCATGCAGGATTGGATTTCCTTTAGGCTCCTTAGAAAGCCTGCTATTTTGACGTTTTTATTCAGATAATTTTTTTTTCCTTTTTTTTCCTCCCTGTCTTTCTGACTGAAACGATGGAACATGCCAAAACAGTGATCTGAATTGTGTTGTTGACTGCTGAATCATGTCGCCTTAATTACACCGTCCCTGTGTTGGCTGCATACATATATATATATATATATATATATATATATATATATATATATATATATATATATATACACGCACGAAATTAAAACACATCGAAAAAATTAAAAAGCCTCTGAAAACAGATTCCCAAGACTAGCCTTTGATGCTTGCAGGGTACAGCGCTGTTCAGGAGAAGTGTCTGTCCTGAGAATGTACGCCTACCTCCAGAGACGGAGGGCACAATCATTATTCATCCAACAGTGAGTGCCGAACCTCAGGACAGCTTGCAAATGGGTAGATGAGCCATTGACAGTCGCAGAAAGCACTCGGAGAGAAAGAATAAAATAAGGCTGTCCCGCTTTCAGAGAGCCATCGCTCTGCATTTCGAAATGCTCCGGCGCTTCTGGATAATGTGGAAATTATAAAGCCTTTACCACTGAGTGAAATTTTACTTCAATTTAGCAGAGCATCGAGCGCACGCATTCGCAGATGTTATCCCTTCACGAGCATGCCGGTGGCATTAGAAAGGTTGAATAAGCTGCTCAGATGAGCGATTTAAGTGTGTGCCGTGAGATTAGTGAGCGATTGCCATACTGTGAACCTGGCAAGTGGTGCAGCAGTGTTTACTTTAGAGATTCACAGCGCCGAACTGCTGATGAGTGTCAGCGAGGGCTAAGGTGGATTTTCAGGCAATCATCCGAGTCTTTCGCCGAATGGACTCCACAGGTCATTCATTCCCCTTCTCCTAGACGATCGCTATATCCTAGTCAGGATCATGGCGGATTTGAAGCCTATACCAGGCAGGAGGTTGGAACACACACACACATTGAATGGGACACCGGCCACCATGCAGATTAATTTGTATAATATGTCATAGAATAGGGTTAGGAACAATGACAATGTATTATATGTCTCTGACATACTGTATTGGATTAATCCTGTCATCCGCAAGAACGGACAGCTTGCATTTCATCACCGTTGTTCGACATGCCACGTCGGCCATTCAGCTGCTGCCGTTTGCACACCGGACAAAGACCTCCCATAAATACTTGCCATACTCTTGGCATTGCGGATATGAAAAGCCTGCCATCCTTCACATAAATTAATTAGCGCGTCCAAAATATTGGGTGACACGATATTGTACCTGCAAGTACCTTCAGGTCTTGTTTGAGGTGTTTACTGTACTCATAGGAAACCCTGGTTACGCATAATAGGCTTCTCGTTGATGAATTCGGGGTCACTTTTATTGATTGGGTTTTTCTGCAACACGTACAAATATCAAATATGCGTTAAAACACTGCAGTACTTTACATATTAGAATGTTTATTTAACTAGACTATTCACAAAAGGAATGATGCAAATTGTACTAAACTAAAGAAAGTTAGCATACAAACACTTTTACTGAAACACTGGGCATCGATAGTGCCTTATTGTGAATACACCGATAGTGTAAAATGTTTGTAATTACGGTGACGCAAAGTAGATCAAACATATGCAGTCAGAAATCATTACCTCGTCCATATTTTAAAAATTATAGGCTGCTATGATGACCAATGAACAAGCTCTGCTTTGATTGGGTAGCACCTCATGTCTTGACAAACGTATACGATTCAAATAGGCTGGTACCAGGTAGAAACTTTCTTCTGATTTATCTTCGGCAATCGTAAATTCATTAATTCATTCATTCATTCATTCATCTTCTACCGCTATATCCGATCTTCCCTCGGGTCACGGGGAGCCTGTGCCTATCTCAAGCGTCCATGGGCATTAAGGCAGGATACACCCTGGATGGAATGCCAACTCATTGCAGGGCACACACACACACTCATACACACATTCACACACTAGGGACAATTTTCCAAGGTGCCAATCAAAATAAAATACCGTGCATGTTTTAGGACCGGGGAGGAAACCGGAGAACCCGCAGAAAAACCCCCTGAGGCACGGGGAGAACATGCAAACTCCACACACACATGGCCGAGACGGGAATCGAACCCCAACCCTGGCGGTGTGAGGCGAATATGCTAACCACTAAGCCACCGTGCCCCACGCAATCGGAAATTTAGATACATATAGTGACAATGGGTTCGGTCACATTGTCGCCCCGGAACCATTGGGTCAGCAGACCATTGTATTTATATTTATATTTGATCTGTAATGACTGGGGTTTGGTTGAAGGTAAAATCCTACATGATTAATTCCATCAGTTAATACAACTGTGGATAAAATGTCCAGTCATGCTCGCAAGAGCCGGAACTGCCCGTAGCGTCCTACCTAAACAGGTAAGTGTGATAACACCTGCTACACGTTGGTATGGCAGGGTGGCTAGTATTCCCGCTGTACCAGATGGCCTGCGCAACGCAAGGGCTCTATGCCAGTTCATTGTGAATCAGAGCACTGTAATATGTTTCTCAGATGGTCTACTTTTGGACAGAGGCCTGTCAGACGCCAGGTATGACTCGGGGGTCATCAGAGGCTCCTGGAGAATTGTTTCAAACTCCCTCAGACTTGTATTCATATTTACACCATTTAGTAGACACAGGAGAAATCTGAGGTGTGTTCAAGGGCTAAACAAAACAACAAAAACGAAAACTGTTCGATATTAATTTTCTCCACCTGTAAAGAGTTAATGATGTGCGTTCTGTGTGTCGTGTTTATGAAGATGCGGGGTCGATGGAAACTTGTCGTGTCATGAATTGTGTGTGTGTGTGTGTGTGTAGGAGGGGGGTTGAAGCGTTGACACGGGTGGGGGTTAAGGGGGTTAAGGGGGTAATTGCAATATTTTGTAGTCAATGTTCCTGGATTACATTCGCCCACCCCTAACCCAAACTCCCTATTCGCTATTTGAGAGACTAATGCGCCACCTGCTGGAGCCTCAGTCATTACAGGACCCCATCAAATGAATGCAATAATAACTATATGATATGCTTTGATTTGGACAATTCTGTATCAAGGGCCGGATGTGGCCTGTGGGACGTAGTTTACCCACTTCTGTAGTATATGAAAAGCCTAAAAAAATGTGAGGAATTACAGTACTTCTTTTTATACATAACTACTTAAATAAACAGGGAAAAGCAGTGCTAGTTTAAGTGCTTCAGGAAGTGGTGGGTCGTCACCCACCAATTGAAGATACAGAGGTCAGATCTAGTGGGCAAGACAGTGAGTTTGGAATACAGACAAGCCTTTTAAGAAACAGTTTTCCTGAGTGAAGAGGTCTGAATTGGCACATTGATATGATAACCTTACATATGAGGTCACATTTTTGCCCTGACAATGGTATCTTCCAACAGTTCTAGGAACAGGATTGGCCAAAACCTGAGCCAAATGAAGAGAATTGGAATTTAAAACCTGTATAGAGAACGGTTCAACCCCTCCCCCCCCCCAAATGTAATCATAAACATTCGCAGTCCGTGTTGTTTATAACCGCTCCATCTTTCTTGCTATTTAATGCGCATGTTGCTCAACGGTAATCAGTCATCCAAGAGCACAACATTTGTCCATTTCAGATTCATAGCTTAGGTAAAATCTAACCAATAATGGAGTCCTATTGCTTTCCTGGGACTCTTTGACTATAAGCTTAAACAGTGGCTCTGGTACATGAGATAGATTTTGCAGAGTTGATTTCATGTCTCCAGCAGCACAGATTGTGTCAACCAAGCCTGGCCTCATCCATAAACCAAATTGGTTGAGCTCCATCTTGCATCCTGTTCTATGTCACCTCACTGCCAGGAGGTTTCGATCAGCTCAATCATGGAGAGATCAATAGCTGATGTGATCGCTCCAATTCAAGCAGCAAAATTGGAGGGAATTGTAGTCAATGTGAATTTTGTACGATCTTTTTCAGGATAATAACCAGGACATCCATATGCACATTTTGGACATCGGGCGCCAATAATTACTGATATTATTTGTCTAGTGAAACCACCCACGATATAATGGATGTGTCAGTGTATGTGGCGGGCCGACTGGAAAATGTGGTGTGGTCAAGCGGTGTCCTTCCAATATTCGCCATATAATCCTATATGGAGGTCGAGTGATATACAATGTTGTTGGAGATGATCAGAACAGCACAATTTGTTGCTACGAGCTTCTTCTTGACTCATTTCCAGGTCACCATCACACAATCCCCCCTCCCACCTGAGGAGGGCGCCCCCAGAGTGTTTGGGGTTACTTGCAAAAGTTGAATAAGGTGTATTTCCAGACACGAAAATTGTAGCTTATTTCTTTAATATGCTGGGGCAAAGGTTGAAAGGTTTCCATGACCATTCAAAATGCGCAAATTTAGATAGCGAATTAAAATATGCCAAATTCGTCAAATTCGGGAAAAACACACCGTCTGAGGTGTTTTTTTTAGACGAATAATTCGCAAAACTGTAATGGAAATGTTTTTTTTTTCTTTGCATTTCCAGGTCACATGATATGACGTTCATGCGGAAATTCCGAATCCACAGGTCTTCCCAGAACAAGCGCAAACTTGGCCGCTCCCAAGTATAGGGGGATCGCCTTGCCATCAATGCTTATATAACGCGCCTACGCCTCCGATTACAACTAAAAACTGCTAATGCGTTGGCTGCCTATATCTGTCGCCATTTTATTGAATGACTTATCATGAGAGGATGAGTTTTAGTCGCATTATATGGTTAATGGAAACACATTTCACAGTGTTTTTTTATCGTCATTTAGAAAAGATCGCAAAAGTTTTGCGCAAATTCATAATGGAAACGTAACTACTGGTGTTCATTATTGGTATTCGGTGAGCGTAGACATTAGCCGCAGTGAAGTATATAGTGAAATCTTATAGGGGAAACCAATAAAACTCTGTGGTTAACCGCAAAGAGTGTATTCCATGCTGTGAAAACTACCACGCTAGTAGAATGGAGTCAAGCTGCTAGTCGTCAGATGCTTAGGGATGTAAAAGCTGAGTAACTCGCCAAGGGAGCAAACATTGCTCAGCAGAGAGAAAATTGAAAGAACGAGTGGGAGCTGATTCTCCTGATATACCGCAAAACACCACAGATGGGTGCATGTTCTCTCTGCTCATAGCTTCACCTAAAGCATTATTAGCTCTGACGGCAGGACATCATTTCGTGTATAATAGGTATGAAAAGTCTGCACACTCTATTTAAATGGCGGATTTTTGTGGCGAAAATAATGGAACCGGGAACGAATCTGGACAGAACACTCAGAAACACTTATTTAGATTTCTGCATCCAATGTTAAATGCAAAACTACTCAACAAACAGCATCAGAAGGGGGGTGGTTTAAGGCACTGGGCAGAAGGTCGGGTAGGATCAGAAACTGGGCTAGTGACGGGTTCGGAAGAACGCCCCGGTGTTCGAGCCCCGAGCCCCGGTATCGCCGCCATTGGGTTCTTGAGCAAGGACCTTAACCCTCTGTGCTCCAGGGGCGCCGTATCATGGCTGACCCTGCGCTCTGACCCCAGCTTCCAAACAAACTGGGATGAACGAATTTCACTGTGCTGTAATGTATATGTGACAAATAACGGCTAGACGTAACCCTGAATAACAGGTCAGCTGTCAAGATCTATTTGCTTACATGTTCATGCTGAAGTTCTGAGCCACATCAAACTTACAGGATCAGGACGTCTGCTATAACACTTGTTGTAAGATTACATTTCGCAGGAGAGAGGAATTTATAAGAGAAAATCATTAAATAGAGAAAACCGAGCACCACAGGAACAGGACATCCTTTCCGAATTTAAACAAATGACAAGACGAGAAAAAAAAAAAAAACCCGGGAGGCTGCTGAGAGTTTCAGCAATATTCGACACATACTGATTACTGCATGTGAGAACAATCACTCATATTCTTCTCAAGCTGGCATTATGGGTAGGATGGGAAGATACCCAAAGTTACAAAAAAATATATAATAATATATATAATAAAAATATATAAAAGCTTTCACCGCATTATATCCACGCTGCAGCATGGATGTGGCAGGAACACGACTGGGCACTAAATGAAGCCCAAGGCAACTCTAAATAGCTAAAAGATGATTGTCACACAAAATATTTAGGGGTTTTTATAGGTGAAAGAATTTCAACACAACAATGACCCAAAGCCGACATCCAAATCAACAAAGGAATGATTTACCTAAAAAGATCAATGACTTTAAATGACCTAGCCATAGCCCAGAGCTGAATGCAATTATATATGGGCTGGCCTGAAGCATGCTCAGTTTGATGAATTTATAATGTTTTTGCAAAAAAAAAAAAAAAAAAAAAGGGAAAATATTAAAAAAGACAAAAATGTGCCATACCGATAAAGTGGTGTATAATAATAATAATAATAATAATAATAATAATAATAATAATGTGTGACATGGTGGCTTAGTGGTTAGCACGTTTCCCGTCTCGGCCTCAGGGGGGTTTTCTCCGGGTTCTCCGGTTTCCTCCGGTCCAAAAAAAAAAACATGCACGGTAGGTTGATTGGCACCTTGGAAAATTGTCCCTAGTGTATGAATGTGTGTGTGAATGTGTGTGTGTGTGTGTGTGTGCCCTCCGATGGGTTGGCATTCCATCCAGGGTGTATCCTGCCTTAATGCCCATAGACGCCTGAGATAGGCACAGGCTCCCCTGTGACACGAGGGAAGATCGGTTATAGCGCGCTAGAAGATGAATGAATGAATAATAATAATAATAATAATAATAATAATAATAAGGGGCTTTCGGAAACATCTGTTTTGAGGCACTGCACATTATTGCAACCTTTCTTTTCTCTCTTCCTCTGAGTTTCTGATTATTTTATAAGTATATAAGTAATATATAAGTAATAAGTTGTTACATGATATACCTTGATTTCCTGCATTTTACAGCGAGTATGGAGAGGTCCTAATACCCACTGCATACAGCCAATTATATGTGGAAATGTAAACTGTGCACTGGCTCAGCATCAGGGTTATAAAAAAAAAAAAAGAAAAGACAAAAAAAAAAAAACTAGATTAGATGTCAACCATTGATAAACACGCACACATAGAGGTTTAAAATACTGCCCCCTGGTGATTTGGAGGGACGTGTCTATTATTAATGACAAACGAAATGTGCTTTCACGTTACAGGACTTTAGTGATGACATGCAATGATGGCGCTACATGCATGCAATTAACCTCTGAGTAGAATAAAACGGTCAATATTAGTGAGTGATAATTGTTTTTTTGTTCAAATTGTACTGGACGTATATTGCTATGGTGATATTGGGTCTACTAAGATAGTGTAGCTTGATTAAATCATCAGATTTGAGATTATTATATCAGATGGAATTGATGTCTTTGTTGAATACACACACACACACACACACACACACCAAAACACATGCTGCTTAGTGAAACATACATGTAACAGCCTCTGTAATTAGTCCCAGAGGGAAATAGAGCCTTAGGAGCGAGGACATAAAGGACCTTAGAGTTATTGCTATCCAAATTCATTTTATGCACTTTTTCATATTAATACAACTTTATTTTACAGATTTCGTTTGTTACAAGGCAGTTTGGCTGTTCATTTCGATTGCTAGGTGCGATTTAAGCTGGAACTGACTGACAATGCATGAGAGTTGCTTTGGGAAACCGTTGCTATAAGATGCTTTAAAGTGATCATGTTGGAGGGCTGTAGATGATAGGAAAACACACACACACACACACACACACACACACACACACACACACACACACACACACACACACACACACACACACACACACACATATATATATAAGATCAGTGTTGGGGAGTAACTAGTTACATTTAACTGTGCAATATAATTTAATTACAAAATACTGTTCAAATAAAATAAATGTGAAAATGTGAAAAAATATGAAAATGTGTAATTAAATAACAAAAGATTACAAATAGGGTTACATCTGATCGATGACAATCTGCTGCCGTTTCATTTCGAAAAGCTTTTTTGTCTTTGAATGTTAACTTAAAGCGCCACCTAGTGGACAAGTGAAAGTAATCAAAAAGTTATCGAATGTGGGCAGATGCTTTACGTTTATAAAGTAACTCAAAAATCACACTACTTATTACATTTTTAATAGGGTCACTTGTAATCTGTAATCTATTACATTTCTCAAGTAACCTTCCCAACACAGCAAACACACACACACACACACACACACACACACACACACACAACACACACACACACACACACACATATATATATATATATATATTATATATATATATATATATATATATATATGCATATTTATGTACACATGTTTCTCGAATGAAGTAATGCTTTTTCTCATAAAGACAATAATATGTTCTAATGGAAGAGCTCTGCAACACAAGACTCTGTAACACAAGACACATGCCCTTTTTCCTTTTTCTTGCTATGGCTAGCAGAGAGAGTGTGTGGCTTTTTAACCAACGGATATTTGTTTGGACTGCGCCGGTCGCAGGAGCTGAAGCGCCGAGAGGCTATGTGAGAAGAAACGTGCCGAGCTGAAGTGTGAGGACAGGTGCTGCTTGATGGAAGCAGCCAAACAGCCATCTGCTCTAGAATACTTCTAGCCCCTGGAAAGAAGCTGTCTCGTACTTTGCAGAACTGATTAATGTCTCTGTCTGCTCACCAAAAAGACATACCTGACAGATGTGATTTACTTTTGACGGTTTTACTAAATGAAAATCTAGTAATAAAGGAGGGGAAAAAAAAAACGGACATTTATTCCGCCTTACAGTGCGTAAAGCAAAACGTGTATGTCTTTTTTTTTTGGGACATATGTTGCTCATACATGAAAAAAAGTTCAGTTGTATATTGATATTCTGAGTGTAATGCAATGTATGAATGAGCGGATGACAAATCACAGTGGTGCACCTTTTCAGTTTACCTCTGTGAACATCTCAGGCAGGAAATCTTGAGAAACAGTGAAGGGAGGTGAATGTTCAGTCCCGGATATCTTGACAGATTTATCTTGTTCACAGGTGCAGGTGTAATGCGTTTCTCAGACAGGGCCACCATGTAAGCATCCGCTGGGTTCAGTGGCCCATTCCTTCAGCTTCACTGACATGGGTCAAGGATGTCTCCTGAAACTGGGACATTTAATCGTAGATGTCAAATCGTCTGTGACTCTTAGAGACAGGCGGCACGTGTCCAGGACATACGTTTTATCAAAGCCGTATATGATCAGAGTTGAAAATGAAACGGTTAGCTTGCAGGATGCGAGACAAACATTAACGATAGGAAGTCGTAAAGCAGTGCTCTGCGCCAGGGCCGTTCTTGGGGAGTAACTAGTTAGATGTAATGGCGTTACACAATTTAATGACAAAATAACTGTAAGTCGTTACAGTTACTGAGAAAGAATGTGTAATTAAATTACAGTTACTTATAAAAATGCTAAAGATTACATATAGAGTTACACCTGAACAATTTCAGGTAAAATAATTGATTTAGACTACTGCAATGGTTCTCAAATAGTGGGGCGTGGACAGAGGAGATAGTGGGGGTTGTGTGTTACAATCTGAATCTGATGCAGTATAGTTTTGAAACTATAAGGGCCTTGCTCAAGGACCCAAGGGTGGCGATATCAGGGCTCAAATCCCTGACCATTTAATCAGTAGTCCATTGGCCTTAACCACTGAGCTACACCCCTCCCCCCATTATTTTATTTTATTCTATATCACTCTTACCTGCTTTTATAAGGGTTAACTATACGATCTGCCGAGACAGCAGGGTTATCAGTATACAAAGACTTCATCCAGAAAACAGGAAACTATAAGTAAACTTAACTGCAAATAAGACAATTACAGATTTATGTACACACTGGAATGGAAAAAGCGGTTTTGTTCATTATAGCAAATAATAGAAATATAAAGCTTCTATAGGCGATATTTTTGTTTCCGCTCTTGCTAATGTGCAATATTGATCACCGTTTCCAGGGTACCATTAAGAACCCCAAGCATCCCTTAAAGTTCAGTGGGTAATTAAGTAAAATGTCTTTTAAATTCCATTGACTGAAGATTGCACCAGCTGCCAAGATAGGTTTTAATGCATCTCGAGACTTTTTAAAGGCCTCCAAGCGTTGCTGTCACGATGGGGCGTAAATTTTTCATTGTGGCAGGCCGTGGCATTGCACTTACGCAAGCAAACACATTGGGCCATAATTAAAGGCATTGGAGGAATTGTTTTCAATAATTCATCCCATGACTATTTAAGTCACTTTATGATGGAAAAAAAAGCATTGCGTGTACTCATCCTCAGCAACAGAGTGCAAGGGGGGGGGGGGGGAGCATTGTTACCATAGAAACCGGAGAAACTTGGAGAAAAGTACAGTATGTTAGAAAGTGCTTATTGAAAATATGTCACATTGTTTATGGAAAGCGTGTTTGTTGCGTGCAGTACAGCTTAGATGCATAGTATTTGCAACATTTCTGACTTTTTTGTATGCTTTACAGACAGACTCTTTAAAGGACATTTAAGCCATTAAAATCAACAAGTCATTCAGTTGCATTTTGTAGGAAAGGGAATGAGAATCCATGACCAGCAGCACCAACAGTGGCAGCTGATAAAGGTCCGATACATGCATAAAACATAACTGTAAACATGTATTGTAATGTAATGTATACAAAGCATTTGCACAGGTATATTATACATTTATACTCATTAAGCACTCGTGATTTTATTGTGGGAATTATTTTGGATGATATACAATGTTTGACTGGAAAAAGAAAAAGGAAGGAAAACAAACGTTTTATACCCAAAAGCCATCTGAAAATAGGTTATTTTTTATGGTAAATCTTGATGAATGCACTGTGCTATAGCCCCCGTGGATTCGTGTCTGTTGCATTTTATTTTCCATTTTTATTTTTTTCAACTTTTTCAACTAATCTAATCTGTGTCTTCTGCTGGATCGATTCTCCTTTTTTAGTCAGAAAAAAAAATATATATCTAAAACTGTTTAATTCACTTAGTTTGCCTTTGCTTCTGGATAATCTATTTTCCTTTATTACCTTCCTATCCCATATGCTTCGTGTGTTGTAGTACGCCCCTATTCCCATGCATTGTGGTAGAACATGATTTGATTGCCTCTTTTAGCATGCATAATTTTTTTTACTCACCTTGGAGTCTAAAAAAAGGAAACTAACATTTGCAGAAAAAGGTTTTTTTTTCCCTACAACTTAGACTTTCCCTTTCAAACTTTTTTCTAATCACATCTGTGCAGTTCATTCTCAATTAATAAATAATTATTCACCTCATAATTAAATACTTATGTCACTGCCCTGTACAGTGTTTCTCATGCATTTTTTATACGTTTCAATTCTATACAGCCAAAAGCAGACGACCATGTGACAATTACACCCGCTTTGAATATCCCATTCCAGACTGATATCCCGTTCACTTTCATAATAACCTCCATTCTCACGGGAAGACTTTCAGCTACCTTTTGGAGTGTAGCTGTAGGTATTTGCAACCATTCAGCTACAAGATTGAGGTCAGGCACTGATGTTGGCGACGTGGCCCGGCACGCAGACAGCATTTCAATTTATCCCGAAGGTGTTCGGTGGGGTTGGGTTTAGTGCTCTGCGCAGGGCCCATGTGTTCTTCCACTCCAAACTTCTGTAAATCATGTTCCGATTTTGTCGGGCTGGAACGGTGTTTAGTCTTTTAGATTGAGCGGACTAGACCGCTTTATGCTCTTGTATTCAGATTGGTTGTCTATAAACTTTTGGCCATATAATGTCTGCTGTATAACGGCCAACGGAGGAATCCACTACAGGATGTGATGAGATGTGCATCAAGAACACAACACTGCACCGATTGTGAACGAGAAACATTATAGCACAGTTGCAGCACATAACCCCCTAAGTACCAAGCACATTTTAAAGCTTTATGTGTAATCATATACGCTATGTCTGTGTAAATAAAGTACATCATACAGGCAGAGGAAATTATCCTTCGCTGTATACAGGACTGGTACTGCTGCTGCTACTACTGGTACAGCTCTGAATGCCTCTATAACTCCTATATTAAGAGGGTCTATATGAAGGCATGAAGGTGGGGGTATATATATATATATATATATATATATATATATATATATATATATATATATATATATATATATATATATATATATAGTGGCATGTTGACTTCACCTCACACTTCCAGGGTTGGTATATATATATATATAATATATATATATATATATATATATATATATATATATATATATATATATATATATATACGGGATATACGGAATAAGAAGGGATGTGCTTCTACATAAGTTGTGCTGATGCATAGACTCGATTTGATTCCATGATTCGTTGCACTACACTACAATTGGAAATAATATGATACTAAGCAATTCAGTATCATATAGAATTTACTTATTCAGGCAAACAGAAACTCATGAATCCTTTCATGAATCCCCACATGGTCCTTTCACAAATAAGCCTTTATATTTATAGTGTAAAAAGAAAAAAAAAACAATTAGCAAAAGATTAACTACAACCAGATGTTATTTTCCTGTTATGTCTCCAGAAGGATGGAGTTCTAGCTCTACCATGGCAATCTATATTCTCCATGACTCTGAGGACACGCCACTGTAGCGCTGTTATACTCATAATCGTCTAGCAGCAGAGCTTAGAGGATGTCCTTGGAAAAATAGTTTGGCCATAAAATATTGTTCGCAAATTATTGGTCCCTTTTTGAATAATACGCACAGTGCGTCTACTAATGATGTTATATAAATAAAAAGGAATGCCCGCATGTTACAAATGCCCACTTGTATGTGTAATGAACATGACGAAAGCTCAGAATGATGTCATAGGGCTAGACCAACAGGTCTCTGTGATCATGATGGATTGCTGTGTAATGAAGGCGGACGTGACGTGAGGGCTTGTGGGGCAACAACTTCAGAGTCCCGCAAACTGAATTAAATCAATTTAGCTCGCTATATATTTGTGTGCCCTTAGCAATGAAGCTCATTTCACTCAGTCGCCAGTTCCGTGATAGGTTTCCACCGAGCGCCGCATCGCAATGCAGACCGCATCTCCGCTTCCCTTCATCCTGTTTTACTTGTTTACTCTTCTCGCTCACGAAAACAGGTGCCTTGTGGAGCGTAATGTGCTGTGGCTGTGATCGAAGCAACGTTTTTTTTATTGAATGGCGTTTGATGGAATATGGGTTTTTTTTTTAATGAATAGCCAGTTTTGGCAGATGGCAGGAACAGAGGTGCTTTACCAGCCTCCACCTGTTGCCTCTGCGCTCGCTGTCTATTTGCAGTCCTATCAGAGCAGCCCGATGACCGCCAACTGAGAGACAGAGGAATAAGAAGGAGAGCCAAAGGTGGAGCGAATTGTTTTCGAGATTGCTAGCACGGCTTGGCATTCCCTGCGTACAAATATCAATGTCCATGTAAACAGTGTGTCAATTACACCATCTCTCCTTAATGCCGGATGACAGTCTAATGTTTATTAGAGACTCATGGGTGGATATTTGCGCCTGGCTCCTGTCTCCCGGGAGAAGCAGTGTTTGATAAGACTCTTCTCAACTCAGTGGCTTTACAGTACTCAGCCGAGGCCACTGCAGAATTTAACTTGTCATCCGGTGGACATGAACATGGGAGGAAAGGGCCTCCCTAATGATGTGGTGGTGGTGATGGTGGGAGGTGGGTTTATAAGATTGTAGACTGAAGTCAAGATGACAGCCTGTTCCTTTCTGACTTTGTGCCATTAATTTGCTGAGAGCTCACCATGATTTTTCAAGAGAAGTGCTTTATATTGAGTCTGTCATTTAAAATACATCACAATGCATCAGCCAGCTGTCATTCCCTCGCCTTTCTCCATACATGGCTCAAAGCCTTAATCTCGTCCGTCATTTTTCCAAATCCTGAGGCTTATTATCCAGTAACTATGTGGACATAATAAAAGTAATAATAAAAAAAAATTAATGGATATGATGCTAAAAGACCTGACTGGTTTTTAGAGGTAGAAATACCCAATGACTTGGGAAAAAAAAACAAAACAAAAAAATGTCATATATATATATATATAAGTCTATAAATTTCTCTCAAAATCTCTCCATTTAATAAAATTATTGATTATTTAATATTTATTTTACTCTGGAAATTTTTTAATTGTTTTAATTATAAAATATGGGATGTGGCTCCTTTAAGAATTCTGTTCCGGTTGCTTTCCACATAAACTGGTGATACGTTTACGTTTAAGTTTAAACTGGTGAATTGCATTCACAAAAGAAAATTCCACTTCCATAATACGGATTTGGTAATGCACTTGCGTAAGGTTCCATACTGTAATATACGCTAATATAGTGAGGGAGCTTATACCTGTTGTGCATGTGCATAATATATATATATATATATATATATATATATATATATATAGAATTATATCTAGGGATAGTACAATAATATATATATATATATATATATATATATATATATATATACAGTGGTATGCAAAAGTTTGGGCACCCCTTTAAATTTTCATGATTTTCCTTTATAACTCATTGGTTGTCTGGATAAGAAATTTCAATTAAATATATCATATAGGAGACAAACACAGTGATATTTGAGAAGTGAAATAAAGTTTATATGATTTATGGAAAGTGTACAAGAATTATTTAAGCAAAATTAGCGCATAATGTGCATAAATTTAGGCAACACCAAAGAAAAAAGAACTCAATATTTTGTGCATGAAAATTTAAAGGGGTGCCCAAACTTTTGCATACCACTGTATAATATATAATATATATATATATATATATATATATATATATATATATATATATATATATACATACACACACACACACACACACATATACCATTTTCAAAGGGTCCAGAGGCAAACAACTGAGCATAACACTAACTGTGTGTTCTTGCCATCCGTATGTTGCTGTAAAATCTTCCACACGGAATGATTTGTGTTCATTCAACCACATGGGCATTTAGTGAGATCTGGCACTGATGCTTGGTTGAGAAGGTTCTCTGATCCAGTCAACATTCCAGTTCACCCCAAAGGTATTCACGAGTCTCTGGGCGGCACTCTGTGAAGTTCCACTCCGAGCTTAATAAACTTCACGGAGCTTAAAAAAGTGCAAAACACAAGAATCGCACCTTACGTTTTACAGCAAAGACGAATTGTATTTCTGCATCATACAAAGATTGTACACTAAATGGCATTAATTCTATCATGGCATTCTATCTATTAACCGTTTGGAGAAGAAAAATTATATGGCTGTAATCCATCAGGTGTCCGGCGTCCATATACTTTTGACCGTCTAGTACATACAAAGGGCCAGGCAGAAAATTCGCACACCACATGGCCTATTTCATCATCGGAGTGCTCACATGGTTAAATATGTAGAGGAATCTGCTCTTAGACATTCCCCAGAGAACCAAAGCCCTGATTCATCACTCAGGGCCGTCGCCTTCTCGATCTATCTCTGTCTTCATTCGTGAGCTCCGCTCAGCTCAGTTTAGAACACACCCAGCGGCCTACCTGTCTCTCACCGTGGGTCGTGCCACCTGTGTTTACAGCAAACCGATGGACACAAATTAGACGGCATGTAACGTGGCACATGAAAAATGCATGACCCCCCCCCCCCCCCCCCCTTTATGAGCGAGGCTCTCAAGTCCTCTCATCAGACTGTCATCATTTCAGCAGGTAATCATAAATTCATCTGAAGGAGATATTCTTTCTGCTATTATTCGGATGTCTGCTCTTTTTTTTTCCTCTCCAAGCTGCAATATTCTTCCCGAAAATTGCAAAGAAATTGCGAGGAAAATTTATTCCTCTTGGCTTGGGTGGAAATTCAATCGTTTAGATGGAAAAGCCCATAAAAATGTGACCTATCAATCACTGACCGTTATAAGCATTTTTCTTTTTTCCTATACAAAGCATATCAAAACTGTAGTCACCATTCAGCCATTTTTGGAAATGACAATCAGGGACTGTAATTTAACATCTATATGCACTAGGACATTTCCACATACAACCTGTAGTTTAGAATGTAATAGACGGCCAGTGCATTAGGGGACGTATAAATAAATGAAGCGATGGTCTCTACACAGTGTCTTACATGTGTGTGTGTGTGTGTGTGTGTGTGTGTGTGTGTGTGTGGCCGAAGTGCATTTTAGTGACAGCTCACTTACTACACAGCTGTGACAAAAAAAAGGGCTTCAATACGGACGTCAGTTGGCGTAATACGCGAGGTAAAGTGAGGTGATAGCCGTTTTTCATATAGAAAACACTTTCATGATCATAAAGGACGTAGTCTGACCCGTTATCATTTTAGACATTTTATTCATGCTTTTAATGATATAAATGACCAGTTCGGTTTCCGTGTAACTTTACCGCATGTAATCGAAATGATTAATAAGTCGCCAGCGGGAAGATTTTTTTTGTTTGATTTTTTCTCTTTGTTTCCGGGTCTGATAATTGCCTCTACAGTAAGCAATAGGCGTCTTGATGGGCATCAAAAAACACGTATTTTAGGACAAAAATATCAGTGTGCTGGTGGATTTTTGAATGTCATCCTCCGTGGTGTGTCAGTCCACCCACATCAGCACAGCCACTTTCATTTCTGGCTACAGAAATAGCAGGCGACGAAAAAGAAGAAAAAAAATGCTATTGGGACATCTCTAAATCCTAGAAATAAAAGATGGCTAAATGCTAGAAATAAAAGTTTGCATTTGCCTGGCAGCAGAGACAAGCAAGTCTTGTTTTCATCAAATACTGCAGAGTTTTCCATTTATCTATCTATCTATCTATCTATCTATCTATCTATCTATCTATCTATCTATCTATCTATCTATCTATCTATCTGTCTGTCTGTCTGTCTGCCCGTCCGTCTGTCCGTCTGTCCGTCCGTCCGTCCGTCCAGTCCATCCATCCATCCATCCATCCATCCATCCATCCATCCATCCATCCATCTATCTATCTATCTGTCTGTCTGTCTGTCTGTCTGTGTCTATCTATCTGTCTGTCCGCCCGTCCGTCCGTCCGTCTGCCTATCTATCTATCTATCTATCTATCTATCTATCTATCTATATATCTGTTATTAAGTTTGACATTTGAAACTATTATGCTTAATTATTGCTAATGGCAGTTGCGTCAGAAAAAAATGCTTTAATTGAGCAAAATTGTCTGGCGTTAGAGTAGGAAACTAGACTTATAATAAATCATTTCCAATATTTTATTTGTATAGATTGCACTATTATTAACAATTAAACAAGACTTTTTAAGAACTGAAAAGAGGTAAAGAGTTACAAAAGTAAATGATCATATGTATGTAATTCAGTGTGATAGTATAATAGGAAATACTTGCTAAATTCAACTATATATATATATATATATTTTTTTTTTACAGTTTAGAGCTAACACAGAAAAGCTTGTGCCATTCTCTCTATTCTCAGACAATTAAAAAGGAAAAGGAATAATTACTTCACAGATGTGTATTTGCCTTAGTATTAACAGTGTATATTTACTTTTACTTTTTGGCAGTCAATTTTGCTTTGATTTTTAAACAACAACGATGCCAGGTAGTGCCAGAATCCTCATTCTTGTACTGTGCTATTTGTTGTTGAAGGCGTGTATGTGTGTGTGTGTGTATGCACGTGTGAGTGCGCATGTGTAGGTGTGTGTGTGTGTGTGTGTTTGTGTGTGTGTCATGTTTGGCTTTAGTCAGGTGTTCTGTCTGTCTCCCCTCAGGCTGAAGCACTCTTGAATTAACCGAGATGAATCTGCCTCTCGGTTCATTTTCTGAACTTCCAAGCGCCATTTTCTCTCTCTCTCTCTCTCTCTCTCTCTCTCTCTCTCTCTCTATCTCTCTCTATTTGATTGATTATAGGTAATGTTAACCTTAGTCCACTGTGATGAAAGTCGAAGTGCTTTGCTATGTAGCTAACCTAGTTCCTTTTTTTTGGGAGGGGGGTGGGGGGCAATCCATGCAGTTCATGCGTTTCTGCATCAAAGCAATCTGTTTGGTCACAGACCTTTTCACAAAACTGAGCTATGAAAGAAAATGTGATGTTGATGCCCCACATTTTCTGTTTAAAAATGGAATACACAAACCATAGTGACCTTTAAGTTGAATTTTTTTTTTGTCAGAGTGTCTCGAGGTGTGTCTTGTCATCAATGCACAAAGAATGATTCCTGCAAGCTCTCCCAGAAAAAACAAAAACAAAAAACGATTCATGGGGTGAAGGAATAGACATTTTGAAACCTTTGAATAATATTTAGTTTAAGCTATTACAATGAATTGTCATTATGTTTGGCCAAACGTATGTGAAAATAGTAGATCACAAATGAATTCCTCTGAAAACCATGCAATTAATGAATTCATTCATCTTCTATCGCTGTGCCTGTGCCTATCTCAGGCGTCTTGGGGCATCATGGCAGGACACTCAGGGCACACACACACACACTCACATTCATACACTAAGGACAATTTTCCAAGGTGCCAATCAACCTACAGTGAATGTTTTTGGACCGGGAGGAAACCGGAGAACTCAGAGAAAAAAACCCTGAGGCACGCCCACACAAATGGTGGAAGGCTGAATCGAACCCCTGACCCTGGAGGTGTGAGGCGAATGTGCTAACCACTAAGCCACTATATCTCAGGCGTCTAAGGCATTAAGGCAGGATCCAGCCTGGATGGATTGCCAACCCATCGCAGGACAAACACACACACTCACACTCACATTAACACATTAGGGACAATTTTCCAAGGTGCCAATCAACCTACTGTGCATGTTTTTGGACCGGGAGGAAAACGGAGAACCCGGAGAAAGAACCCCTGAGGCACAGGGAAAACATGCAAACTCCACACACACATGACCGAGACTGAAATCGAACCCGGACCCTGGAGGTGTGAGGCGAACGTGCTAACCACTAAACCACCGTGCCCCACATTTAATTCATATTTTAAAAAAATATTTATACAAAAAAATAGCATGACAGGCGCAGCTTTAATCTAACGTCATTTGCATGAAATCTATCTGTCACACTCATCATCCAGAACACAAGCTAATGACAAGCGGCATTTATTTAAACCCACTGTATAATAAAGATGAAAGAAAAAATGCAAAGAAAAAAAATTCAATATTTTTCATTCTCTTAGTCAAGGAAAAGAAAATCAATCTGGTAGCATAAAAAAAAAGAAGTTCAAAATGTTAATTAAACTACAAAAACATGGGAAGCGTGTGTCCTGTGGACTTTTCCACAGTTGGAGAGGTCGTGGTGGAGTGTCGGAGTGTCGGAGTGCTGTTTGCGGTTCGGTTACTTATACTGTCAAACATCAAAGCTTGTCTCTGCTTTTAGCCAGCTGAGAAAGCCCAGGGTTTGTCGTTTACATGACTGTGTGTGTGTGTTTTTTGTTTTTTTTTTGTTGTTTTTTTTAACACTGATGTTCTGCATTGTGTATCATGCCAAAGTGACCAAGACAAGTCAACAGGGTGACAGTAGAATTATATAAGAGAGTGTCTCACTGGAGGCTGAAAACAAGCCAGGAGCAGAAGGACAACGTCTCATGTATTTCCTGCATCGTTTCCTGCTGTGATCTACCACTCGCTTTTTCTCACTACTGTTGCTCCCTTATTGTACTAATTCATGTGTTTTTTTTTCCCTTAAATTCTTTAGGTGCTTTTTTTTTTTTTACTTTTGCTCCTGTACTTACAGGGAGGTGTTAGCTCAGTGGTTAGGGCATTGGCCTCTGGGCTGGAAGATCGCATGTACAAATCCCACCACCAAAATACCACTAGTAGGCCCTTGAGAAAGGCCCTTAACCCTCAATCGCTCAGTTGTAAGTCGCTCTGGATAAGGCCAAATGCTGGAAATGCTGGAAATGTCCCTGAAGCACCTGCGTCCTCTGAGAATCACATGTTATAGGAAGCTCAGTGGTTATGGTGTTGGCATCAGGAAGATCACAGGTTTATATCCCACCACTACCAAGCTACCAAAAGTGGGCCCTTAAGCAAGGCCCTTAACCCCCAGAGAGTCGCTCTGGATAAGGCTAAATGCTGTAAATTACGTAAATGTCCCTGAAGCCCATACGCCCTCTGAGAATCATATGTTATAGGAAGCTCAGTGATTAAGGTGTTGGCCTCGGGACCGGAAGATCGCAGGCTGAAATCCCAACAAGCTGCCATTGGTGGGCCCTTAAGCAAGGCCCTTAACTATCAATTTGTCATTTGTAAATCGCTCTGGATAAGGCCTAATGCTGTAAATGTAAATGCCATAAATGTTCCTGAAGCCTCGCCCCCCTCCGAGAATCATATGTTATAGGAAGGTGGTCGCTCAGTGGTTAAGGTGTTGGCCTCGGGACCGGAAGATTGCAGGTTCAAATCCCAGCAAGCTGCCACTAGTGGGCTCTTGACCCTCATTTGTAAGTCACTCTGGATAAGAGCATCTGCCAAATACCGTACATGTAAAAAAATGTAATGTAAATGTGCTCACGTGCATTTTCAAGTGTCTCTTCTTTATTTGTATTTCAGCAAACTTCACATCTCAGTGAGTACTCTTTTACATCGGCGCATTAAAAAAAAATGTGTTCCTCTCTACTAAGAAGTGAATACAAAAACTGCATTAAATAAGAACCTATAGCGCGAGTACAAACCCCGCGGGGTCTCACGAGTTCACAGCACAGCAAGGGGCCTGTAACAGAACACGCCATCTCCTCGGAAAAGCTTATGATGCGCATGAACTTGCACTCGCATAAATGATCATTTTCCTTTTATACTTTCGCAAACGGGTCCCTTTTTTTCCTCCAAGTTGCAAAGAACAAGGAGTGATTTTACATGGGAAGTATTTAACCAGGGAATGTATTTATTTATTTATTTACAGGAATTGCAGGAATTTCATCCACCATTGGGTTTTAGGACTATTAATTAGAAAAGCCGATTTATTCTCACTGGATGCTAAACGTCTTCTTCCTGAAATGGTGCATTTTGGGCGTCGCCGTGGGTTTGTAGTTTTTGGCATGGGCGGATTGATTTGAGAGTAAATAAGAGGCATTTAAACGCAGCTCTGCTTATCACCGCACATTATTAGTAATCTCGGGATTGGCTCTTATGGGTCATTATCTGTTACATAATACCTGTTGTTATTGCCTGCTCTGAGTGCCTTTGATTAAATTGCTGCGGGAGTAGTTGAATGGAATGTGTGTGTGTGTGTGTGTGTGTGTGTGTGTATGTTCTGGTTGCTCATCCTGGAGCTGTAGGTGGGAAGCTCTCCCTTGCTCTTTCCTGAATTACCTGTCCATGCTGATTAGCCGAAGTCCGAGTGGATAGGATCTCACATTTTCCTGCCTTTATAATTAAGATAAGGTCCGACCAGGTTGTGTGTGTTTGTGTGTGTGTGTGTGTGTGTGTGTGTGTGTGTTGCCTCCTCTTCATCATGTATCCATACTGTATGTACGATGGGAGAGGACGACACTATCTCCACCTCTGCATTCCGGAATACTTCATCTACATGAGTCGGTTATTGTCCCGACCCAGTACCCTCCTGCCCCTGTGTTTCGAACTGCTCCAAGCGAGGGGGAAAAAAAAAGAAGCTTTCCTAATTGACCAAAGAAAATGGTCCGAAGAGGGGGAAAAAAAAGGTCAGATGGAATTGAAAATGGTCAATTAACATTTAAGTGTAATAATTGAATTTGCCACTAAGCCAAAAACATACTCCAGTTTTATAGTCCCTGGGCCATAAAGAGGGAAGGAGAAAGAGAAATAGCATATTAAATGCACCCTTAATGCATGCTGACACCTTCTAGTCCTATTATACGCCTTTTTTTTGTTTTTTTTTTTCCCATAGCTTCTTTAATCAGGGTAATCCCTATGCACTGGGCTCATGGCACATTTGCATTGTGAGAGGAAGCGGAGAGCATCCGACTAGCCAGATTCATCTGACTCATCCCTGACCCGCATTTACAGCTTGTTCAGCAGTGGTTCCAGGAAACGTCGAGCCATTTTTAATTCACAGGCGAGCAGACGATGAACAGACAAGAGGGCTACTGTCCTTCACCTCCCTCGCTACCTAATCAGCGACAGCCGCTCGTGTCCCGCCCTGCGGCGACTCGTTCCCAGGAGCTCGATCAGACACCTTTTATTGGACCACCTTCGGGAGTTTGGGGTAGCAAACCTCCATCGAGTGATTTATTTATTTCTTTTTGCTTTCTTTTTTTTTTTCCTTTTACCTCTCTTAATCCACGAGTAATCCTGCTGTTTGCTTCTTGCCTCCGACAGATGAACACCACTGAGCCCTGGTCCGTTTCCCACACCCCATTACAATGCCCCAAGATGCACTTTCGTTCTCTGTTAGTTCTGGGAGAATAACTTCCCCATTCTTGTTGTATACACAAACACACACACACACACACACACACACACACAAATACAGTACACATTCTAGGGATGTACCTCTGAGTGTGTGTGTGTGTGTGTGTGTGTGTGTGTGTGTGTGTATGTGATATCTATATTATATATATATATATATATATATATATATATATATATATATATATATATAAGGGGCACGGTGGCGTAGTGGTTAGCACGCTCGCCTCACACCGCCAGGATCCGGGTTTGATTCCCGTCTCGGTCATGTGTGTGTGGAGTTTGCATGTTCTCCCCGTGCCTCAGGGGGTTTTTCTCTGGGTTCTCCGGTTTCCTCCCCCCGGTCCAAAAACATGCATGATAGGTTGATTGGCACCTTGGAAAATTGTCCCTAGTGTATGAATGTGTGTGTGAATGTGTGTGTGTGCCCTGCGATGGGTTGGCATTCCATCCAGGGTGTATCCTGCCTTAATGCCCATAGACGCCTGAGATAGGCACAGGCTCCCCATGACCCGAGGGAAGATCGGATAAAGCGGTAGAAGATGAATGAATGAATGAATATATATATAAATGAATGAATATATTTATATATATATATATATCATAGGAATACCTCATTAGTTATGGCGCTGGGCTACTGATTGCAAGGTCGTGGGTTTGAGCCCCAGTACCACAAAGCCTCCACCCTTGGGTCCTTAAGCAAGGCCCTAAAAACCCTCTGTGCTCCACAGACACCGGGATGCTGACCCTGCGCTCTGACCCCAGCTTCCAAACAAGCTGGGATACGCGAAGAAAGAATTACACCGTGCTGTAATCCTGAAAGCTATTGTTTTGTTAGCACTCAATCTAATTTCCGTTTACTTTTTACTTGTGAGGATTTGGGTTAGTCCAACGACTTTTATTCAGCGACAAAAATGAACTGGAAATGTTGAGTGGCTCCCATTTGGCACGTTCTAGCGGCTCTGACCGGAAATGACATCAGCATCAATATTTGTAAGAGACGTTTTAAAGCACTAGAATACAATTACTTTACATGTCAATAGCGTCAGTGGCTATGAATAGAGTGCCTTAAAATAGCAGCACTGTTAATATGGCGGGTTCTGTTTACTAGCAAATATACACTGGTTTTCTTCAAGCGATGGAAAACATGTGACCTAACACTTCTTCCACACCAAAATAATAAAAAAATACGTTTGTAACTGATGATACCAGAGTTAATTTGTTCTTAGATAGATACTTAAAGCACTTTTTGTACAAATCCTTGCTCCACTATTATATAAATGAATGTGCTTTTTCGTTATTGTAAATGATCCTCCATCATTTTGTACACTTGTATACAAAAAATGTTTTAACATCTTTTTAAGAACACGTGATTCATTCCCAGTAACATTATTCATATTGATTTACATCCCTGATACACACAAACACCCGTGCACTTCACACTCGCATCGCTCTAAACAAACATATTTGTCCGTGACTGCCCACCTCGGATCCCTCTAATCCATTTCCTTTTTTTGCATTGTAAGTATTTGAGGCACGTATTTGGCTTAGTGGTTAGCACGTTCGCCTCACACCGCCAGGGTCCGGGTTCGTTTCCCGTCTGGACCATGTGTGTGTGGAGTTTGCATGTTCTCCCCGTGCCTCAGGGGGTTTTTCTCCGGGTTCTCCGGTTTCCTCCAGGTGCAAAAACATGCACGGTAGGTTGATTGGCACCTTGGAAAATTTGTCCCTAGTGTATGAATGTGTGTGTGTGTGTGTGTGTGTGTGCCCTGTGATGGGTTGGCATTCCATCCAGGGTCTATCCTGCCTTAATGCCCATAGACGCCTGAGATAGACACAGACTCCATGTGACCCGAGGGAAGATCGGATAAAGCGGTAGAAGATGAATGAATGAATGTATTTGAGGTCCGGATAGGAAAAGATGATCATCGCTAGTTTGAGAACAGGACTACAGAGTTCTGCAGATGTCATTACTATATCTCAGAACTTGAGATAATTGCTCGGGGGGGTTCTATTGATTCGCCAGATTGTCCGGTGCTTGACATTTGTTCAGTCGGACCTGTCTGTTGATAAGATAAGGCCGATGTCCATGTCAGCTCTTGATTTGTATGATATTATGAGGTGTAAAGGCACATTACACTGCTTGAACGCTAAATGTCACTGCTACGACAGCTTTCCTGGAAGGGGAAATGAACCGCAGAGCACCTTAATGGTAAACCGAGGTGAACGGCCAGTAAATTAGTCGAGCTCTTGCATTAGTCCTTTTTAAATTAGATATTGATTTGGGCATTTAAAATACATCAGTGGAGGGCTTTTGTATATGCTCCAAATGATTACCTTAGGGTATGTCCGGATGATATGCGAGGTCGGATGAATTTACAAGGGACTGCGAGATAGCGGGCGGGCTGCAAATCGCAGACGTGAATCAAAACACGCCCGTCTGCGCCAACACAGCTACAGGAAGACGCTGGTGCCCCCCGGATGTGTGAGGTTTCAGCAAACAATGGGAGCTTCAGCTCATGGGGTAGGTTTCAGAAATATCGAACTAACTCACAAATAAGACCTTTTCTTTGAATCCTTTTCTTTAAGCAGTCCGGGAATGTATGCCTGTAATGGCGATTGGCGCTGTGACATACGAGGCTAATTTGCAGCCTCGAAGCTCAGCTGCTTAATGGATTTGAGAACGAAGGGGACTGCACCGGCTGTGCCCCGACTCTCTCGCAGCATATATACTCAATGCAAGGACCATCGTTCTCAGGTGGAGTTGTTCTGTAGCATAGAACTGGGTTTTTTTCATCCTCAGCGTTTTGGTACAGTTTATAATCTTGCATGGTTGTAGTGTGTACATACATCAATGTCCAGCCAATGTGCTGTTGTGCATACTTTGCAGAAATGCATCATACAGTCAAATGAGTTAATGAGTTAATACCGGCTATATGAAGGGAGGGGGGGGGGCGAACAAATCTGCTCCCTTTTATATCCATATGCAAATTGATACTATCACCATAAATCATTAGGACGACTCAGTCCCAAATTATAAACCTGGCAAGTCTTCCTTCTATTACTAATGCATCACCTCTGGTCGTCAGTAGGAGTAAACACGAGTAGGAGTGTTTCTAAAAGATGTGTTCACGGTGTTGTGAGTTTTGCCAGAAAGTCTCTCCAAAACTCAAAATTAATGGCGTTTTGAGACATTAAAAAAAAAAAAATTTACTGAATGGGCGCCTCTTTATTTATTTATTTATTTATTTGTTTGTTTGTTTGTTTGGGATGGTTACAGCATGCAAAAGAAGAAGAAAAATGGCAATCAGTAACAATAGCTTCTGATAGCAGCTGTCCACCATCTGTCTTCCCAGATGTTGCTGTAGTTTGTGACAAGGCCTTTGCACGTAGGCAGCGTAATTTGTGGATTTAAATGTAAAAAAAATAAATAAATAAATCTTAGCATGAAAATTCCTAACAGGCACTTTTCCGTGACAGCTTAGTTAAAAATATGCTTATTTATTTTTGGTTTGCTTATTTGTTTATTTTAGGGCTGTCAACCTTAATAACGCGTTAAATCTAATTCACTTTAAATTTGATCAGCGCGGCGGGCATTAGTATCTGCCGGTCCGCTCCTTCACTCTGCGCTGTGTTGGAGAATGAACTAAACCGGAACAAAAAAAAAACAAAAACAAATGAATAAAGAAACTTCAGTCCGTGTCCTTCCCAGATCATTTTAACATTGACCTTTTCTCAGCAGCGCATAATGTTTGTAATGTTATAATGGAATATAAAACAGGCGAAAGATATGTTTTATTAACAAAAAAACAACAGCAACATGCATCCACTCAAGCTTCCTAAATTTCCCCGGACAACAGGTAAGAGCTCCTCACTATATTACCGTATGGCTAAACGTATTATATATGGAAAGCAACCGGAACAGAATTCTTAAAGGAGCCACACGTTTAAAAACTTATTTAACAATTAAAACAATCACTAAAAGGAACATTGAAATGAATGTAAAATGAATATTAAAATAATAATTCCCATATAAATATAAAATAATCAATCATTTTATTAAAGGGAGAGATTTTGAGTGCAATTTCTATAATTATAATATCTGTTACAGTTAGCTAGAGAATCACAAACATGAAAAGCATTAATTTATGGTACATGTGTGATTAATCGCAATTCAATATTTTAACCTATTGACAGCCCTAATATATTTATTTATTTGTATTGTAGCACACCACGTACACATTTTTTTTCTCAGTAGCTGTAACAAATTACTGTTCCATTAAATAAAATTAGGTGGCGCCGTTACATGTAACCAGTGTTAAATGAGGTTACTTTGGAAATGTAATAGGTTACAGATTAGAATTGAACCTATTCAAAATGTAATAAGTAGTGTAACTTTTCAATGACTTTTTAAAAGTAAAAAGTAAAACTGATTACATTTGTCGATTACATTGGTCATTGGAATTTGTAATCTTCCACTTTATCCGATCTTCCCTCGGGTCACAGGGAGTCTGTGCCTATCTCAGGCGTCTATGGGCATTAAGGCAGGATACACCCTGGATGCCAACCCATCGCAGGACACACACACACTCACAATCACACACACATTCATACACTAGGGACAATTTTCCAAGGTACTAATCAAAGTACCGTGCATGTTTTTGGACCGGGGGGGGGGGGGAAGGGACCGGAGAACCCCGAGAAAAAACCCCTGAGGCACGGGGAGAACATGCAAACTCCACACACACATGGCCGAGACGGGAATCGAACCCCTGATCCTGGATCCAGTTTGCTTTTATTATAACAATAATACGTGTGTCTGCATATTATACGCTCTATTTTTTACTATGGCTAAAAGTAGAATAATAGCACGGACGGTCTCGCCTGTGTCTGGAAGAGTGGCTGTCATTATCGCTGGTCATACTGTACATCTCAGAAAGCATCATCAGGCCGCTGTTATAGAACAGAGAGGTAGGAGGGTTTCTACCTGGGCGGAACGATGATGTTAGTACTGCAGTCTTACAGCTCTGAGCAAGAGAAAAAGTTCAAATCCCACACAGGTTATGAACATGGTGATGTTCAAAGGATTGTATTTGTATTTCCTTTGTTATAAATAATGCAATTGTCGCAAAGGCAAACATTATGGGCTACTGAAGAGCAACAGAAATACCTTTTAAGTTTCATTTCATATTACTTACTTTGTTCAATTATTCATACCCTAAAGAGAGATAGCTGTTATGGTTGGCACAGAGAGTGCATTTGCCTTCTAGAAAAAAAAACAAAAAAATAAAAAACCTGTGTTTTTAAAAGAGTTTGAAGAAGAAAGAACACACGCATGCACAGGAAAAAAAAAAAAAAAAAAACAGGTGACAGGTTAATCGAGCATGTGTTCCATACCACCAAAAACAACATAATCTATGTCGTATGGCTTTTTGCCACTGGCCTATCACACCCTAATAGTGTGATATAGGAGGTTCATAGTGAGACTTGTGTGTGTGAGATTTGTATGTGAGATTTGTGTATGTGTACGAGAGTGTGAATAAGTGAAAGAGTGGGGAAAAAAAAAAGAAAAGAATTGTGTGGAGATGTGTGTGTGTGTGGATGTGCAGAAACACCGTGTCTCATGTGAGTAATCGAGCAATAGCAGATAAGAATGTTTAAGGAGTTGTAAATGAAAAACGCCTTTATGATAAATGGGTGTGTTGTAAGAATTTACTGCGTGCGCATGTTTTTTATTTTTTATCATAATAAAATAAGGCTTCTATGCCTGCGATGTTGTGTGTGTAGTGTGCAGGTTTACAGGGACGCACCATTTTTCATTTCAAGTGCTCGTTCTGATTCGTGACCGTTCATTCGGGGAGGGTCCTTCTCGTGCAAAGTGAAATGATTCACCGGGGTCGGAATGACTAGGCATTACATGCGGCTTATTTAGCCATCCGATTCGGGGCTACTTGTTTTCCAGGCGTTTACTGCGACGGGTCAGGAAAAGATCAGCCGCCGCGTGGCCGACAGACTCTTCAATCTCTCGTAGGCCATTGATTGGCTGTTCATCGGGGCTAAATCAGTGGAGCACTAGTCCTGATTGACACGGTGGGGGTGTTGTTGGACCCCATCGCCTTTACCAATGCAGTGGCTGCCTGGTTAATGAGGCGGCCTGGTGCACTAGCACGCAAACGATCGAACAGGAAGAAAGACATGGGGACCGGGGGCCCGTGCTCGTCAACAAAGAGCTGTGATGTGACACGTGATGCCGTTTTGCGTTTACGAACCGCCACTAGAACACTTGTTTTTTGTTGTTTTTTTTTTTTTTTCCCCCAAAATGATCGAGAGAAAGCTCTTACTGTTCCTGTCATCTAACAGTTTAAATGTGCCTCCACAGGGCTCCAATTTTCCACTTAGGAAAATTGAATTGATTTGTCTTAATGATGTCAGGTTATTAGCGAAATGCATTACCTCCAAAAGACATACTTTTATATCATTCCAGTGTGGCTTGATATGTATTCAGCGAGGCAGAGACTTAATTGACGGCTGCTAATTGCTCATCCTCCATTTGAATAGCTGAAAAATCATCGCGGTCTAATCCATTGCAAGTGATTCGACTGATTTGAAAGCAAGTAAGTCGCTTAATGGACTGGTCTCTGTAGGCGGTTGAGGTTTTATCAAGGCGAAATGGACTGATTTGTCGGGAAGGAGGACGATATCTGGGACTGGCAGCAGTTTAAAAGCTTGATCGCGGCAGCAATCCTCTAATGGACAAAAAAAAAACGAATATATTAGGATTTCTGATTCGAATTTGCGGTCGCCGCGAGCACGCCGTCGGCCGATCAATGTCAATCAGTGACCGCACCAGACTACTATACGTTTTTTTTTTACATATATATATATATATATATATATAGATATATATATATATATATATATATATATATATATATATGTATTTTCCTGATATCATAATAAGAAATCAGCACTTTGTTGTTTGCACGTTAGCAGCCCGTGCGTATCCCCGGTGACCATCTAGGTTAGCTCGTTGCCCGCATCAATGCCGGGTTCTCTTTCGGATCCGTAGATTCCTGACTAGTTTCTCATCACGAACCCGAAATGGCATCAATACCGGGACGTTGACTAATGCGGCCAGCACAAACAAGCGGCTAGTGAATCTTTCCGTTATTGAGTGGCTCTCGAAGTAAACAAGTGAAACAGACAGCATGAGAGCTACATGCAATCACTCCATCATTGATTGGCGGATTGCATCATCAGCTTTTTTTTTTTTTTTTTTTTTTTTAAGAGCAACACAGGGGTTTTAGGACAAAACTCTACACTACGACTTCCTAATGGGGAGACGGGGGATGGGGGCAAAAACAACAACAACAACCACAAAAATAATTTGGGTTTAAAAAGGCGCCATCGTTTTCAGAATGCTTGAAATCTTTTCGAGCGACCACGCCGGTAATTATTAGTAAAGCACGGCTTTTGTGACTCGGCGTGCCTCGTGAATAAAAATAGTTGTGTGAAGCATGTCGTGCTGAAAAGCAGGTCTTAGAGGAAGGCAACGGGGAACGCGAGATAGATTTGCTAAAGGAAGCAGAACTGAATGGCTTCTCCTTCGCGAGCACAGGTGTGTGGCCGCGTGCGATTACCGGCGCTCCAGTCAGCCATTTAGCTGCCGAGACCTGACGCGCTTTGAGTGATGCACAGTCGCGAGGAAGGCTTAATGAGCGCACACTGGATGAGAATCAGCACCGGGAAATTGATTTCCCACCTTTATTAATGAGGGAATATTTAAACGGTCAGGAGCGGAGAGATCATGGAGTGTTGCTTCTCTTTACTCTTTCAAACGCCACTCGCACTGGGACAGATGCATGCTGGGGAATTTTGATATTTGGGGGCTGTGTGTGTGTGATGGTGGGGTGAGCAAAGGGCTTGTTAAGTGCATGATATAACACTGGGGAACACTATTTCATCCAATAGTAATACATCCTTGTACAACCTGATCCTTGATCTCTCTCTCTCTCTCTCTCTCTCTCTCTCTCTCTCTCTCTCTCTCTCTCTCTCTCTCTCTCTCTCTCTCTCTCTCTCTCTATGAGCCGTTCATGTAACCCCCCAGAGTGACCTAATACATAAAAATGTTATTTATTCCAAAGAAGCATCCATTTCCATTGACCGTAAAACTCACAGCACCATTAATGCATTTCATTTCACTCTACATTTGTTTTTTTTTTGTTTTTTTTACCGATTTAAAAAGTGTCCCCGTTGTTTGCATGCGTATCCTCCCGTCACCGAAGACATTTTTGAGGCCATCAATATGCAAAAATGCTCAATCCCGGGGCCCCTCTCGAAGCCTTTAATGGAAGCAGTGCATCAGGGGTTTATAACAGCAGGATTGCTGGTTAAGAGTTGAGCCGCACAAATCTCCATTAGTTACTGTTGTTTGTCGCGCCGCGTTAAGTTAACTGAAGTAAAGTGTGATCACCGTGACTACGCGCTATTAACCGTCGCACCAAAGCAGGAAAATAAACATTATACAGAAAGAAGCTTGTAAATGAATTGCATGATCATAATCACTTTGTTACAACAATACAGTTAAAATGTCCAAAGGAAAGCAAAGTGAAAGAGATTACGCTGTAAATCTGCACCCCCCCCCCCATTGTTTTGTAATGACTCTCGGCTTTATAGGCGTAACATTTGTGATAGGTTTTTATTTATTTATTTATATATAATGCATTTTGAGGTTTTGAAGCAAAAACTGATACAAGACGGCAGTCTTGGTGAAGACAATTTTTTTTTATGGTTCACGAAAATATCCGGACCCTTCAATGTACTGCTTTTTGTCAATATTCTCACTGCTAATTAAAAATGTAATAAAAAAATAATAATAATAGGCGCATTCAAGGGGGCACGGTGGCTTAGTGGTTAGCACGTTCGCTTCACACCGCCCGGGTCCGGGTTCAATTCCCGTCTCGACCATGTGTGTGTGGAGTTTGCATGTTCTCCCCGTGCCTCAGGAGGTTTTTCTCCGGGTTCTCCGGTTTCCTCCCGGTCCAAAAACATGCACAGTAGTTTGATTGGCACCTTGGAAAATTGTCCCTACTGTATGAATGTGTGTATGTGTGTGTGTGTGTGTCCTCTGCAATGGGTTGGCATTCCATCCAGGGTATATCCTGCCTTAATGCCCATAGGCGCCTGAGATAGGCACAGACTCCCCGTGACCCGAGGGAAGAACGTATGTAGTGGTAGAAGATGAATGAATCAATAAATAGGCGCATTCATTCACGTCTGCAGAAAATAGCCCTAATAACATAATCATTTTCATTCTATTACGGATCATATAATATATGGAATCCCCCAAACCGCAAAAGTCATTAATGTTATCTATTGACGGGAAAAAAAAATTAAAAAATCCGGACTAAATTTAAAGGACTCATTTGGTATCCGTATGAACCGAAAACGCTTCTAGCGGTTCACGCCATTTTGATCAGCGGCGGAATGTTATTGGACAGAGCTCTAGTGGCCGAGGCTGATTGTCTGCTGAATTCCCTGAACTGAATTAGAGCCCAGCTTTGGCTAATGGCTATGATGACAACACTTATCCTCATCTATTCCTTGGCCCGGCTCACCAGGCATTCATGCCATTCCCAGCTAAAGATTATGAAAGCAGAGCAATCAGGGCCGATGCGTTTCAGATACACGTCCCTCTTCCCCCGGCTAGACGGATGAGGAAGGAAGTCGATGGCGGAGTTAGCGCTAATTGCTGTCCGGTGATGCCGAAGCACGAACACCTTTATGCACAAGGATTCACTGTGATCCGGAACTCCTTTTTTTCCAAATCGCTCCTGAGAATAAACGTTTTTTAGAAACAATATACAGAATGTAGAAGAGGCACGGTGGCATAGTGGTTAGCACGTTCGCCTCACACCGCCAGGATCCGGGTTCGATTCCCGTCTCGGTCATGTGTGTGTGGAGTTTGCATGTTCTCCCCGTGCCTCAGGGGTTTTTTTTTTCTCTTTTTTCTCCGGGTTCTCCAGTTTCCGTTCCTCCCGGTCCAAAAAACATGCACGGTAGGTTGATTGGCACCTTGGAAAAATTGTCCCTAGTGTATGAATGTGGTGTGTGAATGTGTGTGGTGTGTGTGTGTGTGTGCCCTGCGATGGGTTGGCATTCCATCCAGGGTGTATCCTGCCTTAATGCCCATAGATGCCTGAGATAGGCACAGGCTCCCCGTGACCCGAGGGAAGATCGGATAAAGTGGTAGAAGATGAATGAATGAATGAATACAGAATGTAGCGTTAGAACCGCTCTTATAGATTTTGGTTCCCGTCACGTGTTTCAGGTTTGTCGCTCTTTTGGTTATTAGCTCGAATTTTGCATGCCTTCCGACTTACAAAATCGAACTAAAAGTTGCGTTTCAAGATGGCAACGCGGGATGATGCAACTCCCCCGTTCACTACGCTCACTCATATGTATCTTGTTAGGGAGCCGCTTCTGTTATTGAGCTATAAAGAACGTAAAAACTCTCTAAGGGGACCCGTGAAGATGGTGGATAATTAGCTTTACTTTTGTTGTTGTTGTTGTTGTTGTGTTTTTTTCGCTTTTCCTGATTAAGCTCCGAAGTGCCGCGCTTCTCACTTAAACAACCGGAGGCGATGCTTGAGGGGAAATTGATCTCCTATGCACCGCAAACACGGGCGCATCATTCGAAACTCCGTGTTTAATTAGTAGCTAACGAAACAGCAAAAAAAAATCTTTATTAATTTACTATCTTGTTTTGTTATCCACAAACAAACACACACACACACACACACACACACACACCTTTACACCGTTCGAGCATACTAATATGAAGGTACAGTGAATATTTGATATAGCCTTGAGTGTGGAGCATGGCAAGAAGCATCAGGCTTAAAAAAAAGATTGTCCTTTGATGCCGGAGCTCAAAGGTCAATCGATTTACTAGTGAACGCTTTTCTTTTTTTTTTTTTTCTTCTTTTTTTTTTATCTAGTGTCGCCAGTGGCTGTTCTGTCGCAATTTACAAAAGCATAATACCATTATTGCTTCTGTAATGCCTGTTACACCACTCTCGAGATATTGTCAGCGTCTGACAGCTTGCTCAGACACGATTTGCTGAAAGTCTGTACGGATGTGCTGACCTAAGCCTCTCCATGTTCTTTTTTTTTTTTTTTTTTTAAAGAAGCCCTCTATCCATTAGCTGCACAGAGCCAGACTCTCATGTCTGTCCTCCAGACAAACAATCCTAGTTTACCTATTCGCCGGCGCATCGTTCGGCAGCCCCGAGTGCCCTCGAGAGAAGGTCAGACTAGAAACAGCTCCCGAGCAAACACACAACTTTTCCTATATGAGCTTGTTCGTATTTCCACCCTACTTGTTTCTCTACAATAGCTAATTATAGCCTGTCACTCAAGGGATCCCATGTTGATTAGGGCCAAAAGTCATTACAGCCCTTCAGTAAGCTACATAACAGCGCTGTTGTGTCAACGGTCCGGGGGAGTAGCATGAAACAGATTGCTAGGACATTAATCTCATTCTCACGTCACGGGATTTAAGCACTTTCTTTTGGAATCCATTACCGTTAAAAGGCGGAAGTCCCACACAAAAACGCTATAGAGCAACGAACGATCCCCCCCCCCCCCCCCCGAGCAAAGTACGCCACAAAACCCCCCGGGCGACACATAATAGCATTTCCTGTGTTCTAGAACACCACGCTTTCTTCAGATGCCGCTGGTCTCTACCCGCCTTGAGCGGCGTAAAACAAAGACAAAAGAACGTCGCCGATTCGGCACGCGCCGTGCGCTTTTGTAGGTTAAAAGTTAAGTGCGCCGCTTTTATGCGCTTCCAACTTCTGGATTGTAGCGCTGAGGTGAAGGATGGTTCGAAATCATTGTCGTATAACACCGTATTCAGACCGTCAATGTCATAGGAAGCAAAAGGCAGGCGAAAAGATTCTTACCAACTCGTCACATGTATGAAAAATGTGAAAAGCAAGTGATTTTTTTTTTTATAAAAATAAATCAACTCCATTTAATCTATTAATTACGTAAAAGTAAAACATTTTCATTTCAAAATCATTGAAAAATATTGGCTGCAAAATCGCAGTCGTTTTTTTGTCGTATTTTTTATATATATATATATATACATTTTTTGTGGATTTTTTTGTGACAATTACAGATTACATACGATTCTAACTTCCTTCCTTCCTATTCTAGCAATTAGAGGTAAAATCACGCAACATGGCAACCCATATTTTCAACCCCTAGTGATATACAGTCTGGGGTGAAAATGGCATGAGTCTGTGCGTTGTGTGTTGTGTACGTTAACTCAGACATCATCTCTATTTGACACTTTGCATTTTGCAAAAGCGGTAAACTGCAGAATCAATCTGAACATATGGCGACGTAGCCTGTATAATGCATCACCATTGCTCGGATGTGACATCAAAACTCCAAAGACCAATTAGGGTATACAAAGCCGACTGCCAAATGGCATTGGCTCATGTGAAGCGGATGAAGCATTGCTTGATGGATCTGCTATTAGACAAAATGTCTATCGTGCACAGGTGATTTATCTCTCAATTCCACTAACAGTTACTAACTTCTAATGGCTGCATAGAAATGAATATAAGCCCAAGTGAGCTCTATAATGAAGTGCAATAGGAGTTTATAACATAATGTTTTATAGTGATTTTATTCCATGCATTCTGCAGTCAAATTACTGATATCTAGATATAGACATTCCACAGAACAGCAGAGAATTTGACTGTTAGATGTTATTTGTGATAGATTAGACGGTTTATATATATATATATATATATATATATATGCCTGTATAATGCATAGAGTTAATGCATAGTCTGAGTTAACGTACACACCACACAACGCACAGACTCATGCCATTTTCACACCCCAGACTGTATATCACTAGGGGGGTCGAAAATAGGTTGCCACTTTGTATGATTTTACTTCTATAAGATATATATATATATATATATATATATATATATATATATATATATATATATATATATATATATATATATATATATATATATATATATATATAGCCTTTTATTATTTGTCACATATACATTACAGCACAGTCAAATTCTTTATTTGCATATACCAGCTTGTTTGTAAGTTGGGGTCAGAGCACAGGGTCAGCCATGATACGGCACCACTGGAGCCTTGCTGGGGCTTGAACCCTGACCTTCCAATCAGTAGTCCAGCTACTTAAACCACTGAGCTAGACCCTCCTTATATATATATATATATATCTTTTTTTTTCTCTGCCCTTCCAGGGGGCAATCTAGCAGTGTGACTTCTCTCTTCTCGCTTCTGTACCTCCAGGTTGAATGGAGAGACTGGCTCATTCAGTTGTGAAATCAAGTTTACGGAGATCTTCCCACTGTTTTACCCCCTCTGTTTCCACCACAACATTTAAAAAAATAAAAAATCCAGAAAGTGACACGACTGAAATCAAGTCTGCCTTCTGCTGTAATCTCCCTCCATCTTCTGCTAAGATGATCCCCGTGGAGGATGCATTATCTTTCCCGGAGACGACACTATGTCACTGTCACTTGCCTGTCCCGTAGCTAAAGGCAGGGTGATTATGTCATCTAAACACTTTTTGAGATGTTTCACTACTGAGTCAGATATAAAATGCTTCCTGCCATTCTAAACAGGGTGGCAGGTGCTGGCAGGATTTTTTTCCCCATGCAGTTTGTGTGAAAGGGATTTATAGAATGATCAGAACATGTGTTGGATTGTTACAATATTTTGTATATTTCTGTATATATATATATATATATATATATATATATATATATATATATATATATATATATATATATATACAATGTGTATATGTGTATATATATATATATATAATACTCATATATACTATATATATATATATATATATATATATATATATATATATATATATATTCATTCGTTCATTCATCTTATGTCTGATCTTCCATCTGAGTCTGTGCCTATCTCAGGCGTCTATGGGCATTAAGGCAGGATACACCCTGGATGGAATGCCAACCCATGGCAGGGCACACGCACACACACACTCAACTTCACACACACACATTCATACACTAGGGACAATTTTCCAAGGTGCCAATCAACCTACCGTGCATGTTTTTGGACCGGGGAGGGGAAACCGGAGAACCCGGAGAAAAAAACCCTGAGGCACGGGGAGAACATGCAAACTCCACACACACATGGTCGAGACGGGAATCGAACCCGAATATATATATATATTCAGTAAATTCATAAACACTGTACGTTTTAAAACCAGAAAAGGAATCACTATAATAACTCTTATATCTTGACTTCTTTGTCTGTCATATCTAAAGCTGTTTCTTTTTTTTCATCACAATATTATTCGTATTTTACCGCATACCAATTCCATGCTTGACCACTTTTACTAGACACTTTATTCTTTTGCAACAAGGAATATAACATAGATGGGGTGTGCGCACACACACACACACTCACACTAAATCTATAGAAATTACAGTTGCACAAGTGGCAAAGTAAAAAAGTGGCAAAAGTATTGAACATAACCTTCAAGAAACTAATAAAAATGTGCAGTGGGAAAGAAGAAAACTCTTCAGAAAATGAAACAATGAATTCGGTGGCAGGAAATTTTTTTTGTTTACGCTTCAAATTTCCTGATTGCGCTCTGCGAGTTTAGATTTGCTATTCTGGCACAAAACTCGTGTGTGGGACGAATTTAACAGGGCTTTACTCTTAGCTTCCTAACCCGGAGGTAGAGATTTCAGCCGTGCCGGTTTTCGAGAGGGATTTTTTGATGGGGTCCATTAAGTGGTTTATTCGTGGTGAAATATTAAATACGTACAGGGTTAAAAGTTAGCATTTAGACTGCTCGCAAAATTCGGTGTAAAAGTCTGAGCTGTCGATCAAAATGATACATGCAAATGAGAGTGGCATATTGTTAAGCACCCTCCCCCAATAAACCAATAAACAAATATATTTGTGACAAATGTAAACGCAGGGAATGCAGGGAATCTCTTCATAAGCCAAGCTGCTTATTAAGGCCATGTGAATTTTTTTAGCACAGGTTATGTGTGCTGTTTTTTGGTCTAATTAACTGTAAAAGTAATTCCCAAATATTTCTATTTTAACCCCGTTGTACTGTGTATTAGTTGACCTACCACTTGTGTTTCTTTTTGAAGGAAAGGAAAAGAACCTGGAAGAAGCCCGAGAGAACATGCACAGAAACTGTCTAATCAGATATGAACCAGAACTCAGGATCAGAGATTTTTGTGCTTCTAGGAAGCAACGCTCCTCACAGCACAATCCATAAATATAAATAGATAATAACAAAATCCCAAAATATAACCAGGGTAGTAACTATGCCGAATGTCCGTCTTGAGAAATGTCTAGCTCATTAGAGCAGCCTGGCTGACATTGTTTTCACTCTTAATTGTCGAATCTTGTCAAGTTGTTCCAGTGCACAAATAGACTGATGGAGAGTGGCAGCTGCAAGCTCTTATTTGCTAATTCCAAGCCCTGTCTATTCCACATCCTCTTCATCTGGCGAAGGCTCTCGTTATTCAGCGGCTAAGATAAGAAAATGTACATAAGGCTGAACAGAAGAAGTGGATTTTTCCGAATATACGCTCCTAAGTGGCAGTGTTTGGATCCAATGAGGTGAAGGAGACCATTTTGCATTCAGCCAACATTCAGACATTGTTTTGGCGGGGGAAATATATTTATAAAATCATTCGTTTCAGTGTCACTAAATCTAACGAAATGCGAACGTCTGCAGGGATTGATTTCTACTTTTTAAAGAAAAAAAAAAGCCGGAGAGAAAAATAAACATTTGGAAAGTTTCTTAATACAAAGGCGAATCTATAACTACAAAACACAGACGCTCCCGAACGAGTTACACTATGAGAGTTTGTTCATAGTATGGATTTGTTCGTGGCGTTCGCTATTGACTACACGTGTTCATAACTATGTTCGTAAGATGTAAGCTACAAACACTATACTTAATGCTGCATTTAAGAAAAGTTATGAAAGCAATAACGGTAATACATTTCAGATGAATAAACAGTATAAAATAATACAGTAATGTACACACTAGTGCTGTACTTAATACATGTGTGGACGGTCGAAGGAGGAGGAAGTGGTTAGGCATTACATCATTCGATACGCTCTGCGTTCGTTAAGCTCTAGTTTTTTTAATACGAACAATTTCTTTTTATTCGTATCGGCGAAAGTTCGTAAAGTGTTTGTTCGTAGGGTGGGGAATGTCTGTAATAGCGTATTTTTCTGGGAAAGAGGAGGAAACTCAAGACCCCCAACTAGTGTTGGGAGGAAGAGGTGGAAGTGGTTAGGCATTAGATGGGTATTGCACTCGTTCGCTACTCTGCGTTGGTTAAGCTCCGTGACTAGCTAGCAGCACGCTCTTTTATTTTTTTTAATTCGAACAATTTTTTTTTGTTCGTATTGGCGAAAGTTTGTAAAGTGTTTGTTCGTAGGATGGGGAGCGTGTGTAATTAAGAATAGAAAAGCATTTTCATTAAAGCACCATCAAATTTTAACAAGCTTAGGTTAGAGCACAGGGTCAGCCATGACACAGCGCCACCTGGAGCACAGAGGGTTAAGTGCTTTGGTCAAGGGTGGCAGCTTGGCGATACCGGGGCTCGAACCCCCAGCCTTCTGATTAGCAGTCCAGCGCCTTAGACCTCTGAGCTACACCTCCTCCAAACCACTGCGCAACCCCCTCCCCCTCCCATTCATTAAGTATCTTGTCATTATTGTAAGTATTTAACACTGAACTGGTCCCACCATGAAGTTGCACGTGTCATTATTGGCAAACAGGATTTCACATCACAAAAGAGATACGCTCTCACGCCACATTTTTTTTCTTTTTTTTCATTTAAACAGTCTCAAGACCACGGCAGGCAACTGTTCGGCTATTTTTGTGCTTTGTTGCCACGTGTTTCACTCCCTGCATGTGCTAGAGCTGAGTGAAGGCAGTCAAAGTGGGAAGGGTGAAAAAAAAAGAAACAACAAAAAAATAAATAAATAAATAAACGCCGAGCTCATGGTCAGTGCACTTTGGATGCACTCATTCCCCTGAAACATATGGGGCTCCTCATGAGCCCGCTCTCCCCTCTCCTGCCGTTATATGTTTGCGGGAAGAAATCACACATACATAGCGCGGCTTAATTGTTTTTTTTTTTCCCCTAAACAATTTTCCAACCCACAGGGTCTGTTCCTTAATTAATTAAACTCAGATGCGCAGAAATGCTTTACTCCCTGTGACGCGAAGCAAAATAAGCATTAGGCATGCACTTCAAATAGTCACTTAGCATCAGCTCCATGTTTACAGGACACAGTCAGAGGGCTTCTCGTGCCCCTCGGGGTCTGGTAAGAGAGGGGGTTAGAGGAGGTATAGTCCAGGGCAGCTGCGTGCTTGAACCTGCCAAGGACTGTGCTTCCCAGGCTTGCTCAGTGCCATTAAATGGGTCATTGAACAGCTAAATGGAGTCATTATAACGAGTAATTAAAAGAATAGCACCCAAGACTCGGAAAACTCTCCTCGGCCTGCCTCTGGGTTCCGCCGCCTTTGGGTTGTTTTTTTTTTTTTCGGCGACCATTGCTGCATAGCAGCTGCTGTCGGCACTTTCACCGGAATGCAAATTCGCATCGTTCCCAGCTAATTAAAGCGCATTATCAAGGTTTTTTTTTTGCGTTATTGAAATTCTGACTAGGCATTAGATTTTTACCATGGGAAACAAATTTCGTTTCGCAAGTGGGACCTTTGAAAGCACTTGTTGGGTTGGTTCTCTGACGCAGCGTCCAAGTTTAATTTGGTCCCAATCATTTCATTTTGGTGCAGAAAGCAGGTTTGTGCAAAAACATGGGAGTATTTATTTCCGTAATTCTCTCTTTGAAAAAATGCAATAAAGTCGTTCTAAATACCTCCCGTCTCCAGGCATATCTTCTGATTTTCTATCGCTTTTACCCCAAAATCCTATAATTGGCGTTCACTTAAATTTACCGGGATGCCAATCAGTGACAAAAAAAAAAAAAAAATATATATATATATATATATATATATATATATATATATATATATATATATATAATATATACATATATATACAGTACAAGTAGGCAACGAGTACACGGTGTTACAACGGCCTCATCTGCATAGTGATAGGTTCACATTTCCAGAAGAACATGTTGATGTCTTTCCCGCCTTCATTTGGGTATTACATCATACCCCAAGAGTTATGCAATATATTTACTGAATGTCAAACGGATGTAATTCCACAAAAGGTCAAAGTTGTCCTTATAGCATTTCTAGAGTTTAATTAGGATTTTTGCCTTTTTGGCTTGGTGAGTCATTTTCACAAAAAACGATGACTTAAATATTGAGTAAAAAGGCCATTTATAGAAGAAAAAAAACAACAACAAAAAAAACAACATCAACACGAGACAGCTTTTGTCATGTTTGAATGCTTGTTTTTCTCTCTAACATTATGGGTTTCCTTTTGGTTCTTGAGTGTCCTCCCCTTTCCAAGAAAAATACGCTATTACAGTCACTCCCCACCCTGAGAATACAAACACTTTACGAACTTTCGCTGATACAAACTAAATTTTCGGATTCAAAAGAAATAGTCACGGAGCTTAATGAGTGTATCGAACAATGTAATGCCTAACCACTTTCTCCTCCATGGTAAGTACAGCACTTAGTGTATACATTGCTGTATTATTTTATACTGTTTATTCATTTGTAATGTATAACCATTTTTACAATTTCATGCTACGAACTCGCTCGTAGGATGGGGACGGCCTGTATATGGACTCACTCCCAGTGTTTTGGGGATTGGCTCTTTTTGTTGACAAGGATAAATGAAGATGAATCACTGACCATTTGACAGATAACGTTTGACATGTAATTAGGTATCTATTGAGATGGTGATAGGGGAGGTGGAATTTCAGTGGTTAAGGCGTCGGCCTCTGGACCGGAAGATTACAGGTTCAAATCACATCACCACCACCACCATGCTGCCAATATTGGGCCCTTGAGCAAGGCCCTTAACCCTCAATTGCTCAGTTGTAAGTCGCTCTGGATAAGGGCCTCTGCCAAATGCTTATAATAATGAAATGAAATAATTCGGCAGTATCAACACTAGAAAAAAGTTCGAAAAACGTCTCAAAATTGTTCGAAAACTCGGATCATCATTCCCCGCCCCGACGACGCGGTCCAGTTCAGGCGAGTGAAAAGAGATATGTGCATTATGGGCGGCGCAGCAAATTGTGTAGAGCTTAATTACTCGGTCTTGCTTGCCGATCACAGCCAGAGCTTACTCTAGTTAATTGGAGTATGGGATTCATTAGCATTAGATCAATGTCTGGGGAAAACCAAAAAAAAAAAGAATGGCTCATGCACCCGAGAGGTTGTGTCATGACAGGAAGCAGTCACGGGGCCAACCGTCTTGCATCGGCATTCATCGATCCTCTGTCATATACGGCGAGCTAAAGACGTAAAGGGTCAGCATGCAGGCACGCGACTTTAGCGTCTAGTAATCTCGGATCGGTCTGTACGGATGGATTTTCTTGTCAAGGGAACTGAAAGAATATTTATTACGAGTCCAGGAAATGCCTTAAAAATCTAAGATCCTTAAAGGCTTTTTTTTTGTTTTTTTTTTTCTCCGAATAGTACTGTTTGGCTCCAGTTGACTCTTTCACATGCTGTAGCTTTGGCACTAATTGTCTAAATTATTGTTGCACGCCAATAAAGTTGTTTCTTTCGGATAGTTTGTGCATCCAGGGAATAAAATGCTACTGTGTAAAGTCTGGACTTGTTGCGTAATATTCCGGAATATTTCTTCGTAATGAAGCTGCATGACAAAGAAATATATCGATATTTCATGGTTCGTGGATAAACTCTGAATTCATTTGCATATAATACCAGCATCCATGCTATTTCTGGTTTCCAGTAGCCAAATTCTCCAGTTTCCCTTTTTTTTTTCTTTTCTTTTTTTTCTCTCTCATGAATTAACTTGCATTCCTTTATGAAATTGAAAAACACCAAGTAGGCCAAGGGCACTCGGATAGACCTATTGAATGAACTTTTTGTCTTTTCTTTTCAAGTCTGTGTGGAAGATAAACCCACTAACCCACTGGGTCTTTGTGCTTTTCCAGAGAGAGAAAAGAGAGAGAGAGAGAGAGAGAGAGAGAGAGAGCGAGAGAGAGAGAGCTGCTGATGAAGGTGGTGAGAGATGCATGTTCTCAACAGAGTGTTTAACCTGAGCAGCAGGGGTGAGTCCGGTTCTGGCGCAGCTCCATGCCCCTATCTGTAGCACGGTGAGAAAATGGCCGGCGTTTTTTTGCTGGTTCAGCTCATTAATGCATACGGGAGTCTATCTGGTGTTCCGTGATCAAAAACCTTACATAACTGCCGCAATGGCTGTACGGACAGTTGCAGTTTAAGCCTTCAGAAATCTCTGGGTGAAACGGCCTAAACACTGCCAGTCGGAATAAATCGGATCAAATTGGAGAGCGCCGGTCCAAAAGCTCACAGGTGTTTTTTTTATATCGATATCCGTTTTCAGTGGAGCTCTTTTTATGTACTTAATCAACGTAAAGCAAAAAAAAAATAAGTGAGGGACTTCTTCAGTAGCTTGTTGTAATAATACATTCTTACCACTATTACTGCTACTATTACTACTGATAATAATAATAATAATAATAATAATAATAATAATAATAATAATAATAATGATAAGAGGAAGAAGTAAAAGAAGAATTCAATGTTATCTGTTCAGCAGGTTTATCAATGTACTGTACATTATCTCAAAGTAGCATTACCGAAACAAACAGGTCATAAAGTTGTATAAAAGAATGTATAAGTTTAGTGCCTATACCATTATTCCTTATCGTTTTAAATGTATGGAATGAGGATGAAACCTCCAGACTCAAAAAGCACTGAAAGCATTAATTATTGTTCTGTCATCATTCGGACTACGGGCCTAAAACAAAGTCCAAACTCTCTCAATCTAGCATTAATTACAGTCTGCTAATTTCCTGAATGAATGATCACTAACTTTATGGATCTCTAGGCTGTTTATGTGAAAGTATTCCCAGCTACACACTACTGTATTCTACCACACGGGGATTGATAATCACTTAATTTTATTAATAAGAAATCTCATATTGAGTCTATATTCAATAAATCTCATTGAATCATATATAAACATTGAAAACATGTTTGAATAAGTATATGTAGATTAAAGTATATGTAGATTTTTTGCAAACTAATATATTGTATATGTGTGTTGTATATAGATATATATATATATAAGATATATATATATATATATATATATATATATATATATATATATATATATATATATATATATATATATAGATATATATATCGGATACACACACACACACACACACACACACACACACACACACACAGTGTTTGGAAGGTTACTTTGGAAATGTAATAGTAGATTACAGATAGATTAATAAGTAACTTTTTCAATGACTAAAGTAAAGTTTCTAATGGATATTTCCAACTAAATAATTTCCAAACATTAATAACTTTACAGTAAAGCTTAAAGTAGTATTCAGTATGTATATATATATATATATATATATATATATATATATATATATATATATATATATATAATATATATATATATATATATATATATATATATATATATATATATATATATATATATATATATATAGGGTTCAGTGTATATAACTAAAACTACGCGACAGAACACAATGCAAAACCAGCAGCACAAATTGTCTTGGTAAGGTGCAGGTCTCCCACAAGAAGAGCTTCAGTAGCCTATATGTTCCCAGATCAGGGGTGTAACATTTAGTTTTCCAACGAGCTCTATGGCTGAATCGTTCCGAAATACCAGTCTAATGGAAAAACCAGACACGCCAATGTAACGGAAATTTGTGTGTTAACGTTAGTGTGTGTACTACCGCGGATGTCAATAGACAACGTGACCGTCACAGCCCTAGTCAAGTCCACAGCAAAGCAACTAATCAGGGTAGAGCAGGCTCTGTTTTGAACTCGTTTTGATTAATGATACCACCTACATACAGTTCACTATCAGTCAAAAAGAGTGGGGGTGTTATATTATATATATATAATATATATATAGTATATATATATATATATATATATATATATATATATATATATAGATATATATATAAAAGAGTATTTTCACATAAAATGAGTGGATTAAGCAGATTTTGTCCGGTAACAAAAATAATAACAGGACATTGTTAATGATAATTCTCGCCATAATTGTCCTTACAATCCCGTATTTCCCTTGCTTATCAACGGGTAATGAAACGGAAAAAAAAAAAAACGCCCGGCAAAAAAATAAAAAAATAACCAAAAAAAAAAGAAAATAAAAAACACTGAACCCCTATTCAGTCGAAGATTAAGCATTAATTTAAAAAGAACAACATGAGCGAATAAATTAGTCTAATTGTTTGCGCCACTCTGTTGCAAAGCCTTGTTACCTTAACCTCATTCGAATGCATGGTTCTAGATTGGTTAATCACATGCTGTATCTTACATGTGTTACATGTGCTGCATTCAGAGATGTAAACCAAAACCAAAAGAATAAAAACAAGAACAATATAACATCCCTAAGAGACAAGTCATCTGACTGTTTTTTTTCCCCCCTGCAAATGTGTGCCAATCCTACCCACTTACTTTCTGTTCTGTACCACGACAACGATTCACAAATTCAAAAGTTAAAGTTCACCAACCGTGAACGTGTAGACGCGAATGAAACCAATGCCAGGAGCGATTGAGCATCTCGTTTTTATTTCATTTGGTTTAAACCGTGCTTTAAAAGAAGAAAAGAAGTTCTCTGGTGTGGCGAGAGGTCAAATATCGTAAATGCTAGTTGTTGACTCTTGGCACTTCAGTATGCTAATGATTACTCAGTGGTTGCCAATAGGACTCCACTAAGCATTAAGACAAACTCTGGCTTAGTCTCTACATTTACATAATGCATCACTCCCTTAGGCTATAAAGCAGCGTGCCTCTGAAAGCGCCTGGTGAAAGGATGCGATAACCTCCCTCTGCTGCTGCAGTGTGTGTGTGTGTGTGTGTGTGTGTGTGTGTGTGTGTGTGTGTAACATGAGATGCAGGACTCACTCTTTGGCTTGTGTTGGAAAATTGAGACAGTTTGCATGACATTTTAATACTGCAGAGGCACTGTTTCACAGAGCGTGGGACAAAACTGCATACTGGATCAATACGCTAAAAATACTTAGGCAGTGATGTGCGGCCGGGGAAGGGGGGGGGGGGGTTATTGGGATTGGGAGTGACCGGGCAGTACATACCATGGAATTAATAATATGTCTTTGTGTGTGCACAGCTTCTATTTGATTATTCAACGTCACTTTACACATATATAAATTTGTACATTTCATTTCTTCTGCACTCTGTTTCTATGTAAATACTACCGGTCAATTTTATTGCACTGTATGTACTGTATTCTATATATATATATATATATATATATATATATATATATATATATATATATATATATATATATATATATATATATAATATATATATATATATATATATATATATATATAGTTAACAATTATTACTACTCTATTACTATTATTGTTTGTCGTTTAATTTCTACGTTGCGCTTGATTACCAATGAAAAACGTATTTTAACACATCACAGCCATCGAAGTCTTTCCTTGTCAGTTTTTTAAGCTAATTAGCCACCAGGGAATGCAGTGCACAGCTATGTTAATTAAGCTTAAGAACGTAAAACGTAAAGCTGTTTTGAGGGCACCAATACAGAAATTGTTTGTGAGGTTATATAAATAAAATAAAATCAGTAAATAAATAAATAAAAACAAGAATCTAAACATATTTGGTAACTCGGTAATTAGAGTAAATGTTTGGCTGCTTACCGAAAACCTTGGCAAACGTTATAATTGGAGACCAAATGACAATCATTTAAACTAAATGGGTGTAGATTTGAAGAGCTATATATGCTCAATGTTGTATAGAGTATACAGTGACAATATTGCCAAATGTTTGTACACCTCTAGTCTTAACGCTTGAGAAAAATACATGCTTGAATATTTTGTTTGTATGCAAAAAAATATATATAATAATTGAAAGAATATTTGTGCATCTAATGAAATACAATTGTGTTTTTCCTTCCCTGCTGAACTGCGTGAAAAGAGTGCTACCAGCGAGGTTTTGCTCAAGGCCATCACCCTTCCCCTCCCTACTATGTGCAGACTAGAACAAACAAAGACCATCTTGACCCATTGGTATCAGCGGACTGTGCCCAACGCACACACTTAAGCTCCACGCACACACTCATTGTATGAACACACAAACAGG
>JACRUU010000007.1:13538423-13545923 GCA_030449085.1 Kryptopterus vitreolus
GGCTCATTCAGTTGTGAAATCAAGTTTACGGAGATCTTCCCACTGTTTTACCCCCTCTGTTTCCACCACAACATTTAAAAAAATAAAAAATCCAGAAAGTGACACGACTGAAATCAAGTCTGCCTTCTGCTGTAATCTCCCTCCATCTTCTGCTAAGATGATCCCCGTGGAGGATGCATTATCTTTCCCGGAGACGACACTATGTCACTGTCACTTGCCTGTCCCGTAGCTAAAGGCAGGGTGATTATGTCATCTAAACACTTTTTGAGATGTTTCACTACTGAGTCAGATATAAAATGCTTCCTGCCATTCTAAACAGGGTGGCAGGTGCTGGCAGGATTTTTTTCCCCATGCAGTTTGTGTGAAAGGGATTTATAGAATGATCAGAACATGTGTTGGATTGTTACAATATTTTGTATATTTCTGTATATATATATATATATATATATATATATATATATATATATATATATATATATATATATATATATATATAGTATATATGTGTATATGTGTATATATAGTGTATATATATATATATATATAATCATATATATATATATATATATATATATATATATATATATATATATATATATATTCATTCGTTCATTCATCTTATGTCTGATCTTCCATCTGAGTCTGTGCCTATCTCAGGCGTCTATGGGCATTAAGGCAGGATACACCCTGGATGGAATGCCAACCCATGGCAGGGCACGCACACACACACTCAACTTCACACACACATTCATACACTAGGGACAATTCTCCAAGCTGCCAATCAACCTACCGTGCATGTTTTTGGACCGGGGAGGAGGAGGAAAACCGGAGAACCCGGAGAAGAAAAAAAACCCTGAGGCACGGGGAGAACATGCAAACTCCACACACACACATGGTCGAGACGGGAAAGGAATCGAACCCGAATATATATATATATTCAGTAAATTCATAAACACTGTACGTTTTAAAACCAGAAAAGGAATCACTATAATAACTCTTATATCTTGACTTCTTTGTCTGTCATATCTAAAGCTGTTTCTTTTTTTTCATCACAATATTATTCGTATTTTACCGCATACCAATTCCATGCTTGACCACTTTTACTAGACACTTTATTCTTTTGCAACAAGGAATATAACATAGATGGGGTGTGCGCACACACACACACACTCACACTAAATCTATAGAAATTACAGTTGCACAAGTGGCAAAGTAAAAAAGTGGCAAAAGTATTGAACATAACCTTCAAGAAACTAATAAAAATGTGCAGTGGGAAAGAAGAAAACTCTTCAGAAAATGAAACAATGAATTCGGTGGCAGGAAATTTTTTTTGTTTACGCTTCAAATTTCCTGATTGCGCTCTGCGAGTTTAGATTTGCTATTCTGGCACAAAACTCGTGTGTGGGACGAATTTAACAGGGCTTTACTCTTAGCTTCCTAACCCGGAGGTAGAGATTTCAGCCGTGCCGGTTTTCGAGAGGGATTTTTTGATGGGGTCCATTAAGTGGTTTATTCGTGGTGAAATATTAAATACGTACAGGGTTAAAAGTTAGCATTTAGACTGCTCGCAAAATTCGGTGTAAAAGTCTGAGCTGTCGATCAAAATGATACATGCAAATGAGAGTGGCATATTGTTAAGCACCCTCCCCCAATAAACCAATAAACAAATATATTTGTGACAAATGTAAACGCAGGGAATGCAGGGAATCTCTTCATAAGCCAAGCTGCTTATTAAGGCCATGTGAATTTTTTTAGCACAGGTTATGTGTGCTGTTTTTTGGTCTAATTAACTGTAAAAGTAATTCCCAAATATTTCTATTTTAACCCCGTTGTACTGTGTATTAGTTGACCTACCACTTGTGTTTCTTTTTGAAGGAAAGGAAAAGAACCTGGAAGAAGCCCGAGAGAACATGCACAGAAACTGTCTAATCAGATATGAACCAGAACTCAGGATCAGAGATTTTTGTGCTTCTAGGAAGCAACGCTCCTCACAGCACAATCCATAAATATAAATAGATAATAACAAAATCCCAAAATATAACCAGGGTAGTAACTATGCCGAATGTCCGTCTTGAGAAATGTCTAGCTCATTAGAGCAGCCTGGCTGACATTGTTTTCACTCTTAATTGTCGAATCTTGTCAAGTTGTTCCAGTGCACAAATAGACTGATGGAGAGTGGCAGCTGCAAGCTCTTATTTGCTAATTCCAAGCCCTGTCTATTCCACATCCTCTTCATCTGGCGAAGGCTCTCGTTATTCAGCGGCTAAGATAAGAAAATGTACATAAGGCTGAACAGAAGAAGTGGATTTTTCCGAATATACGCTCCTAAGTGGCAGTGTTTGGATCCAATGAGGTGAAGGAGACCATTTTGCATTCAGCCAACATTCAGACATTGTTTTGGCGGGGGAAATATATTTATAAAATCATTCGTTTCAGTGTCACTAAATCTAACGAAATGCGAACGTCTGCAGGGATTGATTTCTACTTTTTAAAGAAAAAAAAAAGCCGGAGAGAAAAATAAACATTTGGAAAGTTTCTTAATACAAAGGCGAATCTATAACTACAAAACACAGACGCTCCCGAACGAGTTACACTATGAGAGTTTGTTCATAGTATGGATTTGTTCGTGGCGTTCGCTATTGACTACACGTGTTCATAACTATGTTCGTAAGATGTAAGCTACAAACACTATACTTAATGCTGCATTTAAGAAAAGTTATGAAAGCAATAACGGTAATACATTTCAGATGAATAAACAGTATAAAATAATACAGTAATGTACACACTAGTGCTGTACTTAATACATGTGTGGACGGTCGAAGGAGGAGGAAGTGGTTAGGCATTACATCATTCGATACGCTCTGCGTTCGTTAAGCTCTAGTTTTTTTAATACGAACAATTTCTTTTTATTCGTATCGGCGAAAGTTCGTAAAGTGTTTGTTCGTAGGGTGGGGAATGTCTGTAATAGCGTATTTTTCTGGGAAAGAGGAGGAAACTCAAGACCCCCAACTAGTGTTGGGAGGAAGAGGTGGAAGTGGTTAGGCATTAGATGGGTATTGCACTCGTTCGCTACTCTGCGTTGGTTAAGCTCCGTGACTAGCTAGCAGCACGCTCTTTTATTTTTTTTAATTCGAACAATTTTTTTTTGTTCGTATTGGCGAAAGTTTGTAAAGTGTTTGTTCGTAGGATGGGGAGCGTGTGTAATTAAGAATAGAAAAGCATTTTCATTAAAGCACCATCAAATTTTAACAAGCTTAGGTTAGAGCACAGGGTCAGCCATGACACAGAGCGCCACCTGGAGCACAGAGGGTTAAGTGGACTTTGGTCAAGGGTGGCAGCTTGGCGATACCGGGGCTCGAACCCCCAGCCTTCTGATTAGCAGTCCAGCGCCTTAGACCTCTGAGCTACACCTCCTCCAAACCACTGCGCAACCCCCTCCCCCTCCCATTCATTAAGTATCTTGTCATTATTGTAAGTATTTAACACTGAACTGGTCCCACCATGAAGTTGCACGTGTCATTATTGGCAAACAGGATTTCACATCACAAAAGAGATACGCTCTCACGCCACATTTTTTTTCTTTTTTTTCATTTAAACAGTCTCAAGACCACGGCAGGCAACTGTTCGGCTATTTTTGTGCTTTGTTGCCACGTGTTTCACTCCCTGCATGTGCTAGAGCTGAGTGAAGGCAGTCAAAGTGGGAAGGGTGAAAAAAAAAGAAACAACAAAAAAATAAATAAATAAATAAACGCCGAGCTCATGGTCAGTGCACTTTGGATGCACTCATTCCCCTGAAACATATGGGGCTCCTCATGAGCCCGCTCTCCCCTCTCCTGCCGTTATATGTTTGCGGGAAGAAATCACACATACATAGCGCGGCTTAATTGTTTTTTTTTTTCCCCTAAACAATTTTCCAACCCACAGGGTCTGTTCCTTAATTAATTAAACTCAGATGCGCAGAAATGCTTTACTCCCTGTGACGCGAAGCAAAATAAGCATTAGGCATGCACTTCAAATAGTCACTTAGCATCAGCTCCATGTTTACAGGACACAGTCAGAGGGCTTCTCGTGCCCCTCGGGGTCTGGTAAGAGAGGGGGTTAGAGGAGGTATAGTCCAGGGCAGCTGCGTGCTTGAACCTGCCAAGGACTGTGCTTCCCAGGCTTGCTCAGTGCCATTAAATGGGTCATTGAACAGCTAAATGGAGTCATTATAACGAGTAATTAAAAGAATAGCACCCAAGACTCGGAAAACTCTCCTCGGCCTGCCTCTGGGTTCCGCCGCCTTTGGGTTGTTTTTTTTTTTTTCGGCGACCATTGCTGCATAGCAGCTGCTGTCGGCACTTTCACCGGAATGCAAATTCGCATCGTTCCCAGCTAATTAAAGCGCATTATCAAGGTTTTTTTTTTGCGTTATTGAAATTCTGACTAGGCATTAGATTTTTACCATGGGAAACAAATTTCGTTTCGCAAGTGGGACCTTTGAAAGCACTTGTTGGGTTGGTTCTCTGACGCAGCGTCCAAGTTTAATTTGGTCCCAATCATTTCATTTTGGTGCAGAAAGCAGGTTTGTGCAAAAACATGGGAGTATTTATTTCCGTAATTCTCTCTTTGAAAAAATGCAATAAAGTCGTTCTAAATACCTCCCGTCTCCAGGCATATCTTCTGATTTTCTATCGCTTTTACCCCAAAATCCTATAATTGGCGTTCACTTAAATTTACCGGGATGCCAATCAGTGACAAAAAAAAAAAAAAAAAATATATATATATATATATATATATATATATATATATATATATATATATATATATATACATATATATACAGTACAAGTAGGCAACGAGTACACGGTGTTACAACGGCCTCATCTGCATAGTGATAGGTTCACATTTCCAGAAGAACATGTTGATGTCTTTCCCGCCTTCATTTGGGTATTACATCATACCCCAAGAGTTATGCAATATATTTACTGAATGTCAAACGGATGTAATTCCACAAAAGGTCAAAGTTGTCCTTATAGCATTTCTAGAGTTTAATTAGGATTTTTGCCTTTTTGGCTTGGTGAGTCATTTTCACAAAAAACGATGACTTAAATATTGAGTAAAAAGGCCATTTATAGAAGAAAAAAAAAACAACAACAAAAAAAACAACATCAACACGAGACAGCTTTTGTCATGTTTGAATGCTTGTTTTTCTCTCTAACATTATGGGTTTCCTTTTGGTTCTTGAGTGTCCTCCCCTTTCCAAGAAAAATACGCTATTACAGTCACTCCCCACCCTGAGAATACAAACACTTTACGAACTTTCGCTGATACAAACTAAATTTTCGGATTCAAAAGAAATAGTCACGGAGCTTAATGAGTGTATCGAACAATGTAATGCCTAACCACTTTCTCCTCCATGGTAAGTACAGCACTTAGTGTATACATTGCTGTATTATTTTATACTGTTTATTCATTTGTAATGTATAACCATTTTTACAATTTCATGCTACGAACTCGCTCGTAGGATGGGGACGGCCTGTATATGGACTCACTCCCAGTGTTTTGGGGATTGGCTCTTTTTGTTGACAAGGATAAATGAAGATGAATCACTGACCATTTGACAGATAACGTTTGACATGTAATTAGGTATCTATTGAGATGGTGATAGGGGAGGTGGAATTTCAGTGGTTAAGGCGTCGGCCTCTGGACCGGAAGATTACAGGTTCAAATCACACATCACCACCACCACCATGCTGCCAATATTGGGCCCTTGAGCAAGGCCCTTAACCCTCAATTGCTCAGTTGTAAGTCGCTCTGGATAAGGGCCTCTGCCAAATGCTTATAATAATGAAATGAAATAATTCGGCAGTATCAACACTAGAAAAAAGTTCGAAAAACGTCTCAAAATTGTTCGAAAACTCGGATCATCATTCCCCGCCCCGACGACGCGGTCCAGTTCAGGCGAGTGAAAAGAGATATGTGCATTATGGGCGGCGCAGCAAATTGTGTAGAGCTTAATTACTCGGTCTTGCTTGCCGATCACAGCCAGAGCTTACTCTAGTTAATTGGAGTATGGGATTCATTAGCATTAGATCAATGTCTGGGGAAAACCAAAAAAAAAAAGAATGGCTCATGCACCCGAGAGGTTGTGTCATGACAGGAAGCAGTCACGGGGCCAACCGTCTTGCATCGGCATTCATCGATCCTCTGTCATATACGGCGAGCTAAAGACGTAAAGGGTCAGCATGCAGGCACGCGACTTTAGCGTCTAGTAATCTCGGATCGGTCTGTACGGATGGATTTTCTTGTCAAGGGAACTGAAAGAATATTTATTACGAGTCCAGGAAATGCCTTAAAAATCTAAGATCCTTAAAGGCTTTTTTTTTGTTTTTTTTTTTCTCCGAATAGTACTGTTTGGCTCCAGTTGACTCTTTCACATGCTGTAGCTTTGGCACTAATTGTCTAAATTATTGTTGCACGCCAATAAAGTTGTTTCTTTCGGATAGTTTGTGCATCCAGGGAATAAAATGCTACTGTGTAAAGTCTGGACTTGTTGCGTAATATTCCGGAATATTTCTTCGTAATGAAGCTGCATGACAAAGAAATATATCGATATTTCATGGTTCGTGGATAAACTCTGAATTCATTTGCATATAATACCAGCATCCATGCTATTTCTGGTTTCCAGTAGCCAAATTCTCCAGTTTCCCTTTTTTTTTTCTTTTCTTTTTTTTCTCTCTCATGAATTAACTTGCATTCCTTTATGAAATTGAAAAACACCAAGTAGGCCAAGGGCACTCGGATAGACCTATTGAATGAACTTTTTGTCTTTTCTTTTCAAGTCTGTGTGGAAGATAAACCCACTAACCCACTGGGTCTTTGTGCTTTTCCAGAGAGAAAAGAGAGAGAGAGAGAGAGAGAGAGAGAGAGAGAGCGAGAGAGAGAGAGCTGCTGATGAAGGTGGTGAGAGATGCATGTTCTCAACAGAGTGTTTAACCTGAGCAGCAGGGGTGAGTCCGGTTCTGGCGCAGCTCCATGCCCCTATCTGTAGCACGGTGAGAAAATGGCCGGCGTTTTTTTGCTGGTTCAGCTCATTAATGCATACGGGAGTCTATCTGGTGTTCCGTGATCAAAAACCTTACATAACTGCCGCAATGGCTGTACGGACAGTTGCAGTTTAAGCCTTCAGAAATCTCTGGGTGAAACGGCCTAAACACTGCCAGTCGGAATAAATCGGATCAAATTGGAGAGCGCCGGTCCAAAAGCTCACAGGTGTTTTTTTTATATCGATATCCGTTTTCAGTGGAGCTCTTTTTATGTACTTAATCAACGTAAAGCAAAAAAAAAATAAGTGAGGGACTTCTTCAGTAGCTTGTTGTAATAATACATTCTTACCACTATTACTGCTACTATTACTACTGATAATAATAATAATAATAATAATAATAATAATAATAATAATAATAATAATAATAATAATGATAAGAGGAAGAAGTAAAAGAAGAATTCAATGTTATC